>CM060910.1:1000809264-1001409264 GCA_030737875.1 Allium sativum
TGATTAATTTGCTTTTCTACTCGTTGATTTATGTCAACACAATGGGAAAGGCTAAATCAACATAATGGGAAAGGCTAAGAATTTAAATGGGTCATGGTACCAGCGGATATCGGTCCGTTTATTCATTGGGCGCTTTGCTTGAGGATTTTTTCTAAAAAGAACAAACTTAACCAAAATTTTAATGAAAAATATACAAAATTTGATTTTAGAAAGAACAACTTTTAGTGCAAAAGCGAAATTCAGGAGGTCCACTGTCATTTTTCCTTTTACACTAAAATATGTCATTTGGCTAAATTTCAAACTTTGTATATTTTTCATCAAATTTTTAGTTAAATTTCTCCTTCAACCTATTTTCCACGCTCATGCTTAGGAATATCACCATTTTTGTACTTTTTGCTTGAGACTTGACAGGTGAGCTCTGCGTCTTCTAATGATATTGAAATGAAATTTGTCTGTTTTACATATTTTGTTGTCCCTCACCATGGTTTGTGTTATGGTGCATCTACTGGAACTTTTGAAACTCACACATGCATAACTAATAATTTGTCCATAAGTCTGGGGGGGGGGGGTGGGGGGGGGGGGGGGGGGGGAATCTCAGACCAAAAAAAAAAAAAAAAAAAAGGAGGAAGAAGAAGAAGTCAACTATATCAAGACCAGAATTCCATATATTCAAAACAATTTTATGGGGCTCCTAAAGGTTATGGAAGAAAATTTATACTATATACACTTTGGTCAGTAGTTACCCTAGATCTCTGTACACAATCAACTGGCAGTAAATGCAGTTTCCAAAGGCTTCAGTATGATAGCAGTATTGAACCTGAAAGTTCTGAAGCTTCTGCCCGGAGCTGAGTCAGCAGTTTCAGGTTGAGATCCCACTTTCAGCGGCGAGCTCTCCGTAGTTGATGTTCCACTTCCCGGAACATGTTTTGCTTTCCAGACACATGTTCCTGCAGTTAAGCTTCCCTTTGTCATCAATCATCAAATCAATTTTACACTATACACTTGTGCTGATTTTGGATAAAAGAGAAACTGTGTAATCTTATTTTTATTTGATCAAACTGCCGCACAATGCATCTCATCCAAGGGACATTGATACAATAATTAGAAAATGGTTTGAACTTTAAAGAGTCTTGTGTGATTCTATTGTGATAAGAGGTAGAGTAACAATCAACATGTGCTCATGGACAAGCGAAAAGGTCAAAAAATTAATGTAAAAATCATATCATATAAATTATTATAGATAAATTAACTTCAAGGGTAGTTGGTTAATTGATCAATCTTAACATGTGTCCAATACCACATGTTAACATTTTCCTAGGAAGATACAACACACAATTTCCACATAATGCAAGACAAATCTCATTTGTTTCCTCTAAATTAAATGCTCTTAGTATCACATGTATATACATTACTATGGGTTTCTTTCTCTACAAACCCATTTGCATTGATATGATAGTGCAGATATTCCAATACTTCAACTTTAAATTTCGGATAGGCCAAATATAATAGCAGTTATCATGACTATATAGCCAACAGTTCCTCTGTTGAGAATTTCATGTTTTCCTATCAAAAGTGGCATATGTTTTCCTTATAAACTGAAATATTCTGCCTCAATCAACGTGGTAAGCATTTTTCCATTCGCAGCAGTGAACTGTAGCATTGATGACTATACAGCCTATAGCACATCCATACAAAAACATAAAATTACATCAAGAAAACAATATATTATGATGAACCTCAGTTACGAACTTTAGTCAAACGGATCTTTTTAGTATCATTTTACCTCTCTACTTTAAAACAATGACAAATAGTTCAAATATAAATAGCACTAGATAGCTGAATGCCAATCAGACCCCTACGTCTGTTTTGCCAGCTTCGATCAGGTCAATTTGACCCGCGCATGATTTGGGAATTACGTAGGAAAATCCTGACAAACCCATTTTGGGGCGCGGGACATGCACGCGTGTGTGTGTGCGCACGCGCGTAGTTTGAAGTGCCAGATTTATCTATTGTAAGGTATTCACAAATTAAATATGGGTAATATCAATATCAATATTCACAAATTACACATTACATCGATGTTTTAAAAAGGAAACAATAATTATTAATTTATCTCATCACAAAAAACAAAGGAGTCATGCAAACAAACCTTTGCTTGAACCACCAGATTTCTGAGCTACTGGAGGGGGATGGCTTGAAATCCACGTTTTAAGAGATCTATTTAAAATAGAATATAAAGAACTTTAGCATGATATATAAAAAAAGAACTACAACATGATATCATATTTCAGAATTTTAAAGTAAAGAGCTTCTAACTTTAAGAAGGGAGCAACCATGAACAGTTTCAATCCGTTTATGGCACGTGAAACTGCATTTTCACCTGCTGGCTGGAGTTCATCAAGTCTGTGCCAAGAAATTTCCTGGGTTGGATCATTAATATACCTAATAAGCATGACAGAATTATGTGGCAATCTATGATCACATAATATAAAATAAGAAATAACATAATAATAATTGAATGGTGTAATAAATGTGAAAACAAGATATGAGAAAGTGGCACATTGCAAGCATAAGAAGAAAAACCACCTATGATCAGAGCACCGAGTTTCTGAATTTATTAGTTATGGTGGAAAACATCTCTTTCTCTAAATCTGCATAGGTGGATGAAACTTTAATAATTACTAATTCTTTGATTTGTTGAAAATTTTCACTTATAAGCTTCTCAGGCGTTAAAAAATCAATATAAACTGAAAGTTCGAGCCCTCCAAAACACTCAATTGTCTAGTGGTGAGCTCTGCTTGGATTAGATTCAACCATTAATTTTGGGTGAGAAAGTCCGCATGCTTCCATATTTGTTAATTACTTTGTATAATAAAGTGTAGGAAAGGTAAAAGTCCAAAATTATAGTAATCCATATAAAAGAGAGGTCCCTGATTTAAAATATTGCCTAGGTAAAAAAAAAAATAGATGCAATAGATACATATGACAAGTTACAATCACATCCAAACTTGATTCACAATTTCTCAAAATTCAACTGCTGTATATATCAGCTAGGCAGTAAATAACAGACAACATCGATATAGAAAAATTCATAACAAAATAAGGAAACAAGGAAAAATCCTAGATAACCTTATTAGACAACATAATTTGCACCCAAAAAAGAAAATTTTGAACGCGGGTTTTATCAGGATCAATCTTCTTTTCCAGAAATGATTAATTGCTCACACTTATTTCCTTCTTGGTTAGTGGTGCAAAGGCAGTATTCTCCTCAACACCAGTAATAATGTACAGACGAATTCTCTGAGGTCCGGTTACAACTTCGAGATAGTCATCCCTTTTAAGAAGTTTTGAAACATCACACCCTGTCTCCTCCAACACCTAAGATTATAATACAAATAACAAAACACAGACGCATTGTGAGTGGATTTGAAGTGATCACAGGGAAGAAGGCAACCAGTTATCTTATTCTGATCGATTTAAACAAATTCTGCCAAACAGAAAATCAGGTTATTCAACTCAAAACGTGTGTACGTCTGACACTGCGACTAATTGGTACTGTTACAATTTAATCATCCAAAATATAAACCCTTTAGGTTCCACTTAAAAGGTTATTTTCTTCCATTTGCAGATGTTCCGTTTTTCAGGTGTTGGAAAAACAGTTCCTTGGGGTAACTTTAAATATTGCTTCTGACATTATATAAAACCAGTCAAAATCAGCAGTGTAGCTTAAATCATATTTCTCAATCCATCAAAATTAGTGGGTTTTTTTTATTCCATTTACACTCCTTTTCCTATAAAAAAATTACTTGTTTGTAGAATACTGAGCCTTACCTTTGAATTTTTCTCCCAATCCTCATATTTCTACCCCACCCCTGCCTTCCTATTTAGTTTTATAAACAAATAACTACTACTTTTCTTCTCCCAACTAGAGTCATAACAAACAAATTTTGATCATTAAAGCAACCGCATGCATATTTCTTAATTCTCCAAATTTGTGCAGTGTAACATTACATATGAATGTATTATGATTGTTTGAGGTTTCCTTTTTTTATTTGTCCATGGATATTGAAGCATAAAAACGGGTCTCAAGTTTGAAATAAAGGGCATTGATTTTTTCCTCTTTGCGTCTCTCTCTCTCTCTCTCTCTCTCTCTCTCTCTCTCTCTCTATATATATATATATATATATATATATATATATATATATATATATATATGGGGGTGCGTGCGCGTGTGCGCATGAGGAGCATTCAATGACACCCCTAATTTTGCGCCACCCCTCCAGCCCCTTGATTTTCATCACGAGTTTCGAATTAAATATATATAGCGGAAAGAGAGAGAAAATATTATTATTTCAGCCGAAAATTGTGATGGAAATCAACAGGTTGGAGGAGAGCTGCAAAATAGAGATGTCATTGTAGTCTAATACACACACACACACTATATATATATATATATATATATATATATATATAAGATTCCTTTTCGCGAGTCGGTCGGCTAGAGTCTCTCTACCTTCACTTTGACCCCCTCCCCTCTCCCAGTCCTTTACTAAACACTTCAGGAGACTCGGTGTGCGGTGATCCTTTTTATAAGTCTCAATTGCACCTTACGCTTTGGACCAAAAGTTGTGCTGCACTAATGCAGGTGTGTGTGCGCGTGCGTGTTGGGAGGAGGAAAGGTAAGAATCAACCACCCTTCATTTCTACTACACTCTATTCCCCTTAATTTCAACCATATTTTGATTCAAATATATTATTTTTCCCTTGTCACCTCGTTATATTATTTAAATCGGAAGGTGCAATTGAAATTAAAGGAATAGGAATGCAGCCATATAACAACTCTGACTGAGATTACCTCATAATTAAATTTTAAAACATGATCTAAATTAACTTTAATATGAATTTGAGGAAATTTAATTATAATTTCCAAATTTAAATGGAATTCGGATTAAGTAAATTCGGAATTTAATAAATACGAAAATTTGCAAATTTAGACCACTTTGGTGAAGTTATTACAAATTTAGGCTACTTTTAAAAATATTTACAGATATAGGTCACTTTTGGCCACATGTGTATTTTGCTGGCAATTTTTAATTGATGATTTTTGAAAAGTCACCAACTGGTATTTTTGAAAAATCACCAACACAAAAAAATTAGAATTAGTTGGTGATTTTTCAAAAATCGCCAACTAATTTTGGGTTTTTCCATGTTGGCGACTTTTGAAAAACACACCAACTAAAAATTTTATTTAGCTGCACACATGGCCAAAATTGGCCTATATCCATAATTACTTTCAGAATAGACTTAAATTTGCAATAAGTTTACAAAAGTGGCCTAAATTTGCAAATTTTCCTCATAAATATCATTTTGTGTAAATTAATTCTTATATTTAATAATATGAGAATAATCTTGCGAAAAAAAGTTTATAATATACCAAAAATAATGAATATAAAATGAGAATAATAATGTTTACTTATTTTAAGGATTTACGAAACATTCCTTATTTAAATTATTTCAACAGTCATGTAGATCTAATGAAATAAGTAATACTTTAAATTTTTGATTAAAATAAGATTTTATAATAAAAAGTTCATTTTTATTAAATAATAAGAATAACTTTCATTTTGGAAAATTATATTCCAAATAATTCACCTCAATATAAATTAAACTGAAGATTTTGCAATTCAAAATTTGTCTTAAAAATTAAGTATCAATCTTAAAAATTAAAAATTGAAGATTTTGAGAATAAATAAAATTTACATGTTAAAAAGGGCTTAAAAGAGAGAAAAACGTAAGTTAATTGGTATGTTTCTCTAATTGGGTTTATGCTAACCCTCTTGGCCCATTAATTGATAAATTTGAGAGCGGAGAGTGAAATTCACATTCATTTTTCCTACCTCATTTTCTCAACTATGTAACCTGAAACCAAAACACCACAAATTGCAAAACAGTAATTTCATATTTTTGCCTTAAATCAAAGAGCAAATTTAAAGGTTTTCATAAAGTAATCAAAATGGATAATCTCAGATAATTTCTTCCTTAATCGAGTGTGCTTAATTGCTAGTTTGTTTTAGTTTTTAGCTTAGGGTTTAATCTCTTTTCTTCCAATTTATGAGATCTGAGCTTAGGGTGTGGATGAACTATTCAAGTTAGGAAGATTCGGGGTTTTCTTATCTATCCAAGCTTAAATCGATGAGTTACCCTCACCCTTCTAGGCAATAATCTACTGCATGTTGCTACTTGTTGATTTAGTTGGATCCATGATTGATTTACTCTCAACCTTTTACGATAATCACACTCTAGGGGTAAGCATTTATTGGTTAAAACCAAATAAACCAATTAAGTTTGGTCAGTTTGGATTGGTTTTGCTTGTTAATTGGTTGGTTTATATTTATTTATTTAACTTTTTTGGTTTATTGGTCGGTTTGATTTTCAAAAAATTAAAACCCAACCAACCAATTAAACCAAAAATAAAATTTTAGTTATTTTGAAGTTAAAAAATTATCATTGGTAACGCTATTATTTGCAATATTTTGATAACAATGTTATTTTTCTTATAATTTATTTTGATATTTTCCAAAAAATGTATTTGTTTTTCAAAATATTTGCATCATATGTTCTCAATTAATTACTTTACTCTTATACTATGTTTACAACTAGAAGATTAAATTCATTTTAAGATGAATCAAATAACTCCACCTGTGTAGTTTTCTATGCAGCATGTCCCAAGACAGGGTAAAGGAGGAGGGTTGTGATAGGCTTGGCGAGCCAACGTAAAAACTTAGCCTCTCTTATGGATATGGAACCTTATGATAATATGGCTTTGTTGTTGAATCAAATAAACCAACCAAACCAAATATTATTGGTTTTGTTGGTTTTGGTTTCAAGAAATATTGGTTTGGATTAGTTCGATTTATGCTTTTTGAATGGTTATTTTGATTTCAACATTTTCTAAGGGTTTCAAATCGAATCAACTATTTGCTCACCCTTATCACACTCTGTCTGGGTGATCCTCTGTTTGTTGAAACATGTGCTTATGATTCCATGCTACTGAAAGTTTATATTGATGCTTGATGTCTTGAAATCACTTGTATTATTTGCTGGAACATCCTCAAATCAATTGCACACGACATTGAACCAAACCATCATCACCTGGGGCCAACCAAAGCATGTCCTAAAGCTGAAACAACTCCAATAAACGTCACCATCGAAGACCAATGGGCACTACCGGTGCAAACAATGCCGCACATGCCTAGGACTATTTCAGCCTCAGATGTGGCCTTCAGTACAACCATTTTTCATCTCGTTCATTGCTTAGTTCAATGTCGATCTTTTACTATTTCTGAAGAATTTATTGTGTCGTTTTGACATCCAAAATCATCTCATTTGTTATAACGTAACAATGTGTTTGGAGATGATATAGAAATACATTCTATAGATCCACTTATTTATGTGTTACCCGGATCAAACTTCATTGTTTGTGACATATTTCTAATCATTCTTGTCAAAAATCTTAAAATCCAAAGATTTGAATCCCATTTCAAAATGAATCCATCTTTTAACGATTCGATTTGTATTTCGATTCAAATCAAGTTAATATCACAGATTCACACATTAGAAAAATCATTCAATCCAAATTGATATATTCAATATACTTATTTGGATTTACAATTCCAATTCTAATCATTTCCAAACAATTTAAATTAGAACAAGAGAGAAAATAATTTTTTAGGTTTAGGCGTAGAAGTTTAAACATCAAAATCAATTTCAAAGTATGTGTAAAGTTTGAAATGCTTGTTTTTTGAACCTACGATTTGAATCCCGTTTCGATGTATAATTTGAAATTTACGATTTGAATCTCATTTTAAAAACCTTGTCTTTAATGTCCATGTTTGGTGTCATTAACGTTTATTTCCAAGTTTGGGTTCTTGAATTACAGATTCATCTTTGAATTTGCGTTATAGACCATTGTGTCTATTTTGGCTTTACTATTATGCCGCAGACTCGATCTATGGACTAATGATTCTATACACGCTTTATTGCACGATTTCAACAAACGTTTTCAAAGTAGTTGTTTTCGAAAAATCAAGTTGACTTCTCTAAATCTTTTCTAAACAAGTTTCTTGTATAAATAAAATTTGAAATATTATATATATACACACATCTATTCATTTATTATAATAATGAAATAATTCTAAATCAATTTGAATCAAACTACTATATTCTTAAACCATGTGATTTAACAAAAGCTTCTTATATGTAAAAACTAAATTATATAATAATATTCTTCCAAGGGTAATTTGAAAGCTATATATCATGGTATCAGATTTTGGTTAAAACCCAAAGATTCCAACAATCTCGATTTGGCCTCGGTCGAAGACGGGACATGATTAACTCAAAACCCCATCGTATCACAACACATGAAGAAATAAAAAAAATCGAAATAGATCTTAACTGTGTTGCCTTCGATAGTCGAGAATTGACTTTGTTCATCGATACTCGCCGTCGTTATTGAATTGCTTTCGTTCGAGAATCGTCTTTGTTCATTCATCGAGAGTCACCTTTGTTTGTGTGTCGAGAGTCGTTGATTCATCTTCGTTGTTTCAGCAAGAGTCGATTGCGTGTTCATCGTCTTCGTTTATCCTTATTCTGCTTCTTTTTTGTTTCCGTAGAGTCTTAGAGTAAGAGCCTGGTTAGAGTTATTTGTTTCTATGTTTAGCTGAATCTTAATAGGCTATGCTACATAAATTAGGGTTATATGTTACTAGGTTAACTTAATAGGGCTGAATGTTAATGTGCGGGGCTCCATAAATTAATTACTCAATTTAACTTATAGCAAATGTTCATTTGATGGGCTGGGTTATATTAAATATTTATTTGATGCTTAGATGGCTCGATACTAATTAATATAACTTTGTTTAGTATATTATTTATGTTTAATCTTATTATTGTGAATATTATATTAGTATATCATGGCAAATCAAACAGAAATATGCTATCGGGACTGAAACGAAACTTTCAAAACTAAAGAAATTGACCAAAATCACACAAAAAATAAACAAACGAAACCGAGGATGAAACCGAGTTCTCGAACTTTGCTATATACATGTTTTATAAAATCACACATTATAAATTGAATAAGAATATGATTTATACGTCCTAGTGAAAGCGATATGATGCTCATGTTTATGTTTCTGCTTAATTCTCAAACTTATTCGGATCAATCATTTGAGGCATGGGTGAAGTTTATGAACTTATAGTAAACATTTGAACAAACTTGTGTAATATGGGACGCACAACCATTACTTGAATGGTTACTTGTCAGTAGTACATATCGGATGGAGTCTGTTATCTTACAACAAATGGTTGTGTAAACACGTGTGGTATGGAATGCAAGAATGTTGCTTGATCAGTTATTATTTGGGAGTGCATGACACTCTGCCGAGTCCAAGCTCGTTTGTTGCATGATCCGTTATATGTGGATTATTCGGGTTTCAAAGCCCAACTTATGTTTAACAGTTTATATGAATGTTGAGATATTATCCATTTACATGCAGATTATACAGTTTACAGACTCAATTTGTGTTTCAATGTGTTACATGCTCGTTTGAGATATTATTCGAATTATTTGGGTTTATATGCCTGATTTGTGTTACACGCATGTTCGGAGAGTTACAGCCACTCTAATTTGAGGTTTTACAGTGTCATCTCGCTTGTATATTGATTTCTAGATTTTAGATATTTATTTTTGAATTTTTATTATTTATGTTTCACATATTGCAAATTTTGGGGTTATTCACCTTTATAAGTTATTTTGAGGTCATTGCTTGGTGATTACATATATGTTGATGTTCTATACATCCATGTAATATCTCTATATGCTCTTGAGATTTATAATGGGTTTTATTTCACTTATATACACCCACATTTTACTGATCATTTATTATAGTCTAAACAATACATCTATTACTTTATAATATTTGATCAACTTGAGATATGTTTCATATACTCTAGCCTACTAGTTCTAGAGCAGTATTATTAATGGTGTATCACGCAAAAAGATGCGATCCTCTTTGGAGACTTGGCACACGTCATGGCAAATGGCGCACCCCTTATTAATTTACAGTGCATGTTTAATTTTTTTTTTAATAAATATAAGATTTTAAAAAAATCAATATTTTTTGCTCAAACATATGCAACAATGTTTGTATGCACGTTACTGATAAAACAGAAAACTGAACATAATCCACCAATTATATTTTTCAAATCAATGTCTATATCATCATATTCATAAGCTTCAGCATCTTCGTCATCCATATCATTTAGATTCGTTTTTTGTTCGTGAAAATGTAAAGGAGTTGAACAAGTGCTGAAAAACTTCTCGATTGTTGATGTTCTTCTACTTAGATATCTAGCTTCCTCCATTCCTGCTGCTTTAGCAGCAACACCGCAAGTCAGGTCATCACCATCGTCAAATACAAGCTCATCTTCAGCATCAGATGCATCATCTATGTTTCCAGTTAATCATTCATTATAATCATCAATATCATTCAAAAATATTGGATCAACGGTGTCATGAATATTATACCTTCTTTTTAATGCTCGATTGTATTTAACAAATACCAAATCACGAAATATTTTTATGCTGCAGACATCGTACAAAGATATTGGACATACTCAAAAAAATGCAAAAAAAAAAAAAAAAAAAAAAAAAAAATCCAAGGGTGTGTTTCAAAGCTGCTTGAATGTTTATTTTCTAAGAATGATTTCTCTTCCTCCAATGTTGCTTCTTTAAATTTATCGTTCATGCTTTTGCATCCACATTAGGCAATATTTTATAATCGTTCTATGCATTAAATTAACTCTGTCCGTGTAGTTTCCTATGCAGCATGTCCCAAGCCAGGGTAAAGGAGGAGGGTTGTGATAGGCTTGGCGAGCCAACGTAAAAACTTAGCCTCTCTTATGGATATAGAACCTTATGATTAGCCAACCCCAACTTGTTTTGGATATATGGCTTTGTTGTTGTTGTTCTATACATTAAATTATATACTTCTGACAATATTAAAATGAATCTAAACTATGTTGGATAATAAAATATATATCAGTTCTAAATGCCGCCATGTTAAGTTCAGTCAATTACATAATTGTAAGGTTATTAACTGGCTGATGATAATCGAATAGGAAATAATAATGATTTGATTATGTTTCCATATTACTGAAAAAAGATATTAACAAAGTTATTCACATTTCATGTCACTATAATAATAATAATAATAATAGTTCTGATGGTGATTGTAGTGATGGTAAAAGTATTTGTAGTAGTAGTTATTGCAGTTTGAAATGCAAAAAAAACCATAAAATTAAGAAAAGGCGTGTCATTTCGCATCGTAAGCCATTTGTGTTGTGCGTCATTTGTGTAGCGCGCCTTTTCATATGCGCCGCGCAACAAACAAAAATGGCGCAAACGTGGAGCGTGCGCCTTTCAAAACTATGCTTTAGAGAGTATCCAGTTCCAGTCAATCTAATTGCCTCTCGTTTTCATCAACTTGTGTATATATGTATAAGTACATTTTTTTTTATAGCATTGCGTCTTCTTTTAAGCTTAGACTCTGCTTGTACGTATCAATTTCATCTGATGTAGCACTTCTACATATAAAATTCGTTTGACAACAACTATGTAGTTTCATTCTAAATGTAGCTAATCTGTTTAACTTATGTTTTATTATTTAGTTGTGTTTATTATATTATGTGATTCGATGTTCAACGTATATCATGTATTATTCTGCATTTTAATATAGTCATTGTGATTCTCCTTTAAACCTGTGTTGTATATGCCGATTCCACCTAAGAAAGAGAATTTTTGCATATCAATCGATATACCAATACTCGCTTAAAACAAAACTTACACATGATCGCTTCTAACCATGCATATTATATGCACTGGTATACAATATTATTAAGATCTTCTATTAGTGGGTCTCGGGGTGATGTGTTACGATTTGATATCATAGTCGAGGTTCAAAACAAGATATGATATCAAAGACGGGAATCCTATAGTAAACAAGCCTTAGGATTCATCCCTGGATATTCTTAAGGTAGATAATTCTCTATTGGAATATCATGGAATTTCCTTTATAGATTCCGGTTGCTTATCCTTCCATTTCCCCTTCTTTGGAGTTTCTAGCATCAATCCATGTGACTTTCGAATAATCATATATTTAATATTACCCATTTTGAAAAAAGAGTTGAAGACGGTCTGGTTACTTGTCCTGATACTGGGAAATCCCGCAGACCAAATCGTGACGTAGTATTCGTTCCTACACAACAAAATCTTAGCGTTTCTCATCGATCCTTTTTATGATCAGAGTTGCACCATGAAAAAAGATACATAGTTTCCGCTAGGCACATTATCCAGTAACTTTCGTGCTTGACTGATTGTTTGGTTGGAAGAATAGTTGCATGGGATTTCCAATGCCTATTCTAGTTCGACTTGAAACTCTTCCTTGAGAATTAAAACCTCACCGAGGATTATTGATTAGACCTTCTATTATCTTTACATTATGAATCACTGCAAGAGTTGTGAGATTTCTTAAGCATAAAATGAACGAGAATTAAACCTTGTAATTATAAATCAATCAATGGAAAGAATGATACGAGTTGGTAGTATACTACCAATTAATCATGATTATTAATTATTGAATAATTAATTGTTTCGAGGAAAATATTGATTTTGAACTATTTTAGCAAAATAATTATTTCATATTGACCTTAGGACTTTCTATAAGGTGTTTTATGGAAATATTATAAGCGTGCGGAATATTTATAACCTTAATAAAATAAGATGCATATATTTTTTATTCAATAAGGTCCTTCATGATATATATCTATATGTAAGTATTAAAATGCCTGTTGGATGCTTCTTGAATTTTGGTTGGGAACGTCTCATCAACGTACTCGGCAGAGATTCTTAAACAATTAGGCAATCAGGCATTCCTTTTCATGAAATTTTATTTTGAAAATAGGTAAATTAAACTCGAGGATAACTTAATATCTTGTATCATCTAGTGCAAGTATATCTTCCAATATAATAGAGATTTAAAGTTTATATCTAGATATTAGAACAACTTATGGTTTCAACTCGTTTTAAAATAATGATTTGGAATAGTAGAATATTGGTAATGATTTTACAACAACTTTTTAATACATTCATTAGCTTATAAAACCATAATTTCCAAGGATGATTTCAAAAGTATTTTTAATTGAATTTCAATGGCATAGCATATATAGTGTAGGTTAAAAAGGTATAAAAGTTTTCCTATAAAGGATTGAAATATTAGTAAGATTAAGTTTTAAACTAATAACCCAGTAATGAACTCAAATGTTTAGCAATAGCATTCGTAGAGGACAACGGCGAGGCGATGTAGACTTCATCAGCACTGCAACCAACGCACAAGGTGACTTGTTATGAATAAATCGGGAAGTAACATTATATGATGATTATAATATTATAGAATGTTTTCAATTTTTATTCATAAGCGTAATTCCTAAATTGCTAGAATAGAAAGCTATATGAAAGCATGATCCTTTTACTTAAACTAATCAAAAATAACTTTCAATAATTTGATGGAAGCCCTCAAGTTCATAAAATAAGTTTAGATAATCTAGGGATTTGTAGTAACTTCTTCAATTATATTTGAAATGATGATTTATTGTTACTTGGGAATTAATTCAGTTTTTTATGTCGGCCTTGATAATAGAAGAAATATTTGATGGTACCTTATGGAAAATATGTTACATATCTCATATGAATAGGTTCACCATCGAATTAAGCAGTATTTAAATTTTAAACTTGTTTTTGAGAAAAATAATTGTTAAACTTAAATAATTAGTGGTTTTAATGTATTCTGGGAAATATATAAGCATTGAAACCTTTTAAAATATGTAAAGAAATGAAATTTAAAGTTACCTAAAGGGTAAATTTATAAGATGGTTCTTTTGGTTTATAAATTATATATATATATATATATATATATATATATATATATATATAATAAAGAAAATGTGTAAAGTAAGCTTTAGATAAATTCTAAAGAATTCAATTGCAAAGACCTTATGTTCATACATCAGTGGAATGCTTTATATGAGAAAATTAATTAAAGATGCTTTCTATTTTGTTCGTTAAAATTATATTTGGTTTGAACAATTTATCTAGTAATAGGAGGCAACTCCGGAGTATAAATTTGCAAATAGGATTTTATTTATGAAGATAATTAAGATTTTTTATTTTATTTTATGGAATATAACCACATATAAAATTTCCTTCTAGTTTTAATTCTTTGATAGAACATCCGAGTTATTAAGGAAATTTAATCAAATATCAAGATCACTTTAAAATGAATCTAATCTTAGTAGTAAAAGATATTACTAGTAAAAATAATTTTTGGAAGCTCATAAGTGGTACAAGCCATAACTAATGAACTCGGGCGAATATTTGATAATTAAAATGATTAATACAACTTTATAATAAACTTTTCAAAGAGTAAGTCGTATAGTTCTCAAGTTAAATAATAAAATGGGAACTTTACCAAGTATGGAAATGGGTAAACGGAGGTTTGAGTAGATATAATTTGTAACAAAAGTTTGTATGAATTTTGGGAAATTTTAATCCCCCATGAAAATTATTTTGTAGTAAGACAAATTCATACTATGAATCTTGAAATTTTAATAAAGAAAAACCTTTAGATTACTCCAAAATTTTTGACAAGTGATTAACTTAACTAAGTATTTTAGAATTTTTCAAATGAAGAGAATGCTTGTAGCAGAAGAGGTTGCAGCAGTTGTGTTTAATGCGGGAATTCAAATTCTGGAAACATTTATGGAAAATTCAGAAACCACTTCTAGTTTGCAAACCTGCATTTGTTTTAAGATGAAAGAATCTTGAGTTTTTATATTTTTTGGTACAAATAATAACATAGAAGGTTTAAGAATATGTTATCTAAATAATACTTAAAAAAAAAAAAAACTGCCTAATGAAAGGCAGTAGGTTACTCGCCTGTCCACTACAGCGGTTCCCCCTTTTGATTAGCCCAGCACATTGGCTTTATGTCCCCAACCAGGTTTGAAGGATTTACGGGGACCCACCTCCGCGCTTTGAATGGGAGTAGGTCTGTCGGGGTTCGAACCTGCGACCTCGTTAACAGGAAGCGGGTATCTTACCACTGGACTACTACTTGTGGACTATCTAAATAATACCTGAAGCTAATTGATTAAGGAATTTTGATAATTCAACTCAATTTATCAAGTTGACCACAAAATAAATGATAAATCAAAGAATTCATTTAATGGGAAGTTAATTAGAATGGTTTGAACACTACTACTATCTCTTCCTCCCCTCCCCTCTCCCTCCCTCATTTTGGATGAAACTGAAGAAGACCATATCTATCTTGTTGGATTGATCTATCATACAGTTACGAATTACGATCAAATTTTCGTATGGTTATTTCTAGAAGTATTCTACAAGAGATCATATTGTTCACCCATTCATTGACTAGAGTCTGGAAGTCGGTCCTATTCATATTGGACCGTACTCTGCTACTGGGCGTTGTAGCCCCATTACTTGTCAAGTTTCTTTTCTTCATTAGACTCTCGAGTGTTTGTGGTGTCCGTCGGGTATTGTGTCAATATGCCATAGGGATTCATTCTGTTCTTAGGCTTAGAATTCTTAGAAAATTCAAGTTCTTGCCATAAGTTGTTCCATAATACTGACTTATTCGTGTTGTGATCTCGAAGGTTAAATGCCTTTGAAATAAAAGTTTTTCACTCATCAAAATCTAATGGTCTAGCAATCCATATGACTATTCTTAACAGACTGGGGTTTATTGAGTGAATGCATCTTGAAGTATTTTATATATAAGTCATTAGTCGTGGGACTCTTATATGATTTATCTCATATTTGTAGCTTAATTTTCTTTTGAGGGGTACTTCGTTTGATTTGTTATTGACTTTTCCTTAAGAAAATTGCGGGGATGTAAGTTTTGAAAGGGGAAACGTGTAACAACCCTAATCGAGATTACTTGGTAATTATGTTTAAAATATGATCTAAATTAATTTTAAGATAAATTTAGAGAACTTCAATTATAATTTCCAAATTAAAGTAGAATTTGGGACCAAGTGAATTGGGAATTTAATAAATATCATTGTGTAATTTAACTCCTATATTCCATAATATAAGAATGATTCTGGAAAAATAAGAGTTTATAAAATATATGGGAAATAATTTTGAATATAAAATGTGGATAATAATGTTTTACCCATTTCAAGTAAGAACTTGGAAAATATTCTCGATTTAAATTATTTCAATAAATGTGCATTTTTAATAAAATAAGTAATATTGTGAATTTATTGATGAAAATGAGATTCCATAATAAAGAGTTCGTTTTCATTAATATTATAAGACTGGTTTTCATTTTTGAAAAGTGTTGACACGGAAATTGTGTTTTTTTTTTTTTTTTTTTTTGAGTAAACACCCGAAACAATCACAGAATCACAGCAAAATCCAAACACGGTGTAACATCCCGTAATTTTTAACGATTTAAATTCCGATTTAAATCAAAATTTTATTTTGAAATTATTCTATGGTTTTTCATAACGGGTATTCAAAATTTGTAATACGTACAGTGAGATGTAGCAACTGTAAAATTTTCACCGGAAAATTTGACTGTTGTCGGTCGCGCAATTTTCAGTGCAAAGCTGCGCATATCAGTTCAAATTTTAACGATTTAAAAATCTCTCCGAAATCAGTTCATACAAACATGGAAAATATTCTACTCGTTGTCAGCAATCCAATGGTGAAATTCGTTTCGTGAAAATCGGACGTTTTGACCTCCGTTTTCCGTCCGCATTTTTACGGTAAAAGGGGTCCGTAACTCGTTTTTGAACGGAGCGTCTTGGCACTGCAAATTTTATACCGTTGTGTCCGTCTCATCGTGCTGATTTCGACAGTATATTCATTTGTCAGTTTTAGTGTTCGGTTCGCGCTGAAATCGTAAAATTTCTTACGCGGTTCATTTTTGAAACAGAGCCATCTGAGTTCGATGTGTCCCTTTTACGATCTTACATATTTTTTCAGACATTTTAGGTCTGCAAAATCCGTCATTTTATTTTACTAAGCTATCCATTTATATTTTTGTTTTTCAAAAGCTTAGTAAAGGGACACATATATATATATATAAAACTATGCATGCGTTAGTTCTATTCTCATAACTTTTCAAGCTATCATTTGTTCTTTGAATTTCCAAACCAACAAACCAAACATGCATCCCATTTTCAATGTATAATGCATGCATTTTCATATCCTTGCGTTTCTAAAACTAGAGTTGGTTATAAAGGTTTTGTTCCCATTCCCATGCAACATTTCATTTTGTTTCCAAAAAAATAAAAATAAAACCGTGCGTCACTTTCAAATTCAAATATTTAAATGCATACATTGTCACCTTTTGAATGATATATCCATTTGTTACTTATTCATTCTCTTTTAGATATTATCCATTCGTTACTGATTCATTACCAACGTCGGTTTGCTTTTGAATTTATAAACCATGCATTCAACTTTTGAGAAGGTATTTTACAAATGACTCATTCCATCCAAAAACATCGTTTCTGTTTACTAAGTCCAAGCAACCGTTCAAACACGTCCTTCATTCACTCGTGCACCGTTTCTTCCACTCTCCTCATTATCCGGTTCACTCATTCATTGGTATCTCCACCTTGTTACTTCGAGAAAAAAAGGCATAAATAATACAAAAGCTGCTGCACTTTTCTTCTCATCCAAACGAAGAAAGAAAAATGGAAAGCTTTCGAAACCAATGTCCTTCGTGACCCGCCACTGCAAGCCAACCCCTCCACCTAGCCACTGAAACCGAGCTCCTCCCTCCGGCGAACGTCCGTCCCCTCCCAACCAGCCGACGCCGTGATAACCTCCCCTCTCTCCTTTCCGTTCGCTCCTCCCTGTAGCTGCCAAAGCTCCGACCAGTTAGCCGATAGTAGTGCCGAGCTCCGATTCCCTCTTAACTATGAAGCCGAGCCCGCCTATGTCAACACCTCCACCGCGCCTCAGACCGCTGCCTTCACCGAGGCAAACCTAGCTTGCCTAACCACCGAACTCGACAGCATCTTCGGCCCTCTTCTCCCCTGCATTCTTTCGTGCGTGAGTAGAGAATATTTTGGTTGTGTATGTGTGTGTGTGTGATGCTTTGTGCGTGCGATGCGTGAGTTAAATGTTTACATGAGTTGATTTTGCTGTGTTATTTAATTGCGTTAGAGATTTTTGATGTGTGGTGTTCAGATGGGTGCGTGCATTTGTGTTGTTTATTGCATAGTGTTGTGTTTCTGTATCTGTATTCTATACTATATATATACTTATATATAAAGATGAGATTTCGTGAAGGAATGTGTGTGTTTGGTTGTCTGCTTGTGTTTGCGTGTTGTGTAAGTTCTTTTCTTTTGGTTTGTTATTTATATATGTATATTTATATGTAGGGGTGAGTTTTGAAAACTTATTGATTTTGAAATATCTCTCTCTAACATATTTTGGGTGTATACATATATGGAAATATTCATATAACATTTTGTAAAGTGTTGTGTATTTTTGAATAAAATTGGTGTTGAGTTTGTAAGCTACTCCAAACCCTATAGTCGAACCATTCCAAAACCCAAGAACCGAACCGAACAATTGAGAAGCCCTCTAACCTCCTCTTCTAAATAAATAAATATTGAATGATCATCGAGTTGAATCTATTCTGAACCGTGCTTGGAAATCGTCGCTTCATTAAGTGTTCATCCGTTGTCATCTCTATTTCTGTGCCACGAAAGGTGAGTTTATCTCACACCTGACCTACATTTTTCATGGATGTTAGATCAATAATGAACTGTTATATGAAATGTATAGGTTGCTAGTAGAAATTGTTTGATTTGATATGTATGCACATTTCATATACGACACGATATATTCATATGACACGTAGTTGCACTGATGATATATATGTTGTGATTGATACTATGTGATTGTTGTTGTGATTGTTGATACCCTAGTTTTAGGAAAATCACTAAGGGTTGAAATGATACATACCCGAACGAACATTAGAATAGGGAAAAATCGTTATGGATTGAAATGATAGATCTGAACGATTTTTATTGAATTTGGGATCGCGGGTTGAAATGATAGACCCGTAGAAATTTTATAAATTGCGGGTTGAAATGATAAATATCCGTATCACTTGACCATAGGGTAGAAAACTATATACGGACACCGTCGGTCATGTTTTTGAAGTAAAATGAGTTTTATTTTAAAATATTTACTTAAGACTTTATATATTTATATTTATATTTTATTTAAATTTAAATTATTTTGTATATTTTAAATTATGTGTTTTAAAATGATTTATTTGTAAATAGGGATTTAAATGTTTATTTAAGATTTTACTTATAAATTTATTTATTTTAAACCATATAATTTATTCCTATAAGTATTTTAACTTTTTTTATATTATTGTAAATATTTCTTTAAATCTATTTTATATTATTTTAAACTTATATATGTTTATAATCTATTTCTAATTTATTTTAGAATTTTATAAACTTATATATATATATATATATATATACATATATCTATTTTCAAAATTAATTTTTTTATATATATATATATTTCATAAACTTTAATGAAGTCAAGATGGATAGGTTAGATGTCGCGATTTAAATTCGAAGTTTAAAGATGTAAATTTATATAACGATGTTTGAATAACGAATGAATTCATATTATGTTATGAATCAGAACCGATACGAATTTTAGTAGAGATGAACTTGAATTGATAAAATTAAGAAATTGAATTTGATTTGGTTTAAATTATGAACCTTGATAAGAAATGAATGTGAATTGGGTAAATTGATTTATTTTAATTTATAATCGATATGAACTGAATTCAAGTTTTTAATTGATTAAACATGAATTGGAATATACATATAGATGTTATATGCGGAATTGGTTTTTATATTGTTTGGTTTGAATTAAGAATTTTGTTAAATTGATGCATAAGAATGGTTTTAAATAGTAATTCGTTTGAATGGAAATATAAGATTTTGATTCAAAATGTAGAAGTAACAATTTTGAACTATATGACTTGAATGATAAAGTACGATAAAATTTGTTTAAATTGAAATGTAATTTTGACTTGAATCGTATATTCGAATTCGAATCAAATGTTGGATTTAAATGAATCGAATTGAAACGATTCCTTATGAAGGAAATAATGACCACGGTGTGAAAAATGTAAACGATTGGTTGTTAAAGAAACTGGGATCGGCTATTGTCATACTCTCTGCCAATACCGAAAACCACTTTAACAACTGTGTACGCGGTGGAGTTCCAGAATGAAGGGGATGATTTGGAGAACGACTCCATTTTTGTTTCATATTAATTACGAGACCCTGACTACCTTGAGTCAGCTTGATGTGGCTAAAACAGGAGCTATGCACGGACCAAGTGAGGTCATACCTCTTATCGAGCACACTTCTTCGATATTATTCTATTACTGTTGAGATTCGATTTGGGCTCTTTTGATTATGGGAGTGTGTATCGAGGTGGACGGTAGTAGCTACTATGCGTTACCACCAGTCCGGCTCTGCAAACGGTGAATACACCCTGGCATTCCTTGTGTGCCTTGTCACATGCCTTATACGATCCCACTACGACTTTGTTTTGTACCGTTTTATATGGAGTGCCCTCTGATCAACCTCCAGTTTACGGAGGAATTACGGTACTGTATATACTATGGGAATATATAAACGGTGTAAGGGTAATCATGGTAATCCCGCTTACGCTATTTTGATATTTTTACTTTACTGTTAGACACTATTGTATATAGCGTATTATACTATATAGTATTAGTTTGACAGATCCTTAGAGGATGGTGATCCCAAACATCCTCTAAGTTACTGATTGCATTTCATCGAACATTTCATTTGAGTTGATTTACTTCCATGAGAATGTTAGTCCTGATCCGAGTTGTTTTGTTTTGCATTATTGCTCGGGTCAGATTGAGTATTACAGCTTTTGAGATTCACTTTCGGAGTTGGAGTTTATATTGGATTTGCTCACCTGTATCTACCTGTTCAGTTGATCCAGTTCCAGTTATTCTTGTCATTTCAGTTTATATAGTTATCTTTTATTTATGTATCTGGAATTCATAGTATTATATTTCCGCTGTATTATTTATGTAAACTCTGATGTAAAATTTTTTATTTAGTAGCTTCATGAACTACTATTGTATTTTGTAATTTCCGCTGTGAGATATTATATTACTCTGTATATGTATCTGTGCTCTGTGATCTGTGATTCTGTGATTTATTCTATTTACCCCAGAAGCTAATAACAATGTTGTTTTGAACGTTCGAGTTGACATGTTTTGTCGATTCGACACAGTTAAAATAGCGGGTCGTTACACACGGAATAGCTGTAAAAGTTATGGACACGCAAATTTATAGTGGTTTGCAATCGGGCCTACGTCCACTTAGTGTAATAAATCATTTATTATACTGTACGGTTACAAATACAGAGTATTTCTTAGTAGGAAAGTAGAGAAAGAAGTAGATGTGGCCACGGCAATGTTCTTGCGTACGTGTGCCAGAGAAGTAAAAATTTAATCCTTTGAAATGTTCAAAATTCGTGTTTTTATAGATGAGGCTGAATCCAGTTTGGTATGGACATGTGGAGGCCGATCCGAAAGTAGTGGAGATCATGGGCATGATCACGATGTAGTGGTGGAGTAGTGGGAAACGTCATTGGGACGTGCTCCCTTCGGGTTCTGCTTCTGCATTACTGAACCGGTTGGTTCGACAAGGCTGAACCGGGCACTGCTGATCCGAATATGAGGCGGTTAAGATGGTCGAACCGGACAAGATGCTGAACCATAGGGAACTTCTTCCCCTTTGTTGCCTTCTCTTGAGTTAGTGATAACATGTCGAACCAAGATGGCCGAACCGAAAATCCAATCATCCAAAGTTCGTGTTTTCAAGAGTTTTGTTGCTTCAACCAAGTGTGCCTGGGGTTGCCCAAGCCCATGCTCAAGTCCTGAACACTTTGATAGCCGAAAATCCAAAATATGGTCGTCTTGTAAAAAGGTGGATCAACACTTACCTCCTAGAACATGTCTTGCGGTCGAAAACGTGTTTTGGATAGTCCAGAATTCCATAGAAAACCAAAGAAGCCCGAATAGAAATCCAATATCCGAAAACCAGAAATCTACGATGACGCTGGATCACACGAACAAAAATCCAATGAAGTCCTGCGGTCACTTCAGATCGCATTGTAATAGAAAATGAATGGAATCCAACGATCTCTCCGGATCGTATTGTACAGAATCTCATGATCTCTCTGGATCGTATTATGAGAGAAATCCAAATTCATAAAATTCATAGCCTCGCCTGCCTATCCAATACGAGTATCATCCATACCCGCAAATAAACAAAGCAAACTGTTCAGCCAAATTCTAACAAAACCGTTCAGCCTCTTCAAGCATAGTCCATGCTTGGAAGTCCATACCAAGTATAGTCCATACTCGAATTATGAATGAATCATCTTGTCAAATCTTGACAAGACAGTCCAGCCCTTCGGGCATCATCCATGTCTGAAGTATGGTCCATACCCGGGTCATGACCAAGCGATCTTGCCAAATCCTGAAAAGGCAGTTAAGTCCTTTAAACATAGTCCATGCTTGAAAATCCATCAATTAAAGTTTATAACCATTACAAAATTACAACTAGACATAACAGCCTATCGTTGGACGCAGAGAACGCCTAGGGGTATAATCCTAGCCCCGTATGTGTGTAAGCCAACTTAGCTGTTTCTGATTACAAATTCATTATTTTCGAAGGAGAATGGTTCGTTGTCGGGTACAGAACATGCCTAGGGATTAAGTCCTAATCTTGTACATGGATGGACCGACGTAGCCATTCGAAAACCTAAAGCCAAATAAACCAAAATCCAAAAAAACCAAATATCTAGAGAATCCCAAAATTCGATTAGTCAGATATCCATGAAACCTGAAGAAAACCAGATCAATTGATGATCAATCCATGTGAGCCTGATCATGTCTCGTTCTTGTTCCGAGGGGCAACGGGTGGCAGTGTCGGTTCCACTGTTATAGCCCGATTCCTAACATACTATGTCATATCTCCTCGTCTAACACATTTCTCGATTATATCCCGCGGATGCCTGCAATCGTTCGTAGTGTGGTCACCCAGCTCATGAAACAGGAAGTGCATTTCAGACTTCTATTCTTTCTGTGTGGACTCCCTCCTGTGTGACTTCTTGAAATGAGCCATCTCATGAATATTCAAGTAGATATCCTCTAATGAGGAATTGAGTTTTGTATATCGGGAGAATTTAGGTTCTTTCCGCAGTTGAAAATTCCGATCATTCTTAGCCGGGACTTTTCCTTTTCCCTTATCTGTGTCTTTCCTTGATCAGATCCTGACGATCCTCCGCCCTTAGTCATATTAACTTCGAGAATTTCCTTCTCGACTCTTGCATCTTCCTCACGAGAAATATATCCGCTTTAAAGTAGAATTCGTCAAGGTCCCTCAGTGGGTCCTGTAACAAGGGAATCTGAAATCCGACTTATTCAGGATGCCAGATACAACAGTCATAAGCACCATTGACGATTTCGATCGATCCACTGACACCATCGCTGCATTGAACCTTTCCAGGAAAGTGCTTTCTCTCCGGACCTCTGCTTAATTGATGTGAGTCATCACATTTTTGGATCGAGAAATATGGACCCTTAACTGCTCAACAAATCTTGTGACCTGAGTGTTCCAACTGTTGATCGACTTTAATTCTAGCTGCCTAAACCACATAACAGCAATCTCAACGGAATAAAGCAGGAGACATTCAACCATGGCATTCTCTGATGCCGATAGCACCTCTATATGACACATGTACCGCATCAAATGAACGATAGGATCCCTTCTGCTATCATACGCCTCCAAGATGGTTAGTTTGAAATTTGGCGGGTTTCGAGAATTCTTGATATTTTGAGTAAAGGGGTTGATGTTAACACAATCCATGTCTGACTGCGACGCTCCACCTCTCGTAAACCGTCGAATCACGTCCGCGATTTGATTTTCATCACCAAGCAGTTGTTGCCAGCCTTCCAAGCCAACAGTGTTGCCCTCAACGTTTAATCCATTAAAGTTTCCATGCATGTTCACATCACCCATACCCGGATCGACCATGCCCCTGAGTTCCGGTTCGGCATGGTCGAACGGGACTCCTTTAGCAGCGGCACCACTTCTTTTCAAAGTCACATATGGTCGAGCTCGGCCAACATTTCCAATGTTATGATCCAAGACATCACGGATAGTAACGTTGTGAGTTATACCAACATTTCCAGGGCGGTTACCCCTGGCCTGGGCCGGTTCGGCATGGATGTCTGGTCGAACCGGATTGGCCACCGAGCCGGATAGTAGTCGAGGTACTGCTGTTGAGCCATGTGTTGTTGTGTTGTTGGGTCCAACCCCAGCGGCAAAGTCATAGCCTACTGGCCTTCCAAATTCACCGAGTCGCGAGAGAAAAGTATCCATCTCCTCTTGTCTCTGGAGGAGCTCGTCTTGTCGCTCCATACACGACTCCAAATCTCTCAGTACTTCATCAATCTTTCTGGTAAGATAAATGAAGGGATTGCCAACGGAGGAAGCCTCCTGACTCCCTTTATTTCCAGTGCCTTTAGCTTGAGTGCTAGGATCATTATTCTTCCTCTTAACCATCTTCAAATTCTGAAGTAATCTGTTTCTTTTAAGCTAGAAGCAAAACTGTGTGCCCCTTCCTAGCACGCCAAAACGTTGACACAGAAATTGATTTTTCTTAGTACAACACCCAAAATCAACAACAATCACAGAATCACAGCAAAATCCAAACACAAAATAGCATTACAAGTAAAGGACACGTAAATTTTTAGTGGTTTGGCAATCAAACCTACGTCTACTTAATGTAATCAATCGTTTATTATACTGTACGATTACAAATACAGTTGATTTCTTTGCAAGAAAGTAGAGAAAAGAAGTAATTGTGACCACGGCAATGTCCTTGCGTATGTGCGCCAAAGAAATCAAAATCTGATCCTTTGAAATGTCCAAAATCTGTGTATCTATAGCTGAGGCCGAATTCAATTCGATATGGACACGTGGAAGCCAATCCGGAAGTAGTGGAGATCATAGCTTAGTCATGATGTAGTGGACTAGTGGGACACGTCATTGGGATGTTCCCCCTTTCGGTTCGGCATGGCCGAACCGGGCATGTCGATCCAGATATGAGGTGGTAAAGATGGCCGAACTGGGCATGTCGATCCAGATATGAGGTGGTAAAGATGGCCGAACCGGACACCATGCCGAATTTGAAGCTTGGCCGAAGCGGAAGGAACTCCTTCACCTTTATTGCCTTCTCTTGAGTTAGTGGGTCTCATGCCGAACCGAAATGGTCGAATCGGGATGGTTGAACCGAGATGGCCGAATCAGAATTCCAATCATCCAAAGTTTGTGTCTTCGAGAGTTTTATTGCTTCAACCAAGTGTGTCAGGGCTTCCCTAAGCCCATGCTCAAGTTATGAACACTTCGATAGTTGGAAATCCAAAATATGACTGCCTTGCAAAAAGGCGAGTCAACAAAAAGTTATCTTGTAATATTTATAAATCACCTCAATATAATTTAAATGAATATTTTGCATTTTAGAACTTGCCTTAAAAATTGAGAACCAAATTTGTAATATATAAACATGAAATTTACATGTTAAACAAGGGATTAGACGAGAGATAAACATAAAAGTATGTCTCCCTTATTGAGTATATGCCAACCCTCTTGTTAAGAAGTAAATTTTGAGAGTAGAAAATGGAATTTACGTTTATTTTCCCCACCTCATTTTGTCACCTATGAAACCTAAACCCAAAATAGTGTTAAATTGCAAAAGCCTAATTTTAGTTTTTTACCGAATCAAAAAGCAAATTAAAGGGTTTTCACGCATTAATCAAAATAGAAAATCTCAGGTAATCTCTTTCTTAATCGAGTATGTCTAATTGCTAGTTTGTTTCAATTTTTAGCTTAAGGTTTAATCTCTTTTCTTCCCATTTTTGGGATTTAAGCTTACGATGTGGCTGAAATATTCAAGCTAGGAAATTTCAAGGTTTTTTATCTATTCAAGCTCAAATCGATGAGATAACCTCACACTTTTAAGGTATAACTTATTGCATGTTGTTGGTTGTTAATTTAGTTGGATCCATGACTTATTTACTCTTAATCTTTTGAGATATTCACTCTATCTTGATGATCCGTTATTTGTTGAAACACATGCTTAGGATTTCATGCAAATGAAAGTTTATATTAATGCTTGATACCTTGAAATCAATTGTATCGCTTGCTAGAATATCCCTGAATCAATCGCACCTGAAATAAGATTGAACCATCATCACTTGGAGCTGGCCAGAGCATTTCCTGGAGTTGAAACAGCTTTATGAAATGTCAGCGTCGGTGCATCGGTGGGGCACATGCCTCGTTTGTTGCTTAGTTTGATGTTAATCATTTACTATGTTTTGAGGAATTCATTGTGACGTTTAACATCCAAAATTATCTCAACTGTTATGATATAAAGATATGTGCGAAGATGATACAGAGATATATTCTATGCATCCACTTATTTGTGTTACCTAGATCAAACTTCTATGTTTGGGACATATTTTTAATGTCCATTAATGGTATCGTTAATGTTTATTTCCAGGTTTGGGGTTCTTGAATTATGGATTCATCATTGAATTTGTGTTACAGACCTTTGTATCGTTTTTTTTACAGTTACGCCATAGACTCGATTGATGGACTTATGATTATATGCATGCTTTATTGCACGAGTTCAACAAGTGTTTTCAAAGTTGTAGTTTTCGAAAAATCAATCTGATTTATCCAAATCTTTTTAGAAATAAGTATATTTTTCTGTAAATTTGGATATATATATATATATGTGTGTGTGTGTGTGTGTGTGTGTGTGTACACACACACACACACACATATATATATATATATAATGAAAATAATTTTAAATCAATTTGGATCGAACTACTATATTCTTAAACCACGTGCTTTTATGTATATAAACTAGCCTATTTTTATTAATAGTTGGTTTGAAAGCGCAAAATTTTATCCTACCACGAAGTTCAAAAAATAACATTACATATCTTTATCTTTATTAATAACTGGCTTAGAAGCACTTTTTTTTACTAGGATCTAACCATTAGAAATTTTTACAAATTCAAATTATATTTCTACAAATATTAATATCACTTAAAAATACAATCTAACAAATAAGCATATTTTACAACAAGGTTTTTATTAATTACAACACAAACTAAAATTAAAACAACTCAGATATAAAAATTCAAACTAATTACACATGATTTTGACGTCAAAATATAACTAAATATTCGTGCAAATCATTTCACATGTATAGCATGCGTCATGATCACGAGTAAAACACGTTCTGTAACTTTAATATATATAATGATATTCTTAAAAAGTATTTTCAATACATATACATTTATATATATACATAATAAAATCGTACATTATCAACAGGATGTGTGTACTTTAAACGGTTCGGTAAAACAAGAGGTATGAAACGCTCGTGTTTATTTTTCTAGTTAATTCTCAAACTTATTTGATTGAACCATTTGAGGCACAAGTGTAGTTTATGAACCTATAGTAAACACTCAAGTAAACTTGTGTGGTATGGGACACACAATTGTTACTTTAATGGTTACCATTCTAGAGTACATAACACTAATTTAGAGAAGTCTATTACCTTATAATAAATGGTTGGCTAAACACATGTGGTATAAGACGCACGGATGTTATCTGATTGGTTATTATTTGAACGTGCATGATACTTTGACCATTACAAGACCGTTTGTGGTATGATCGATTACATGTGGATTATTCGGGTTTCTAGGCCCAAATTGTTTTAACGAGTTTATATGCTCGTTTGAGGTCTTATGCATTTACGTGCGAATTATTTGGGTTTACAAGCCTAGTTTATTTTTTGACGATGATTCGAGTTCACAACCCAATTTGTGTTACACGCACGATCGGAGAGTTACAACCTCTCCAATTTGAGGTTTTATGGTGGCTTCCCCTTATATATTGATTTTTGAATTTCAAATGTTGATTTCCGCATTTTTTATGACTTATGTTTTCACATAATGCAAATTTTGGGGTTATTAGCTTTCATAAGCTATTCTGAGGTTGTTGCTTGGTGATTACATATATGTTGATATTCCATACTTCTTTGTGATATTGTTACATGCTCTCGAGGTTTATACTGGTTATATTTCACTTGTATGCTGTTGAGATTTATAGTGGGTTTTATCTCAGGTCATTGCTTCATGACTACATAAATTTTGTTTCACTTATAGCCTACAATGACAAAATTGAGACACAGCATACTTGAAGACTAAGTTTAGAAGTGACAAGAAATCCTGAATGATCCATCGATATATTATATTAAGGTACCATGATAAAAGCAACTGAAATGCACGACCTTGCTTCTTAGGTTCCTAATTTTTTTATAATTTTAACTTGTGAATATTCAAATATTAAAATAATGGCTTAATAATCAAAATAATGTCTTTTTATTTCATAATTAATTATAGAAAAGTTACTTTCCTTGTTTCCGCCTTAAAAACAACCCTTTAAATGTTTTAGTTAAATATTTTGGAAAAAAAGGATCAAAAAGAAGATATTGCAAATATAATGATAAATACTAATAATAACAATAATATAAATAATAAGATATTTAAAATTCAAAAATGTGATGTGAACATGATATGATGACTTATGTATAAAGGTGGCTAAGACTATATGGGTTGGCGTTATTAATCACCATGTTAACAAATGGTTAGTACTTGGAAAAGATGGCTTAGTTGACAAATATGCAAAGGTATCTGTGACACTTCCTATGTTGTTGTTTTTTTTTTTTAATAAAAATGGAGCACTTTCTCATGTTGGCTTATATTTCTTATTTCCACACTTCTCAAATTTATTTCTTCAACCTTCTCTTCTTAAAATAAAAATAACAACTTTGAATCAAAATTACAATGGATTGCTAAAGAAAATAAGTGGATTTATTTTGCTTGCATCTTACAACTGATTTGGAGAAGGTGTGATTTCACATCTTAACCTTGTTTACGTCTTTAATACATAAATAGTATGAAATATTGGATCCTTGTTGTATTTAAGATTACATAAGTCGTTTATAGTTGTTTAAAGGGATTTAAGCATGCTTAAGTGATTAATTTCAAAAATATACTTAGTTGTTTACTGGAATGAGATATATGTACAGTATAGGTGCAGATAATCACTTACAGACTTGCATTATCTTCTATGTCATTGTTTTACAAACTCAAACCATACGCCATCTCAAGAGTCCAAAAATCAATATCTTGAAATATACTCGATATTAGCTCGAGTCTCCAAGTACAAAGTCGATCGTTCAGATCTATATATTTAAATTGTCTATTTGACGTTTCGTCGATGGTGGCTCCAGAATTTGCAAAATTACAGCAAACACTTATGAGAAGTGGTTTTTTTAGAGATTGTCATTCGACAAACGAATTATACCATTGCATTTCTCTCGTCGAACCGAGATTTTAGGAAATATTCGCAAATTTCCTAGTATTGCGGTTTAGGTGAATTGTCGAGATCAATTGATTTGGGTTTGACTGCGATTTCCACGATTGAATTGATGATGGAGGGAATGGCCAGAGGTGGAGCAACTTTGAACCGTGGAGAAAATATTGGCAACGATTGCAGGGTCTCAAGTGGAGTGTGGTGGTGGATCGAGCTCGATTTAGGGTTTCGTACTCATATATGATGCGTTGGTTTTTTTTGGTCACCATGGATGAACCATGACATCGGGTCGTGGAAGGTTTTGAAGATGCTGAAGGCATCTCGGGATGCATACAACGACGGTGGAATTGGCCAGAGGTGATCATAGTAGGAGCAGTGATGGATTTTTTAAGGGTCAAGTTCAATTTTTTAGTATCTACAGCGCTTATCCATTGATCAAAATTTTCGATTTAATTGAGTTAAAGGAAGACAACTGGGTCTGTGAGGTGGCCATGGTAGACCGCGTCAAAGGAGGATGGTGTCAAAGCCAGTGATGTCATCAGCGGTGGGTATGCACATGCACTGAATGCACAAATTCGTTTGTCCCGGGTTTGAAAAATAATTTGGAAGGAGTGGTGGTTGATCTAGTATTAGATTGGAGAAGATAAGACTGAGTTAGCGGATTGGAGTGGGCTGCGGGCCGGGGCTGAGTTCAAACACGTTTAAATTTAGATCTGAGAACTAAAATCTAAGTATTTTACTTCAATTTAAAGTTAAACTTTGAAATCTGATAACTCTCAGTTTTAATCCTTTTGATATATGGATTGCGACGTCGAATTTGTATCACTTAGTACATCACATCTATAAAGCTACTTAGCATAAGTGTCAGAGAGATTTATTTAAAATTTAATAGATACGGAAATAAATTATGTCAATGAGTAATTATAATGTATAACTGATACCCTGTTAGCGGAAAAAACATCCTTCCGCCATAATTAAGTTGAATTAATTATACTGCATATCTATTTAGCAGAATAAATCATTATTCTGCTATTATGTTAATTTGGACATGTATTTATTTTTCAGTTGATTTACGTTGATTGTTATTTATCAATTAATAGTATGAATTATTTATATACCTACTATTTATTTAAATACTTGTGTTGTGACTTGAATGTCGTGATGAAATCAAATGGTTGCTTGTTTAAGTATTGCTGAAATTGGCAAGCCACTTTCCAAAACATGACAATTTATGAATTTGAAATCAATTTAAGTGTTAATTTCCAATTAAGCAAACATGCTAATTTGTTAAATGTTTTATTCGTTAATTTTATTGACAACGGTTTAAGATTGAGTATTATTCCGTGTTTTTTTTTTTTTTTTTTTTTGGAGTAACATGGAGAACCCGAAGATCATATGAGACTCGATGCATTTTTCTAGAGATGTATTGTGATGAACGATACCCCAATAGCCCATTCATTGATGGATATCCAACCTTCAATACCCCTTACACTGAAACATAAAATGTAAGCATTTCAGCTATATTCTACGCTAGACATTATTTAATATCACTATCACTATGTAATAAAAAGTGTTTTGGTTATCGCAAGGTGAAAATACATTCAATTTCAAAGGATTTTATATGATGCATAAATCAATTCCTTATGATTTGAGTTTTCTCACGCTGATATACCAGACTAGTCTAGACGTTATTTACCGATAATGTTTGGCTCAATCCGAGCATGTTTTTCCGGATAAGCTTTGGATTACTTGGAGCTTCAAGGGACGAATTGGTTGCCTCCAAGGCTTTCATATATTCATTATTTTCCGTCGTTTGGTTGTTGTATGTATTTATCAACAATTGTATAAGCAAGTTATTATAACCATCTAGATTGATGATAATTTATACTCAAATATTATGTATGTATACTAAAGTTCAGTACTCCTTTTGTAAAGAGCTTGGTATATCATATATCATTTGTCAGATTCTATTTTATCTTTCTTTTCTTGCACTTCAAATGACAAGTCTTTCAAACGTTTAAACGATCAGCACACGTATAACGAAAATGTATTAAGTGTCATCTTTAGTAGTAAGAAATGCAGATCGTTGCATTTAGATTCGCAAATATTTATAGTTTGATTTTATCACCGTAGTGTGCATATAATACAACCAATAATTTAGCATTCTAGTCATGGTGCAACAAGTGTAATTTGAGGATTTTAATGTGATTTTAAATGTGTTTCACTTTACTATTTTTGGGTTTGCTTTTTCTTAATAACAAACTCAGCACTTCATATGACTGGCATTGCACAGTGTTCCTATTCTTTGAACAAATAATGTTTACATTATTCTTTATACAGACAAATAATATAAATTAATTTTACAAAAGGGTATACTTGAAGCAGGAAACAAAAACTCCTTAACCATCAATTTGAGGGTTGAGAAATATGATCAAATTGCACTACACTGTTTTGATCGATTTCATATATAGTCAAAACCTGTGTTTAAAATAATCCACAAGCAAGTGCTTTCTAATGCTGAAAAATGATGTCACTAAGAAAATAAGAATAATTGTAGGGAATTAAAAAAACTTCCAAGCACAGCCTAAAACATAATAAGAGCATGAGCGTACAAAAGAATTTCTGCTGTGAACTACTAGTGAACTTGATATATTAGAGAATACAACTGCAACCGTATGGTGTTCAAAATGAAAAAGAAAGGAAGATAAACGCGTGCGCGCGTGCACACACAAATATATATATATATATATATATATATATATATATATATATATACACACACACACACACGCGCGCGCGCGCGTTTGGTTGCACCCCTTTGACCCCCCCTCCGCGGGATTACCACCTCTAGTTTATATTAATTAAAGTTAGTGGAAGGTGAGAGAATGAGTGGAAGGAGAGATGGAGAAAATGTGTGGTGGAAAAGTGGTAGGCCAAAGGGGTGCTCCACTGTTTGAGGTCTCATTGAACCTGCCTCATATATATATATATATATATATATATATATATATATATAGAGAGAGAGAGAGAGAGAGAGAGAGAGAGAGACATACACACACACACATTTGGGATTTGGGACGAAGGGGGGTGAGAGAGATGTACTTCTCTAACAACACAGATATGATCTTCCATGTATACATATATATGTATATGTATATACACACACACACACACACACACACATTTGGGATTTGGGATGAAGGGGGGAGGTTGAGAGAGATGTACTTCTCTAACAGCACAGGTATGATCTTCCTCATCTTTGTTCTTTTTACCACGTGGAAAACTCCAGCCTGAATTAGCTTTCCACCCCTTTACAAGCAGACACTAAAAAGAAAATGAAGTTAGAAAAAAAAATAGTAACTAGATCAAGTAAAAAGGTAACGCTGTGTAGACATTTCATACAGCATCCTCATGTAAATGACGGAAATTCCATAATAGAACAGTTAACGGACTGATTTACAAAAACACTGTTGGCCACTTAACCTATGCTACCACAGAAAGAAGTACGAACGTGTATGGTTAGAGAATACAAAATTGCAAAATCGAAAGGTTCCTATGAATCTTAGATATAATATTTTGTAATGATATCAAAGAATCAATGCTTATCACAAAACCAAATGCTTATCAAAGAATACACCCCTTATGTGTATCTTAAGCAATATCACATGAAACTGTTGGTTTGGACAATGTGGAGATGTGTGATGATTAAGCACACACACAACAAGCCTAGCTATTATAACTAGAAGTTCTCAAATATGGTATCAGAGCAGGGTTCATTCTACATGGATGTTCAACCACCACATACGCTCCATGTCACCTAAATAAACATGTGATGTTGCTTAAGATATGTCACATGTGAGAGGAATGTTGCGAACAACCTCATATCTTTTAATGCAAGTGGCTACCTATAAATAATAAAAGATCGCCATTCACATCACCAATTGAGTTTGTGAGAAGAAATGGTTCTCTAATAGGTGCTTATAAACACAATATTCATCAATCACATAAGGAAAATCCAAAGCAAGAATAAAGATGATGTAAATACGTATTATTAATCATTTAGACATGATGAAAAGAATTCAAAAAATGGGTTTAAGCAATTAATCAAAAGTACAAATATAAACACACTATATTGTCAGCTGTTGAATAAAAACTGGGTTTTTTCAGCACAAACAAGTTATCAAAATCAAATTACAAATATCCTATTGGTGTCAACTAAAAACAAACAAGGATATAATTTCAATTTCAAGTATGGTGAAGAATCAATTATCTAGAACAACAGAACTTCATTTTAACAGTGTTATCTGAACAAGCTGAAGCTAATACAATATATTTTACTTAGCACTTTGAAAAGGTTATTTAATGCTGACCCAAATGATTTATAATGATCCATATTCAATAAGTGGTGAACACTTTTTTGTGTTTATTATTATGACAACACGCCATAAACAAAAGCTTACGATGGTAAACAAAAAAATGATGGGACATAAAAGGTTGAAAGATCTTTTGCAAACATTAAATAAACACAACCACAGCTACACCCACTAAAAGCTAACATAGCCATTTCTAAGTGTAGAAACATAATTGATCAAAGCAATGGATACTAAAATGAGACCACACATGCTAGTGTGCCATAACTATGAGCAGTTCCGCGTTAAAACATGGAAACCGTCAAGGAATCGTGTTTCACTGGTAATATATGTAAATGCCTAAGACAGTTCAGGTATGCAAAGACATTATTTGACAATATCATGATGTTTGCTACTTGGCCAATTGTGGGGGCTGTAATGTAGGGATATTGGATATTGTGAAACAGCAGCAGCAACAGCAACAAAAATAACAATATGCACATATGAGCACGCACGCACACGCAAGATCGCGCATACACATGTATTACACTTGAATGTGAAATACTATAATATTAAGACCTACACTATCGATAAAGAGAAGCTTGCTTTACTGCTAAATCAGTGGCATAATTAGACGGATATTAACTTGTAAATGTGAGCACACCTTCTCATAGCTCTCATCCAAGATGACTGCACCAGCCACAGGTACCGCAGATTTGTACAAAGTGAAGTCCTTGTATATGTCATCGACATGTGCTCTATAAGGTTTCAATGCAGCACAACAGTTGAACACTAGAAATTGCTAAGGAGATGTGCACATGACAATGTGAGGTAAAAACCTTTGTTGTGGGCGAAAATGAAGTGGAATAAATACATCAACTATTATTGTTAGCCCAAGAGGATTTTATTTTTCTTTTTTTCTAAAAGGAAAGAACTACATATATCTTTCATTGCAGGCATTTCTTCAAAACATATGTGATACTATGATCATTGAAAATTATAATAAAAAGGATACTGAGCGAAGTAAATTCCTTAAAGGAAAGGGATTTCAAAGCAGGATTTTGCTCAACAGAATTATCCTCATAAAACCAATGAGCTTGTTCTAGCAGAAATAACATCCTATCAAATGATTCCAGTTCTTCTTTCGGCACATTCAAAACGAACCGACTGCAAACGTGAAACAAATTTAAGTTTGGAGATAAAATTACGAAAAGGGAAAGTACAAAGGACAAACGTGCAAAGATCGTCGAGGAGTTCTTGAGGTGGAAGGATGTTCTTCATTGGAGCGCTGGATAATGGACATTAACAAAAGATCGTCCTGAATACGAGCGATTAATAACCTCTTTTACGATCGTGAAACGAAGGGTTTTAGTTGTTTACACAGCACGGTTCTTGAACAGGATGGACGGAGGGTTTTACAGCATCAGAGCAGCATTCCACGATTTAGGAACGCTCTACTAGTATGGGCCCGTGCACAACGTCTTTCCAAAATTGAATGAAAGTTGCATATGCAATACTCATTGCCATGTTACACTGAACAGGACGGAGAAACCGACCATTAAGGTATTTAGTATGAAATATAAAATTATCTGTTAAAACATATTTCAAGTCAGATTTTATTAAAAAAAACATAGGTTACTTTAGGAGAAAATGGAAATAATTAAAAAGTTGAAATTCAATTAAACTAATTTTTTTCATGTAAACCAACTTGAGACTAAGAATATATAATCAATGTATTGATTCGAATTAGTCACAAACACATACATACATTTTTATTATATATCAAGTAAGATCAATTTAACTTTATAATATTTAGTTATTTCGCAATCATAAACGAGTAATGAATTAAAAAAAATAAAAAGAGAAGCAAAACAAATATAAGCTCAAAACATATTATCATATCGGTGAATATTTAGTTAAAATAAAAAAAATGTATGAGTAAAATGTAATTAATAAATCACAAATTATTAAACTAATTAATTTAAATATCTTGTAACAACCCGAATTTTCCGAACCAATTTAAAAAAATTATTTTAGCTATTTAAATGGATTTTGGATATTTAAAATGATTTATTTTAAATAATAACGACTAAAAATTTATTTTAAACGTGGTTAGAACGTATAAACTTATTTTAATTATAAAATGAGCCTGAAATGGCGCGGTAGTTTGAAAATTCGATTTCAAATTTCAAATGAATATATAGAATTCAAAATAAATCGGATTTCAGTAAAACCAGAAACGTTGGAATCTATTTAATAATATCTTTCTAATGAATGTGAAAAATTCAGATTTCATAATATAAATTGAAAGTTATGTCCAGTTTAAAATTTAAAATAGTCGCTATGAAATTTATATATATATTTTAATATAATATATAGCCCTTAAAAATAGTCATTTTGCAAATGACCTCCGTTTTCGATGAAACTACTTTTGTTGGATCCGAAATATCAAATTATTGATAAATTCTAATTTTCATAATTTTTAAAATTAATATGTGAGCGTGGTGAATTTAAACGCGTTTGGTAATTTCAGTTGGAATTTAATCGACTGGAAAATGATCGTTTTTCAAACGGCCTCCAAATTCAACGAAATTAGTTTTGTTATGACCGTATCGTCAAAACATAGTAGATTTATTTTCTGGAATTTTTGGAGTCAGTATGTGGCCTCGGTAAATTAAAATGCACGTTGAAATCAAATTTGAACGTTACATTACTTTATATTTTAATCTTAACGCAAATTGATCGAAATAGTCGAATTAGCTAACGCGACATATCCCGTTGTGTTCAAAATGAGGGTATTACGCTAGGAGCGACAATCGTTGGGTTCGATTTGGAGTTCGAATAGAAAAAGTAACTTTTTGGAATTAATTAACTAATCAATATATATATATATATGTATATATATATATATATTAGGGTTTAAACCCTAATCCTTCCACAACAGAAAATGCGCAAGCTTTTTTCTCCAAACTCGTCGCCCCCTTTTCCCCATCGACGCTACCCAGGAGATCGCCACCTCCCCCAACCGCTGCGCCGCCGCCTCAGGCGCTACCCCCCTTCCTCCCGTCTTCCTCTCTCCGTTTTCAACCCAACGCCCAAATCAACCCATACCGCCGTCGTGGGTCCCCATTCCACCGCGACCAACTATTAGACCCCCCCCCCCCCCCGGACCACCAGCGACCCACGTCGCCCCTTCTCCAGCCCCAGCTCCGATCATGTCACTCTCCGTCACCAAAAATGCAATTTGACATATTTTCGGTTTTGCAAATTACACCCTGAGCTTCCACATCCCATATCTCCCCAATCGTGCGCTTCTGGCCAAAACTCCAGAGTACCGAAGTCGAAGATCTCGTTTTTCTCTTCGATTTGAGTATATGGAAGTCATATTTTGGATTGTGGAGTTGTTCAGAAAACGCGTCCAAAGTCTGTTGTCCAAATACTGTCTTTTCGCGATTTCCGGCGAAATGAAGCATTTTCGGGAAAAAGTCCACTTGACGAAAGTTGTCTCGAATGGCGCGTTTAAGCTAGAAAAAAGATCGTGTTAAGATTGGAGCTCGTTTGCAAATTCTGGAACTAAAACAGCAAACAAGAACATTAGAAAACAACGATGGAATGGATCTCAAAGTGAGAACTCTTTCTCACACAAACTATTTTACAATTAAAAATATTCTAAGTTGCAGACGGGGCTTAGTAGCCCCTGACACTATTTATTGTACAAACCATGATTGTTTATTTGGATTGTGTTATGGGAAAATTGACTATATTGTGGTTATTGATTGTATCGTGGTTTTGTTGATTGGATTTATTATTGTGTATGACGCGAGCCAGTATCAGGAGAGGGGTAATGCTAGACATTACTCCGGTTCTAATATTGCGCCGTTATAATGCCGAAATTTTCTGAAGTAAATATTGTTCATTAAAAATATAATTTTAATGTGTATATGAACTATATAAAATATTCATGTGTTGAATAAAATGTTTGAACAATAAAAATATTATTTTTATTGAATGTATGAACTATATAAAATAGTCAAGTGTTGAAATAAATATTTTATCGTTAAAAAAATAATTTTTAACGTATATATGAACGGCATAAAATTCTCCTGAAATGGAAATAAATATCCATTTATAAATCAAACGATTTGTTTATGTACACTCATTTAATTGACATTGATTGGGACGATAAATTTTACACATCGCCCAACTGCACAAATAATATTCAGTATTTGTTGGTTGAAATCCTACATGGGTATTGGGATGATATTTGACATACACTAATCCCAATTGTTTAGTTGTATGTCAATCGATTGGTTGACAGACTGTTGTAAGCATTAATTATTTATATTTAATGCTTATGCAGTTGTGTAATGCACTCTGGATGATGGATGGTTGGTTATCATTGTTGTTGTGTACATGTGTTGTATAAAATTCATATAAATAAATTATATGGTAATTGATTGGGTCTGATTTCAATTTAGAAAGAACGAGTATTTTAAAATAACGAATATTTTAAAATAATATTCAGTACAGGTTTAAAATGTGAATTTAATGTCCGATTTTTAATGGACATGAAAATATTGAAATGTGTGAAGCCGTGTTGATTAGGTTTCCACCATTTTAACGCGAACGATATTTATATCGATTTTATTTATAATATCGAAAAGGAAATTATTTCAAAATCTGATATTTTGAAAATATTATCATTTAAATATTATAATGATAAGGAGTATTCAATTTTGATTTAAAATTGAAATAAAAGCCGGAATCAGTTTTAAAACGTATTTATACGTTTTGAACGAAATCTATATTTATATATTATATTATATATTTATATACATATATATATATATATATATATATATTAATGGCTTGAATAGAACGCGCCGCGCCGCGACCGTTCGCGAATTTCGACCATTGACTTCAAATTGACATTACGGGAGATCCGACCGTCGGATTCTCCTAAAACTAGAACCGTTGGGTTTGTATCGAAAAGAGCTTTCCAACGAATATAAGAGATTTAAATTTGAACGGTTGGATTTGGAATTATGTCCAAATCAAATTTGGAAAAGGCCGTTATGGATGCAGTTCGGTGGCCGTTATTGGAAACCTACTGTACGGGCCTTGATAAAATTATTAAAAATATTAATAATTTGTGTAAAATCGTAACAAATGATTTGAAAAGAATAATGATGAAATATTCCACGTTTGTAAAGATAAAAATATATTTTTATCAAAATGAACTAGTTATTAACTAGAAAAATAATCCAATGTTTTTAAATAAATAAATTGGATTTGTGAATGGTTTTGATTTAACCGGAATTTTCCAATGTATGAAGTGAAACTAATTTGAATAGAAATCATCTTCGGGAGATTTCGATATTGGATTTCGTGACTATACGGATATTGCGGAGGAATTTGGAAGGTAGATATATATATATCATTATTCGCCATACGATATGTGTTGGTTTCAGAATTTGATATTAAACGTAAGCCGATATAATTTCTATTTAGAGCCTTATATTAAATATCAAAGTGGATTTTGGGTTTATCGTGAATGGTGTCTTCAGTAAGACTGTTCTTAAACCCCGTGTGAAAAGAATATATCTTTTAATTAAGATTATTAGAGTTCCAGTTATATTTAGTAATTGGAATAAAATGGTATGTGAATTGGGCTTACTGTGAACTGTGTTTTTAACGACAGTCGTTCTTTAACCCGATACAGTGAATTGTGATTTGGAATATATAAATATTTTATTAAGATTTAATGGAAATTTTCCAAAGTAAAGTTTTCCAATTTAATATATTAAATTGGAATTGAATGGAATTCGATTTGGTAGTAATCGAAGTGAGCTTCTATGGAGGAAGACTATTAATATATATGGAAATTAAAAGGCTTTGTCATTATTCCATTTACATTATTAGTCGGATACGAAAGTTGATATTGATTATATATATTGATTTGTTTTTCGTGAAGATTCCATAGTTAATGGAATGAGATTTTGGGTCTATCGTGAACTGTGTTTTAAATGATATTGGCTCTTTAACCCGGTTAAAGACAGGATTACATGTCTAATATTGTGTTTCGAACTGTATTGTTGATCTATGCTAAATATATATATGTTTGGTGGCGGAGAATTTATTCTCTTGCTTAACACCCTTCTCTGAGACGTATGAGCTTAGAGGTTATATATTGGCAGAAATCAATGGTACGTTGTAGATTGTCGATGTGACATGTTTGTGTTTCCAAAGTTAAATAATCATTAAATAATGATTTTTGGGAAGATTAAAACTAAGTGGAGTTTTAATGAATATTTAATTAGATTGAAATGTGAATGTGATAATTTAAATTATCAAATTCGGGAAATGATCGAGAATGGAGTACCACCTGTTTTTACTCCAAGCGATAGTTAAACCTTTAATTAGATTTGAACTTGAAATGGTAATTAAATCTACTGATAACACCGTGGTGTTAGATATGGAGCATTACCAGTTTTTCTCCATGGGATAAATAGATTGGGATTAATGAATAAATGATTACTTTGGTAAGGCTCGATAATCCCGACTAGTTGATAAACCTTAATTTGGTTCAGAAATGATATCCAAAGGAAGATTAAAGAATAAATTTCAAAGAATTTATCTTTGATAAAATTAAACGGGAACCTTCCCCTAATGATGTGAATATTTGAATAAAAGAATATTCAGAATTGGAATGAGGCGTATGATGTGTTTTTATAGCACTTGATTATTGATTATAAAATACGAAAGTTATTTGGAAAGACCGGTTTTATCCCATTATGAATAACTGATACGACGATAAGTCGACGATGAAGACGGTGGTTAAAGACCGGAGATGTTCACATCGTTTGGATGATTACTGATGTCTTGATTGGGTTGTAGACCAAGACAAGGTAATAAGTGGTGATCGTCCAGACGTACTTGGAGATCGACGTGATATGCGAGGACCTCTCTCCTGTATTGGACATATGAGATGAGGAATAAGGTGCCTCTGGTTTCGTTCAGACCCAGAACGGACTTGTAAATGGATAGTGTGCCTGACATTGTATTCCCTTATACTATATTCGTTGATCTCTGCTAAATATATATCTGTTTGGTGGCGGAGAATTTATTCTCTTGGTTAACACCCTTCTTTGAGACGTATGAGTTTAGAGGTTATATATTGGCAAAAATCAGTGGTATAGTATGGATTTACTGTGTGGCATGCTGAATGGCATGGATCAAGGCTTTTGTTGAAAAGCAGAGTCTTGTGATTGATGATCAAAGCACGACTTTAAATAGCATAGCTTTGTGTATTGTGTTAATTCGTGAGCCTCACACCTTGGTATGAGTCAAAAATGGGATAAGGGACCCAAGGAGTGCACGACGTTTCTTTCTAGCTATGGGTGGTGTCATGGCATGGAGCCTAGACATTTATTTATTTTTACCTGTGTGGATGATGGAATGCGAGGAGCCTCAGATATTGGTCCCTAGTGGCCAAGTGATAGGTCCGGTAGGACTGGGAAACGTGTGTTTAGGAATTGCCAATCCTCAAACGTAAAGGAGGACCGGCCTTGGAGGATCCAAGGGTTCACTACAGGGAATCCTGAGGCATTTGCTAGAGTGTCTCGAAGCCGGCGAGGAGTACATCCCTTGCCTTGACTCATAGATGGAAATCCAATTTCCAATACGTGACATTTCGGGTTTTAATTGCAGAACTAGTATGGCGACATAGTAGCATGGGATACTATGCCGTCTATGATTGATACATTTATATCTGAAGTGATTTTGACACTGTATACTTATAGCAATATCAATATGATTTGTTTTAAAACGTATCAAGCATGTTTGGCTATTATAAGGTAAAACTTTATCATCTGGCTTGCATTATGTGAATGATAATAAACACACAAACTTTAATTATAATTAGGATCTATCAGCACATAAATATAAACTGTCAATATAATTAGGACCTATCGACACATAAACACACAAACTATCAATATAGTTAGGATCTATTAGCACGTAAACACACAAACTATCAATACATGAAACTAGACTGTCAATACATGGGCAAAACCGTCAATAATACATAGAAAACCATACCATAGACTCAGATGAATACATGGAATGACTCAAATGAATAAAGGAAACCAAACATTCAACTATATTTAGCATTGTTTCCCAGCCAAACTACTCAAAGTACCCAAACTGCTTAATACAAAACCATCGTTTCCAAACAAAAACCAGTCATAATTACAGTCTCGTTCATTGTGGAAGTTTCAATAGCAGGTGTTGATTTATAAATTGTTGCTAAGTCACGTAAGAAATGAAAAAAAAATTATAGTAAATTAAAACCCAAATTTTCAAATTCTGAGTTTCATAATATAATCCTAGCAGTCTTAAGTTTGTGTGTTTGGTATGTTTCAGGTAATATAGAAAACTAACAGTGAAGCAAATCACATTTTCCTACTAAAGACGTTGTCACCTTAAATGTAGACATCTTTTACCTCTTTAATTTTAAACTTATCAAAGATTAAGACACCACCAAAAGAATACAGAAAAATAAAATAGTTCCACAGTTTAATATATATATGTATATTATCTTTAACCTTAGTTAATGCAACAATATCACCAATTTCTCAAACCATGTAGCAATCATCATTATCAAAATTGGCTTCAACATATAGTTTAATTTACACATTCGCAGTTTCATGCTTGAACAAAAAAATAAAATCATCATCTTCATCATAAGTCAAAAAATATGATACATTTATAATATCATTTTAGATATCAGAAATAGAGAAAGTGAAACATAATACACAATCAGTATATGTACAATGCCATTATGTGTTCTGATAATAAACGACAAGCATACACCTTCCATTTATATTTATGTTATCAGGAAATTAAAAGAGATTCTCTAGGAAGAAATTAAAAGAGTTTATCCGAAAGTTATAGAAACCAAGCATGGACAACAACAAACTGGTTAGGACATTGATATTCATCATAATAGGCAGGTATATTCTAGCAGCAAACAACAGTATCACCTACAATATATATAGGTATGTGCCAATAATAAACTTCCAATAGTAGTACCACAGTTACATGATTGGAAAAAATAAGAATAAAATCGTGATTCAAAATGTAACCCATCTAAGCATAGGAAACAATTGTTTTGAATATACACCTCCCATCACTGTCAGATGCAACAATGAATCTAGAAGTTTCTTGTTAATATTTCCTTTTGCACCATATAAGGGATCAGATGTTTGAACCAGGCTACCTATTCTGCCTTTGCATGTTAACAAAAACTAATTTTGTCAGTTGTAATCCACAATTTAGACTGACGATCCCACTTCCAAATTAACAAGAGAAGATACTAACATAATAAGTTACTTACAATAGATAAATTGTGGCGATCAGGACTTCCTGGCCAGCCTAAACCGAATAAGAAGGCGGACTGATTTGAGAACACGACGCATCAGAATACAAACAATAGAACATTTCATTGTTATAACAACAATTACAATCAGAGTACAAGAATATCAGAGTATGAATAAATAATACATAACGTAAAAATATCAGAGATTTAAATTACAAAACAGCGAAAAATATAATACATTAATATAATGTGCAGTGGAAAATATCAACTATCACAACTGAAAGAAATACACGGATACAAAGCATTCCGAATATAGCTCTAGCCGTAATCCAGGATCCTGTGAAAAGAATTATCTGCAAATCCAAAACTATTAGTTGCCTGTATGGAAAATATGGGCACCCAGAGTTTAGGTAGAAACAATAAACTCCAAGTCAGTCATGGCACTGGTGTGAGAACTCAAAACAGTTATTAAACTTTACTTAAAATAAAGTAAATCATGGGACCACGCCACATGCCACGGAACGAGTTTACTCCCATGAATACTTTAAAATAAATAATTTATAAACAGCATAATGCTTTTTGAAAAATGAAGCTATTATAAGACTCAGGTCACACAATGCAACGCAAGCCGGAGGATAGAGTTTTACCTTATAATAGCCAAATATGCTTGATACGCTTTAATACAAATCATTTTGATATTACTATAAGTGCTTAGTGTCAAAACAACTTCAAATATAAATGTATCAATCATAAACGACATAGTACCCCATCCTTCTGTGTCGCCATATAGGTTTACAACTAAAACCGAAAAGTCGTATATTGGAAATTGGATTCCATCTATGAGTCAAGGCAAAGGATCTTCCTCACCGGTTTTGACACACTCTAGCAAATGCCTCAGGAATCACACTCTTGTGACCCTGGTTAGCGTCAGGGTCGGTCCACACTTACTTTAGTGGATTAGTTATTCCTGAACACATGTTTTCCGGTCCTATAGGACCTATCACTTGGCCATTAACAACCAACATATCTGAGGCGCCTTGCTATCCATCATCCACATAAGTAGAAATGTCTGGGCTTCATACCATGACACCACTCCTAGCTAGAAAGAAACGTGATGTCCTCCCTGAGGTCCCCATCCCTTTTTTGACTCATACCGAGGTGTGAGACTCGCGAATTTACGCTATACACAAAGCGGTGCTAATTAATGCTATGCTTTGATCATCAACCACAAGACTTTGATTTTCAACAAAAGCCTTGATCATTTGCATCTTAGCATGCCACATTGACAAGTCATGCCATACAACTAATGTCTGTCAATATATAACTTCTAAGCTCGTACGTCTCAGAGAAGGGTGTTAAGAAAGAGAATAAACTCTCCGCCACCAAATAAATATATATTTAATAGAAATCAATCAACACAGAATGAAATCCAATGTCAGACACACATCCATTTACAAGCTCGCTCTAGGTCTGAACCAAACCGGAGGCACCTTATTCCTCCTCGCATATCAGGTCGATCTCCAAGTACGTCTGGACAATCACCACTTATTACCTTGTCTTGGGTGTATAGCCCAATCAAGACATTAGTAATCATCCAAACGATGTGAAGATCTCCGATCTTCAACCAACGTCGTCGATTTTTAGTCGCCGTATCAGTTATTTTGAATGGGATAAACCCGGTCTTTCTGAATAACTCGCGTAATTTATAATCAATAATCTAGTGCTATAAAAACACATCATATGCCTCATTCCAATTCAGAATATTCATTTATTCAAATATTCACATCTTAGGGCAAAGTTTCCCATTAATTTTGTCAAAGATAAATTCTTTTAACTTATTCTTAAATCTTCCATTGGATATCAATTTCAAAGATTTTATTTTATCTTTTCACAATCTAAACCAAAACAAGGTTTGTTAGCTAGTCGGGATTATTGAGCCTTACCGAAGTAATCATTTAGTATTTTATTATCCCAATCCCAACCTATTCATCCCACGGAGCAAAACTGGCAGTACTTCATATCTAACACCCACGGTGTTATCGGTAAATTTAATTACCATTTCACGTTCAAATCTAATTAAAGATTTAACTATTACCTGGAGTAAAACTGGTGTTACCACACTCTCGATTATTTCTTGAATTCGATAAGTTTAATTACCCTATTCTCATTTCAATCTAATTAAAGATTCATTAAAACTCTAACTTGGTTTTAATCTCAAAAATCATTACTTTATGACTATTCAACTTCAAGAAATTAATCTTATCTTTAACTGGGTTAAAGAATCAATGTTATTAAAAACATAGTTCATAATAAACCCAAATCAACTTCCATTAACTATGGAGTCTTCACGGAAAATAGATCAATACAGAATCGGTATAAATTTCCGTATCAGACTAATAATATAAATGGAATAATGGCAAAGCCTTTTAAATTCCATGTATAGTAACGGTCTTGCTTCAAACAAGCTCATCTCAATTATTAATAAATCAAACTCCACTCAGTTCCAATTTAGTGTATTAAATTGGAAAACGTTACTTTGGAAAATTTCGATTAAATCTTAATTAAAGGGTTTTTAAATTCCAAATCATATCTTCACTGTTAATGTAACAACCCGCGTTTTACGTATCGGAAGATCGTGAAATATATTTATTTTATTCTATGAGGGTTGGATCATTCTCATTTTTTAATATGTTGTTTATGGGGATGTGGGACATGTCCATAATTTTTACCGATTTTGTTTGTGACCATTTTGCCCCTATCAGCCTTGTACAGGGCATAACTTTTGACAAGGGTGAGATCTGTGCCATTGGAAAGGAATTGATGATTGTCTTTCCGTAGAGTGGTTACATTAAGGATTTGACTCAGCGGCTTGGGAGAAATCGTTGTTTTAAGGTTTTTCAGTTAGTTATTCAAGTTTTGGAGCCTTAGTGGAATCCTATAAATAGGGGGTGAGAGTGGAGGGAACAGGTTTACTTTTTCCCATTTTCTCATTTGAAGGCATTTGATCTCCTTCTTCCTCCTACATCTTTCCACCATTAAAAATCCAAATCCAAGGGAGGAAATCGAAGATCTACACCATCCAAAGCAAGATCTACATCATTTCAAAGGCGAATTCATTAGATCGAGGGGTTTGATTCGGAGTGCTTGCTTTCCGGATTCTTATTTCTATCATTTTAGATTGTTTCGGCAAATCGGTGAGTGATTTACATCTCTTACATGAATGCAATGAAGTATATGAGTGTTTGTGCATGTTTCTCATCAAATTGGGATGTTTTACCATAGATTTGCATCATTATAAGTTCATTTTCATATGCATCACACTATGATCTAATTTAACAAGTTTTACTCGTTAATTTCATGTCATTTTACATGTTTATGTCAGTTGGATCTCTCATTTTGATCATATGTTCATTTTAATGGATTTTGGTGAGATTTACATCATTTTTGTGGTAATCGTCATATTCATGTGGATAATAATGTTATGATATATTTATGATTGTGTTTGATGATTTTAGTTGAGTTGGTTTCGTCGGATTCGTCGTTTGGCGAAGTTTTGGTCGAAATCGGAGTTGAATTGCGATATGCAGAAATTGGCTCGGTCAGGGGTTGGCTCGGCCATAGATTGACCCGGCCAGAGATTGGCTCGGCTAGGAGTTGGCTCGACCATAGGTTGAATCGGCTAGGAGTGGATCGGATCAAGTCATATTTGGATCGGGTCCTATTTGGATCGGGTCATACTTGGATGGGGTCGGGCTAGACTGGATGGGGTCGATTGGTTGTTATATGGATTGGATCGGTCATTAGATCGGATCGGCCTAGTTTGGATCGGGTCAGTCTGAAAGAGGGCGGATCGGTCATGTTTTTAACAGCGCTTTTAAACGCTGTGGTTGATAGTGATGATGCTGCGGTTTGTTTCCAACAGGGTCATTTTCTGAAAAAGTACGTTTTTTGGGTACGACTCAGATTTGGAGGAAAAGGTCTGGAAAAAATATTTTTCGGGGCCAACCCCCAGAACCCTAGGTGCAGCGCAGTCATGTAATTAGCTCGGTGATGGTGTGACTTCGAAGTAAGTTCAAGTAGGAAGATTCGAAGTGTTGAGAGGTGTTCGTTGATCAGAGTAGAACATCGAATGAAGTAACAACTCAAAGGTCGTGGGTTGGTGGATAATGATTGCTCGAGAAGGTCGCTTGAGCATTAAATAGCCGTCAAGGTTGGACGACTAGAGATATTGAAGGCCGAGAGATTATCGTTGTCGTAAGTTCTAGTAGGCTCAAAGCAGGGGTACGATGGGGCCACCCAATAGACCGGAAGGTTGCTGGTCGAGTACCTTGGGTATCGTTGAAAGGCCTAGTTGTCAAGGTTGGACATTGTCAAGGTTGGACATATGGAGTTTATGCTAGAACTGGGGTTACCATTAGCCCTTGACATATGGCAAGGTTGGTTGTCATACGATTAATGGTGGTTTCAAAGCAGGATTGGCGGTGATAGCCAGAGTCAGTCATGGATGATTGGTTGTTCTGTTTGAACTATCTCACATAGATTATCCAAAGTCGAGGGAGATGTTCTTTGAGTGCTTAACTGATATTGGTCTAGGCCTCTGGGGAGAGTACTTGGGGGATGTTAAACTCGATTAGGGTTGTCTGTGTGTGACTTATATAATCTGGGTGACTTGTGTGTTTTCCATGATTGAATGGGTGTTCTTGTTTCCATGGATGAATTGTTGAAATGTTATTGTAAAGGCTATCACTGTCCGATGTGGGGAAGATAAGGTTGAGTTCTTCTCTGGTGTCGTGGGTAGATTAGCATATTTATCTATCCTTTCTCATACACTTTATTGTTGAAATTTGTTAGCTGTTTTATCGCTCACTAAGACTGTTGTCTGACTCAAGGTTTTATGTTTCCTCTTATTACCTTGGGTTGTTCATCCAGTTGTGGATGGGCAGACTAAGTAGAAGGTGACAAGTGATGCTATAATGAGGACGATGGTGCTGATCGGTGGCGAGCTGGAGGCTCATGTACCAGTTTTACTACTATCTAATAATTGGGTTTCCGCTGTTTGCTTTTCTGAATAATGTAGTAAGGAAACTTTGTATAAACACTATTTCCAAGTTTGTGGATATTACTTTCTGGTTGTATGAAAGTCTTGTGTTTCTGCTTCACTATTACTACCTGTTGTATATGTTTTATTATATTTTATCCTTGCGCTGTGAGTTTACGACAGGTTCCGATTGTGTTTACCTACTCTGATGATCGTCCATGACTGCCTTGCACACCTTTCAGCGCATTATTTCTTTTGTATAGTGCAGGGGTTATGTGCGGTCGTCACATTTGGTATCAGAGCTCTGGTCAACGATTTTTGGTCAAAGTTCAAGGACGTAATCACGTGTGAGAGACGTACTTGTAGATTTTAGTTGGATGCTTATTATATATATTAGCATATATAGTAGTAACGGTTGTTTTCCTTTAGCAGATTTCTTGAAGGTGACTAATTATTCTAAATTGCAGACTTAGAATGAGTAGACGAGGAACATGACGCGCTGCTAGGGGTGCCAATATGGAGGGGGAAATGGTGGTGAACCTAATTACCCGGCCATGTTTGAAGCCATGATAGAAGCAATTATGCAAAGGGTACCCGCTCCAGTGACGGCAATGGTAGATGTTGGTATGCGAGTTCCTAGAGTAGTAGATTTTGCAAAGTTGTGCAAGGACTTTAAATCTATAGGGGGAAACCATTCAAGGGAACTGAACCAGCTTAAGAGGTTCAGAGGTGGATGGATTTATGTGTTCGAATCTTTGGAGACTTGGGTATCGAGGATGCAATAAAGAGGAAACTTGCATCAAGGAAACTGCAGAGTAGGGCCATGGAATGGTGGAATTATGTTACACTCGAGACTCCAGAGGAAGAAATTTCATGGGAACTATTCCAAGCTAAGTTTGAATCAAAGTTTATCTCCACAGCTCAGAAATCTGCTATATTCAAGAAGTTCGTAGAGCTGAAACAGAATGGTCGTTCTGTGTTTGACTATATTTCTGATTTCGAAGCCTTTTCTAGATATGCTCGTTCATACATCGATACACCATATCAGAAGAACGAGAAGTTTGTCTTTGGTTTGGATGCTTATATCGGAAAACCGTTAGTGGACCATCTTGATGATTCATTTGAGAAGATTGTGGAAAAAGCTATTCGTCATGAGAGCTTGTTTCCTAAGGAAGCAAATGTTGTCGCTGCGACCAAAGAGGCTCAGAAACCACAACAGGGTGGTAATAATAAGAAGAGGAAGTAGCAACAACAAAAAGGAAAAGATGGTCAAAATAAGCCCAATAATGAGGTGGTTTGCTTTAACTGCCAACAGAAAGGCCGTTATGCTAGTGAGTGCAAGAATCTCAAAGCTGAGAAGAAGTGCTTTAAATGTGGAAAGCCTGGGCATGAGAAGAAAGATTGTCCGAAACCAGCTAAGGGCAAGCAGATTGTGAAGGCATATGCTTTGGAAGCTATGCCATCTTCTTCGAGAGCTCCTACTGTAGAGGAGAAGGGAAAGGGTGTCATGGTGCAAGGTACTCTTTCAGTTAATGGTGTTTCAGTTCGTGTGCTTTTCGATACTGGAGCATCGCATTCCTTCATTTGCAGTGAGCTTGTGTGTCTCTTGGGTTTGGCACCTGAGATTTGTGATAGACCCTTCATAGTCACTAATCCAATTAGGGGTTCGTCAAATCTTTGCATGATATGTCGTGGTATAGTGTTATCGAGTCATGGTTGCTCTTTTGTGTGTGATTGTTTGTTCTTAACTTCGCTGGGTTTGGGATCATCTTGGGCATGGATTGGCTCAAGAGGTATGCGGCAAGGGTGAATTGCGAGAAGCTAGAGGTGAGTGTCGGGGATGTGGAAGGGCGGAAGGTGTTGATTAGACGTAAGCGCGAAGACGTGGTCTTTGTGAATTATCTATATTCGCTTGGGATTCCACAAGAAGACCTGTCATTAATGCTGATCGCTAATGAGTATGTAAATGTCTTTGACGAGGTCAAATGGTTGCCGCCGCATCGTGAGATCGAGTTTAGGATCGATTTGGTCGAGGATGCTAGAACAATCATTATGCCAGTTAGGCGGATGGCGCCTAAGGAGCAGCGAGAGTTAGAGGTGCAAGTTAGAGACCTTTTGGGAAAAGGATTCATTCGGAGGAGTGTATCCGAATGAGGTGCACCTGTCATATTTGCAGCTAAGGCAGATGGCTCGTTAAGATTGTGTGTGGACTATCGTGAGCTGAACAAGGTGACTAAGAAGAACAAGTATCCGTTGCCAAAGATTGATGACTTGTTCGATCAGCTTCACGAAGCCAAAGTGTTTTCTCAGATAGATTTGGCAACGGGATTTCACCAGTTGAGAGTGGATAAGGATAGTGTGCTAAAGACTGCTTTTAGGACACCATCTGGTTTCTTCGAATGGCTGGTGATGTCATTCGGGTTGACTAACGCACCAGCGAATTTTGTGGATCTTACGAATAGAGTATTCACAGACCAGTTGAACAAGTTTGTGCTTGAGTTTGTGGATGATATTCCGGTTTACTCCAGAAATGAGGAAGAACATAAGACGCACATGAGAGTTGTGTTAGAGATCTTGCGGAAGCATCAGCTTAAGGCTAAGTTCTCAAGGTGTCACTTTGGAAGGATGAAGTGAGGTTCATAGGTCATGTAGTTTCTGGAAAAGGGATAGCGGCTGACCCCGCTAAAGTTGCAGTAATCCAGGACTGGGATCGACCTAAGAATGTGACGGATGTTCGGAGTTTCCTTGGGTTGGCAGGATATTACCGATGGTTTATCAAGGATTTCTCCAAGGTAGTTGCACCGTTGACAGGATTGACGAAAAAGAACCAAGTGTTCACATGGGATGCAAAGTGTGAACAAGCATTTGGAATCCTGAAGGAGAGATTAACGAGTGCACCTGTGTTGACCATTCCAAGTGGGAACGAAGAGATGGTGGTATATACCGATGCATGTGGTACTGGACTTGGAGTAGTGCTAATGCAGAAGGATAAGGTTGTGGCCTATGCGAGTCGACAGCTAAAACCGCATGAGAAGAATTACCCAACTCATGATTTGGAGTTGGCGGCGATTGTGTTTACTCTGAAGATGTGGAGACATTACCTGCTGGGAGTTCGATTCGAGTTGCTTATGGATCACAAGTCGTTGAAGTATCTTTTCTCCCAAAAGGATTTGAATCTTCAGCAGCAAAGATGGTTAGAGTTTCTAGCGTCATATGATTTTGGCATGGCCTATACTCCGGGCAAGAGCAACGCAGTTGCAGATGCGTTAAGTCAAAGACATGAAAGTTTGGGAGCGATGTTTTCGGAATGGAAGAGCCTCGAGTACTTGGCAAGGTTCGATTTCAGGCCAAGGTGTGAGTTGGAACCTGAAATGTTGGCGAGCTTGTCGATAAGACCTACTCTTATCGAAAGGATTGGCGAAAGCCAAAAGAAAGATGCGAAGCTTGTCAAGTTCATTTAAAAACTGGAACCAGAAGATAAAGAGTTCGAGGTCGATCAAGAAGGTTGGCTTCGAAAGCAAGGGCGATTAGTTGTTCCTGATATTGACGGATTGAGGGATGAGGTTCTGAGAGAATGTCATCACTCGAAGCTGATGATTCATCCTGGTGGAAATAAGATGTATCAGGACATGAAGAGAGTCAACTACTAGGAAGGGATGAAGCGAGATGTTGGAAAGTTCATTTCCAAGTGTATGAACTATCAGTTGGTGAAAGCCGAACAGAAGAAGCGGAGCAGTTTACTTCAGCCATTGGAAGTTCCTACGTGGAAGTGGGAGCAGGTATCGATGGACTACCTAGAACCAGGTAAGGAAACGAACGGATGTGGGTCATCATGGATCGTTTGACCAAAAGTGCGAGATTCATTCATGTCAAGTCAACTAGGATGACATCGAAATTGGCCGAACTTTATGTGAAATGGATAGTTCAATTCCATGGTGTCCCAAAGAGTATAGTGAGTGACCGAGATCCATTATTCACGAGTGGATTTTGGAAAAGTTTGCAAGAAGCTTTGGGAACCGAGTTGTGCTTAAGTACAACATGTCATCCCCAAACTGATGGTCAGACCAAGAGAGTCAATCGAGTTTTGGAAGATCTCTTGAGGGCTTATGTGTTAGACTTCGAAGGATCATGGGAAGACCATCTACATCTGGTTGAGTTTGTGTATAATAATAGCTACCAATCTAGCATTAGGATGGCACCATATGAAGCGTTGTATGGAAGGCCGTGCAATTCTCCAGCATGTTGGCCAGAAACTGGAGATAAGATGGTACTTGGGCCTGAGATGATTAGAGAAACCTCGGATTGTATCGAGACAGTTCGACAACAAATGAAGGCAGCCCAGGACCGTCGAAAGAGTTCGTCGTAAGGACTTGGAATTCGACGTGGGAGATATGGTTTTTGTGAAAGCTTCGCCGCTGAAGCACATGGTTAGATTTGTTAAGAAAGGAAAGTTAGCTCCAAGGTTTGTTGGACCATTTCCGATAATCGGGCGAATTGGAAAGCTCGTATATAGATTGGAGTTACCCGAGAAGATGTCGAGTGTGCATAATGTGTTCCATGTGCCGTTTTTACGGAAATTCATGCATGATTCGAATATTGTGGTATATCCAGAGCAATACGAAGACTTAGAGACCGTAGTTTCGAGACCTCGTAAGACACTTCATGTTGTGGGGAATGACACGAAACAGCTTAGGAGGAAGACGGTTAAGATAGTCAAGGTGCAATGGAGTGAGGATGGAGACGATTGTACATGGGAGACGGAAGAGAGCTTGAGAGCGACTCATCCAGAACTCTTCGTCGGTAGGACCATTTGATATCGTATCTTCGTTATATCATTGTATCTTGTTCTTGATTGTTAGAATTCCACATGCTAGGATAAGGCTATGGATGCATGGCTTGATGGATGCTAGCTTGGATGATAGAATTGGCTTTTCATGGATGGTAGGCATGCAGAATCGTTGTGATTACTTGGGTTTGTTTGGAATTTCGGGGGCGAAATTCTTAAGGGGGAGGGGATGGGGAATGTAACAGCCTGCATTTTACATAACGGAAGATCATAAAATATATTTATTTTATTCTATGAGGGTTGGATCATTCTCTTCTTTTAATATGTTGTTTATGGGGATGTGAGACATGTCCATAATTTTTACCGATTTTGTTTGTGACCATTTTGCCCCTGTCAGCCTTGTACAGGGCATAACTTTTGACTCAGGTCGAATCAGAGGGTGAGACCTGTGCCATTGGAAAGGAATTGATGATTGCTTTTCCGTAGAGTGGTTATACTAAGGATTTGGCTCAGCGGATTGGGAGAAATCGTTGTTTTAAGGTTTTTCAGTTGGCTATTCAGGTGTTGGAGCCTTAGTGGAATCCTATAAATAGGGAGTGAGAGTGGAGGGAAAAGGTTTACTTTTTCCCATTTTCTCATTTAAAGGCATTTGATCTCCTTCTTCCTCCTACACCTTTCCACCATTAAAAATCCAAATCTAAAGGAGGAAATCGAAGATCTACCCCATCCAAGGCAAGATCTACATCATTTCAAAGGCAAATTCATCAGATCGAGGGGTTTGATTCGGAGAGCTTGCTGTCCGGATTCTTATTTCTATCGTTTAGATTGTTTTGGCAAATCGGTGAGTAATTTACATCTCTCACATGAATGTAATGAAGTATATGAGTGTTTGTGCATGTTTCTCATCAAATTGGGATGTTTTACCATAGATTTACATCATTACAAGTTCATTTTCATATGCATCACCCTATGATCTAATCTAACAAGTTTTACTCGTTAATTTCATGTCATTTTACATGTTTATGTTAGTTAGATCTCTCATTTTGATCATATGTTCATTTTAATGGTTTTTGGTGAGATGTACATCATTTTTGTGGTAATCGTCATATTCATGTGGATAGTAATGTTATGATATGTTTATGATTGTGTTTGATGATTTTAGTTGATTTTGTTTCGTTGAATCCATCGTTTGGCGAGCTTTTGGCCGAAATCGGAGTTGAATTGCAATATGTAGAAATTGGCTCGGTCAGAGGTTGGCTCGGCCATAGATTGACTCGGCCAGAGATTGGCTCGGCTAGGAGTTGGCTCGGCCATAGGTTGAATCGGCTAGGACTGGATCAGATAGGGTCCTATTTGGATCGGGTCATACTTGGATCGGGTCGGGCTAGACTGGATGGGGTCGGTTGGTTGTTATATGGATTGGATCGGTCATCTTGGATCGGATCGGCCTAGTTTGGATCGGGTCGGTCTGAAAGAGGGCGGATCGGTCATGTTTTTAATAGCGCTTTTAAACGCTGTGGTTGATAGTGATGATGCTATGGTTTGATTCCAACAGGGTAATTTTCTGAAAAAGTATGTTTTCCGGGTACGACTCAGATTTGGAGGAAAAGGTCTGGAAAAAATATTTTTTGGGGGTAACCCCCAGAACCCTAGCCGTAGCGCAGTGACGTAATTAGCTCGATGATAGTGTGACTTCGAAGTAAGTTCAAGTAGGAAGATTCGATGTGTTGAGAGTTGTTCGTTGATCGGAGTAGAACATCGAATGAAGTAACAACTCAAAGGTCATGGGTTGGTGGATAATGATTGCTCGAGAAGGTCGCTTGAGCAGTAAATAGCCGTCAAGATTGGACGACTAGAGATATTGAAGGCCGAGAGATTATCGTTGTTGTAAGTTCTAGCAGGCTCAAAGCAAGGGTACGATGGGGCCACCCATTAGACCGGAAGGTTGCTGGTCTAGTACCTTGACTATCATTGAAAGGCCTAGTTGTCAAGGTTGGACATATGGAGTTTATGCTAGAAACGGGGTTACCATTAGCCCTTGAAATATGGCAAGGTTGGTCGTCATACGATTAACGGTGGTTTCAAAGCAGGATTGGCGGTGATAGCCAGAGTCAGTCATGGATGATTGGTTGTTCTATTTGTACTATCTTACATTGATTATCCAAAGTCGAGGGAAATGTTCTTTGAGTGCTTAACTAATATTGGTCTAGGCCTCTGGGGAGAGTACTTGGGGGATGTTAAACTCGATTAGGATTGTCTGTGTGAGACTTGTATAATCTGGATGTCATGTATGTTTTCCATGATTGAATGAGTGTTCTGGTTTCCATGGATGAATGGTTGAATTGTTATTGTAAAGGCTATCACTGTCCGATGTGGGGAAGATAAGGTTGAGTTCTTCTCTGGTGTCGTGGGTAGATTAGTATGTTTATCTATCCTTTCTCATACACTTTATTGTTGAAGTTTGTTATCTGTTTTATCGCTCACTAAGACTGTTGTCTAACTCAAGGTTTTATGTTTCCTCTTATTACCTTAGGCCGTTCATCCGGTTGTGGATGGGCAGACTAAGTAGCAGGTGACAGGTGATTCCTTAGTGAGGATGATGGTGCTGATCAGTGGCGAGCAGGAGGCTCACGTACCAGTTTTACTACAATTTAATAATTGGGTTTCCGCTGTTTGCTTTTCTGAATAATGTAGTGAGGCAACTTTGTATAAACACTATTTCCAAGTTTGTGGATATTACTTTCTGGTCGTATGAAAGTCTTGTGTTTCTGCTTCACTATTACTACCTGTTGTATATGTTCTATTATATTTTATCCTTGCGCTGTGAGTTTACGACAGGTTCCGCTTGTGTTTACCCACTCTGATGATCGTCCATGACTGTCTTGCACACCTTTCAGCGCATTATTTCTTTCGTATAATGCGGGGTTTATGGGCGGTCGTCACAGTTAATTGGATATTAAGAACAAATGTTATTTTAAACATCATTCACAATGAACCCAAAATCAACTGCCATTTAATTCCAATTTATATTTATAAATTGGGAAACTTCATTAATCTTAATTAAAAGATTTATTCTTTCCTCAGCGGGGTTTAAGAACAGTGTTATTGAAGACACCATTCACGCAAACCCAAAATCCAATTTGATATTAAACACAAGGCTCTGAATAAAAATAATATCGGCTTATATTCAATATCAAATTCTGAAACCAACGGATATCGTACTAGGTATAAAGATGTCTATATCTTCAAATTTCTCAATAATATCTGTATAATCACGGAATCCAATTATCGAAATATTCCGAAGATTATTTCCGTTCAAATCCATTGCAATTTATATAGAATTCCTGGTTATGTAAAAAATCATTCGCAAATCCAATTTATTATTTCTAAAAATCATTGGATTTTTATTCTAGTTATTAACTAGTTCATTTAGATAAAAATATCTTTTTATCTTTTCAAACTTGGAATTTTGCATCCATAATCTTTCCAAATCATTAATTATGATTTTACATAAATTTTCCATATTTTTAATAATTTTATCAAGGCTCTTACCGTCGATTTCCAATAACGGCCACCGAACTGCATCCATAACGACTTTTTCCAAAATTGATTCGGACATCGACATCATATTTTGATTTTTCACTGAATATTATTTTAAAATATTCGTTATTTTTGAATTGGAACTAGACTCAATCAGTTACCATATAAATTTATTTATATGGATTCCTTACATCGCATGTATTCAAAAATAGTGATAACAACTATTAAACAGTCAATTCACATCCAGAGTGCAATTTACAACTGTATGAGCATTAAATTAATAAATAACATTGATAATAGTCTACCAATCAATTGGTTGACATATAATTCAAATTAATCACTGGTTAATACATTTAATCAATTCTAATTTGACTCTGATTATTTTTCTAATTAACCAATTTTCACTGTTTAAATTATAAGTGGATATTTATAATTTAATTTCAATAATCGCAAATTTATTAACATTATTTTTAATATGTTCAGAATCACAGTCAACACATAATATAGTCAATCAAATCATCCATGGTTTTCAAATAATAGTGAAGTGAGCTAATATGCACCGTATAACAGTTTATGGTAATTAAAACAGATAAAAATCAACACTGGCAATTGCTACATTCAGTTATAAAATAAATAACTGTACAATTATTTTAGTGAGAGAGTTCTCACACTGGTTTCCACTCCGTCGGTCTTTAATGGAGGATTTTATTTTTAAACTAAATTAAACAAGCGTTTAATTTAGCTAAAAATTCAATTGCTCCATTTCTGTTCCGGTCAGTTCCATGTTATAGTGTTCGCTTCCATGATCGCAATGCAACTGAAATCGCTTAAACCATCGTTCTTCTTCATCGTTTCTAGGAACCCACCTTCAACCGCTTCCTCCTCGTCGCGCATGCCACCGGAGCCGCCTGGAGTCGATCGCTGGGCACCACAACGTCGAGCTGGCAAGCTCCGGCCATGGCAGCCAGCTCGTACGTCCCGAAATTGCAGTCGAACACCGGCTCTTTGAGCCCAGAGATCGACCACAACACACAACGATAATTGATCAAACTTATATGGATTTAAAGATCTCACTTTTCTCATTAATTTTCATTTTATAAGTTTTGAATTTCATTGATTGGATTTGCGAGAATTTGAGGAAAAAGAATCGAGCGCTTTGGGCCTTTAAATCATTTTGAACGACGGAAGGTTTTCCAGAAAATGGATTAGGTTTTTTTTTTAATTTAGGTTTATATATATAATATTGTTTAATTCTTAAAAGTGAAATTTTCGTCCGAACTCCTAATCAAATCCAATGACTGTCGCTCCTAGCTAAATACTCCCATTCTGGACACAATGGGATATGTTTCGTAAGCCAATTCAGTTTTTATCAAAATTAAAATATAAATTAATATAATGTTCAATATTGAATTTCAACATACATTTTAATTTATTGCGGCTACGTACTGACTCCAAAAATTACGAATATTGAAATCTAGCTATGTTTTGACGATATGGTCCTAACAAAATTAATTTCGTTGAATTTGGAGACCGTTTAAAAAATGGCCTTTTTATTAGCTTATTAAATTTAAACTGATGTTGAAAACAATTTTAAATTTACTACGCTCACATATTAATTCCAAAAATTATGAAATTTTAAATCTGACTATAATTTGACATTCCGGATCCAACAAAAGTGGTTTCGTCGAAAACGTAGGTCGTTTGCAAAATGGCTATTTGTAAGGGCTATATATTATATTAAAATATAAATAAATTCAGTAGCCAGTATTCTTAATTTTAAATTAGACATAACTTACTATTTATAAAGCGAAATCCCAGTTTCTTACATTCGTTAGAAAACTACAGTTCAAAATATTCCAACATTTTTGTTTTACTAAAATCCGATTTATATTGAATTATGTACATTCATTCAAAGTTTAAAATCGAATTTTCAAACTACCGCGCCATTTCAAGCTCGTTTTAATTAAATTTTATATTTATACGTTCTAACTTCGATTTAAATAAATTTTAAATCGTCAATTCTCATAACAAATCATTTTAAATTCTGAAAATCCATTAAATCAATTAAAAATAAAATTTTAAATTGGTCCAAAATCAGGGTTGTTACATAAATAGATCAAACCGGTTCAACTATCATAGTGGCATCAATGGAAAAATCCTAACAGTAATAAAAAGGAATGGAAACTTAGTACCATGAATTAAAGGATCAGGTGTATTACTACAGCAAATGATTTCAGGAACAATTATCTCACTTAAACACAAATGGAAATGGTTACCCTATTAAAACCAATAAAAAATAGTATAATACAATAAACCCAAAAAAAAGACCACCTTTAACCTTAGGTGAGCTTCTTTTTATAACAAAAAAGTTAAAAAAAGATTCTAGCGGTTCTAAACCTCAGTAAGCACCAACTTCAAATTACACAATTACATAGCAACGACAAAAAATTGCCTAGTTTGCAAATTAAGTTGCATCCATCCATAACCTTAAGTGTAACTTTTCCAAGCATAAAGTACTCATCATAATGGTTGCAATATTAAAAAATATGATGGTAAAGTGAATTAAAGCTATACAACTAGAATGAATAAACTCATGGCAACTAGGTCTCCAAATTGACCACTGCACTTTGTGCCAATGATGCTTTTCACCAGTCCAAGGAGGAGGGACCTGCATAAATGAAATGCAGTTAATATAGCAGAAGCTGTTCTAAACAAGTTTAGTTGACAAAATATTTGTTGCATGCCCATTTATATGAACAACCACATACACAAACCATATGGGTTTCATCTACACCTATCACATCAAGCAAAAAGCAATATATTTGTTAGTCAGTCAAAGCAATTAGATCAATATCACTAAATAAATAAGCCAATTGTTTCTTTAACCACAGTTTGGATTGTAAGTTCAATACCAAATAAAATCAAATGTCAATAATTTTGTTCTATTGGAAGAAAACGGGGCTTAATTTCTATACACGTTTCCTATCTTCTGTGCCCCACTAAATCTCAAACGCTCATCACATTATAAATTAAAGCATAATTAGAAAATAGAAAATCAGAATGCATGATTTGCACATAATCCTCTATAAATGTGGGTAACTATTTGTAATGCATATGACAATTAACATCGAACAACTAGAAACAAAATTCACATTTAATTGAAACCACCTAGAACTTTGAAAGCTCTGTATAGCCGCAACTATGTAAAAGTTCACAACTTTTTATATATATAGTAAAATATGAAGTTATGCTATTCCAAACACTTTACCATAGTTATCAGGTATCTGTGCAACAAATGAACAGACTACTAAATAGAAGATATAATCAAGATATAACCAAAAAAAAAAAAAAATTAAACCCAAGTGCAACTCAACTTCAAAACTAATGGAGAAACACAAACCAATACGCAACAGAAATACAAATTGATGTCATGATAACTGCCATTCGATGCAGCCACTAACTAAAGCTATCATAAACCCAAATTCCACATAGCACATTTTCATTTGAGATTCCATAAGTTTAAGGTTCCATACTCTCAAAATATTTTTTTGATTCCTAGCAAATGACGCTGCATAAATTTTCAAGTCTAATTGCCAGATTTTAGTTTTACACATGCGCCATGACCATTAAGCAGTCGAGTCCAACAGAAACATCCCAAGCAAAAAAAAAATGATAATATTATTCATACAAATAAACTCCATTCGTGGTTAAGGTTTACAGGCATCATAGTCAAACTTAAAAGCATGCCAGATTTTATAACACATTAAAATCACACAGATATGCAAGTTCTATATTCCATCTTCCTCACTCACACCATGCTCACAAATAAAGGAAAATAAAAATCCATTTCTTATATTTCATAACGTAGATTCATTTGATACACATGTCAATTAACTTAAAAAAACTACAAAATTATTTTCAAATTTACTGCTAAAATCCATATTTGTCACTGCTTAGACATAAATCATTATATAAACAAAAATTATTATATAAAGATTAGAGTAACTTACATCAATAGTAAGAAGCAATCTTCCACATCTAGTTCTTTCCCTTGAACCACTCATAAAGCACACCATTGGTTCCATCATACATGCCACCATGCTCTTCATCTCCATGAAAAGCATCAAATGCAATCTTACATTATTCACCACCCTTATGTATCAGAAGCCATCTCCTAAGTCATTGCTTTTTCTTCAAAGTACAGACTCGTCAAGGCAGTTAGGATTATATGGCACCACTCTAACCTAATATGCATAAAGCGATAAACTTCTTAGTAGGTACTTAAAAATGAGTTACACTGGAGATCAAGATTTCAATCACACGAAGCTCTTTTCCAAGGAAATGCTTGATCGCTTGGCTTTTGTTGATCTGTGGCTTTGTTGATCAAAGCAAAATTGGGAATTCGTTCTTTATCCTTCACGCCTATGCAGTATTGCAGCTCTTCAAAGCAGTGTTGTGAAAAGATAAACTTTATCATCATTTTTTTTATGAAATATTGTATGTATATGAAGTTAAGAGTTTAACTTTGATGGTCACCCCTTGGATTAGCTGGTGTACACACAACCTTGCCATCTCTAACAACAAGGGAGTAATCCTTAACTTCTCCTGTGTAAATTCTCACAGTTGGGTTATGAGTTGGTGGAAGTTCATTCACAACAGGCAACTCTTGTCCTTAAAATATTTAACCACATAATATAAGTTACGAATATGCAACACTAATACATATACATGGAGTATGTTCTGTAAAAGGTAAATTGCATGATTGGATTTTGTAAAGTTTAATGTCATAAAACTACACAAAAGTGTTTTTCAACTTGATAGAGAGTTCTTACGAGCGTCTGCATGTATTCCAATATAATTCAAAAAAAAAAAAAACTCAATAACCACAATTTTTTAATCATAATAGAATGTGAAATGAGTAAGTAAAGCTAATGTGAACCAAACAAATTATTAAGAAGTGCAAGAAATAAGAATTCATGTCAGTAGTTATTGCCTCCTTAGTTTCTTTTGACCTACCAAGACGCTTGTGTATAACATATAGTGAACTAATGCAATGAATCTAATTTTTACCTTTATAAAGTATATATTATGGAGTTACAGAATTTGCTTAATTCTAATTCATATGCATTTTATATAGGACAACATAAATTTACACTTCTGAAATAAACTTGAAATTTAGATTACCATAGGTGAAGTATTCATTACAAAGATTAAACCATAGAATCGTGTTATGTGCTCCTAGATTCTATACTTGTTATATCATGTACTTGGAATGAACACTACCTTCTAATGCATGGCTAAGTTTTTTTTTATAATTATCTATGAATATCTATGTAGGTTCAAATGCTGCAGTGCATGCAGACTCATTTTTAATTCGTCAATAATTGTAGCTATACACCAAGCTTATCAGGTAATAGCTATATATGTGTGCACTAGGGCAGATTGGATAACAAATCTGGTAACAAGCATTAACATTCATAACCCAAAGAATGTGGCTACTTCTTACATAATGAGTAAAAAATCTTAATCCGGTTTAGCTAAATCTACAAGCCTACAACTACAGGTCCCAGTGAGTACTTGTCAAATTAAATTAAATTAAGTACATGTCAAAAATAGACTTGTCAAATCCATCTCAGCACATGAATGCAATAGCTAAAGTACTTAATAGTACAGGCCTTGACTTAGGTTATAGTTAAGCTGGATCACAATCTGACCTGCCAGCTTGGGATGAAGCAAAGGAAACTAATAGAACTCAATAGTCATTTACATCCATACCTCCATTTTGAAGCAGAGGCAATTGAAATGAATGTCTCAGAACAAACATCGTACATAATGGAATCTTGTCATTGACTTCATGGTGCTTGTTCTAGGAATAGATAATGGAAGGCATTGAATAGAAAATCTCGTCCGTTAGTTTTGTCACTAGTATTTTTTGTGGATATATATAATATCAAGGATTTATGCACTTACTTCAAGTAAAGGAGCCTTTAGTCAACCATATTGTACATATTCATGAACCTAGCTTCTCAAAGAAAATCAAAGCAGCAGCGGTAGAACATAACATATCATAATAATGTCTACTTTATCAGTTTTGGGGCTCTTTTTATCCCAAATTAAAACTGATCGTTCTTTTTTCTTTCACTCCTAGCATCTAACAAGGCAACAACAATGTTACATGAGCGAATTAGAATGGAAATACTTATTGAAGCAATGATCAGACAAATAGGAAAACAATGTCGTTTTACTCTATTTTATATCATGATGATGATAATATTTTTTCTACTTCAAAGAAACAGACAGCACAACAAGTCACTCATACAGAACCACACACACAGGCATAGAATTACACACTTAAGCATATCCAGACTCACATACACACTTAAACTGACTTGCACACTTACACGTATCACACACACTGTTCAGTTTAATTAAACAAACACTATTCTAGCATTTCTAAAAAATCATATTCAAGAAAATCTCAAAGCAATGTCATTCTCACCGCTTTTGCAAAACAATAAATAAAAAAGAGAAAACCGTTGTTCAATAATTTCTTATATAATCCAACAACAACAACTCTTGTTTCAGATCTCATTTCACTAGATTCCTTTGGCCTATTTCCATTGGTCTAATAGTATTAAACCCTAACCGTGTAGAATTGTTTGCTCAATTTTGCAATATACTTACAGCATCATGACTCTTGAATGTGGTTACCGATTATAATATAATAGAACACCTTACTAGTTTTGTGTTGCTTTGGTTTTCATCTCCACTTAGTTTCCCAGAATCAGCCATCAATGAGCATAAACCAAAAGAGCGTTACATGTTCAACATCCTACTTTAGATCTGAAAACACAGCTGACTTTAAAGGAATGATTTATCAATGAGTGAACAAAATGGACCAAGGTTTATGGCAACTTACAATAAAAAGTATGCGATGACAGATGATGATTCAAAATGCTAAAAGTCATTCGAAAATCACCTGAAAATAAAATTTGAATTAATCATCGACAAATGATGCACTTTTGGAACTGAATCCCTAAACCCTATTCATTGAAATAGAAGTAGCCCAGATCAATAAGGAAAAATTACCATGGTTAAGAAGTAGAAGGTAGCTTAGCCTCTAAATTAATGAAGCTCAAATCCATCGATTCAGAAATTTGTTCCTTGTCTTTGTTTTTTGAATCGCCGAGCAGAGAGGATGAGAGAACTGAATGAATGGAAATGGTTTAGTTGCCCGAGAGTATGAGAAATAGATTTGAGGAGTACGAAAGCAACCATAGTATATAAATTACATTCAATTATTCTAAAAATCAAAATTAACTAATTTAGAAACGAAATTTAACGAACTAAAAACAATGCAAGACTGTATCGAGGCTTGAAACACAGCTTAACCATTTCAAACTAAAAAAAACTTTGCATTTCAAATTAACCAATTTGGTGTAGTGCATGGATGAGTGCTTTGACTAAAATTGGGTAACAATTTGAACATATTGGCTCTACCATTCACTGCATTACATGCATATATAAAGGTGATGTAGTATGAAGTTTGAGTTGGTAAGTGAACATTATGACAATGAACCAATTGATCAAAGGATAAGATCTTAGATAGCTTATGTATCACTGGATCATACAATATGCATATCTTGCCATAAGAGGCATCATCAAGATTGTGAATATATGACGAAGTGGGGTTAATATACCTTGCAGCTCATTCGGTAAGAGATGTTTTAACTTTGCTTCCAGAATAGCCAAAATACTAAGGTTATTTTTGTGAATTAGATCTTTTCATGCATAAAGCTTGAAGTCTTGAAGGGCATCTCTCACATTCCAAACTCTTATAGTTTGTAACATTGATTAAACTTTTGTTCTTCTGCAAAAAATTTTCATTAGCCTGGTCACTGGGCTAGAGTTCTGAGGTAAGTTAGTAAAGCAGTTTGGTTACTTTTTCTTTTCATTCCTACTGGAAGAAGAGATGTTAACTATGGTTTGAGAGAAACCTTTGGCTACCGCGGAAACCTCACTTTCATTGAGATATAAATCAAGTGGATCAATATTATCATATGGAAATTTTTGAGCAACACTGGTATTGTCCTTATCCATAGTTGTCTTTACATTACCACTTGTCTCTTCATTCAGATTGATATTTTGCACATCCACAATCTCAGCTAAGCTAATGATGGGAGGGATAGAGTGAGTTTCTACAGTGTGATCATTTGACTTACTATGGGTGGTTGAATCTATCACTTTCTCACTATTGCTTATAGTTAGCTTGTTTTGAACAACTCCATTGGTTATTTGTGTTTCTTCATTACTACTTTGTCCATTGGCATTGCCAACTGCTTCAGGCATGATATCTTCCATATTGCATTGATTAGAGAATGCTTTTCCAAGCTCTGAATCATCTCCAATACTTAATGAACATCATCCAGATTCACAATGGTATTGTTCACTAGACCGAGTACTGCATCAGAAATTGGAATATTACCTAAGATGGGGTTAGTAGCAGTCTGGATCATTAGCTTCAATATATAAGATCTGGTTAACAAAGTCGACTTGTTGTTCAATACCTATAACACTGTTAGTATTGTCATTAGAGACTTCTAACACTTCCCTTTGTAAAGCATATTCTTTATTCCTCTTCTCAATGATTTCACATATTTTATTCATTCCTTGTTGCATTTCCTTATCAATGTTGATCTCCCGTTCTTCAGATGTGTGTTGATCATTCGCATGTTCCATGAAGTTCAGGGAAGAATTTCCAGGTTCAACAGCTTTAGCTAACGAGGTACATTTGAAATTAGTATTGCTTAAATTATTTTTTCCTACTTTCTACCATTTTTGCACTTGTTTGATCACATCTCTTCTCCCTATAAAGGATCCCTTTCTCTGCACTAGTTTGATTTTGTTATGCCCAATATTGATCACTTGAGCGGGGATTTTCTTTTCAGTATTTTCCTCTGCTTTGTTATTAGCTTCTTTCTTGTCACAAATAATAGAGTTATGACCAAAGACTTTACAAATAGTACAAACATCTGATTTCCAAAGTTACTTTAATTTGATTGATTGTGTTCCATCATCAGGTGTCTCAACCAAGGAATCTTCAACCAAATCTTGCTTAGGGTTAACATCAATCAGGCATTTTGCACATTCGGTCCACTCAATTTTCTCAGTCATTTCGTCCATACGTATTAATCTTCCTAACTTACTTGCAAACCAATTTGCGCCAGGGTAAGACCAAGCAAAGATCGGTATATTATACATTTGAACCCAAGCAGGCACAGATTTCACCATACCACATACATTGCTAATTTTAGGATCATAAGGCTTGATAATAAATAACTTAGTTTTCATCAATATTGGATCAGTAGTGAGTATCTTGTGTCTACCTTCATCATTCGATAGATGAAAGAGGAAAATTGTACCATCAGATTTAACTTTAATGGATCCTTTTAAACGCCAGATGGATTTCAGTTTCTGAATAACTGACATATAAGAAAGTGGTTGATCGAGGAAGAATCCCACCAATGTATCTACCCAAACTTTCACTCCTGCCTCAACAATTTCATCAGTATATTTCATGATATTACTAGCGAAGGATGGTTTCATCTCAACGGGAATGTACTTCCCTATGTTGTGAGGAAGGCGATTGAACAAGGAAGTCCATACGCGTTAACAAGGAATGTCGAACTTTGCGGTAGGGTTTGACATTGCAGTTGAAGCAGGAGGAAGCGACGGATTAGGCGGTGCATGAGGGGGATTAGAAAGTGGAGAGATTTGATGTGGGGTGATAGGTGGCAAGCTCAATGTTGAGAGGACGCGAGCAGAGCTAATGACCATTTTTTGTTATTTGATCTGAATTTATGACTTTTATGCGTCGTTAATATCTTTTACTATGTGTTTATAGTATTCCATGCTGACATAAAAAGGTATGAAATGAAAGATATTCCAACTATTAGTAAACTAGTGTTACGGCACGCGCTTCGTGTGTGATGATGGAGTGTGCTTCGCACACAAATTATTTTTCTATAATTATATAGGGTTAACACACTCGAGAGAAATTAATTGCATAAATATTTAGTCATGTTTTTTATGTTGAAAGCATATATAATTAATTTAAATTTTATTTCTAAGTTGAAACATTTAATTTTTCATCGGTTTGGATTTCATTTAAATTATTAGTTAATAAACAAAGAATTTGTAGAAGATATTTATTTATAACTTGTGTTCGATTGTCAAATATTAATTTTAAACATGGAAGGATATATTAAATTTGTATAATTGTTTAATTGTTATATCCTATTTTTTAGTATGAAGGGATATTTTGAAATTGTAAAAAAGTTTAACTATTAAATCATATTTTAAAGAGATATTTAAATATGTTAATATTTGTTAGGGGTATTTTTGGTAGTTCACGTTGATACCAAAAAAATGCGACAAAAACTATTACATTTATTAATAAAGATATGAAAATTATAATAACCAAAGCCTTATATGTTTGTATAAATTAATATTTCCAAGAACACTGTTTTACGAATCTATGAATTTGTCTCAAAAACAAAGTTTTGAATTCAACTTTTAATCTTGTTGTTTTGTTAAGTCCTCTTGAGAAACCAGTTTACAAAATATACATTGATATAATCATATACATTAAACATATAAATTTAGTATTTGATGTTCATGCATAATAAGAAATTCTTAAATTTTAAATGTTACATCCTTAAGATAAAACTACACATAGATAATTCAGGTAGTAAAATCAAGAAGCTCAAATGCACTTATGATAATAGTTAGATCCAATTTGATTTTTTTTATATTTTTTGTGTTTGGTACGTAAGACTAAAGAAAATGTAATATTTTAAAGAATAAGGTACCTTCCATATGAAATGATCTTAATTCAATAAATTTTCATTAATAAACAAAATTGTTGTATTATATATAAAAACCGAAGGAGAAAAATTTAGACAATTAAACCCCCATATATATGATCGTGAAAACGAAAGAAGAAAACAAAATTCATTAAGTAAGTCATTAATTTATCTGCATAATATACTGTATAAATTGTTAGAAATTTTCAGAGCATTTTGGGCTTGCCGTTTGTTTTTTTGAAGAGGGAAGAAAGAAAGGAAGACAAGAGTGTGGGGATTAGTCCCACATTGTGAAAGTGGCCAAAAGTTTCAAAATACTTAGGGCGCCCTCTCATAAGTGTGTTAGGGCCTTGGGGCTCCCATATTTTTGCTTTGTTGTGAGGAGGGAGGACATGCATCATCACCACACGCGCGCGCCGTTGCCATCCGTTCGACCGAACAGGGCCGGATATGGCTACATACCCGGACCCAATAAGAGTATTTTTGGATAGAATTTATAATGGTACGAACGAATTTTGGCCCGTTACGGACCCGAACACAATTCAAAACTGGGCGGGTTTCAGCACGTTGAATCTGGCACGCCAAGTTCAAATTTTGTAACGATTCTGAACTGTTGCAAACCAAAGGGTGTGACATTTGAATTTGCAATGGTCCAGAACGTTGCAAATGAATGGATGCGACTATTCCAAACGGTCGTCATGCTTGGACAATGGATGCTTCCTTTGCCTATAAATAGAAATGCCCAGAAAACATTTCATTTGATTCCAAATTCTGAAATCAATTCTTCTTCCTCACACAATTTAGCAATGCCATTAAAGTGTTCCAACGCTACTCCATTTTGAAATGCTTCTAAAGTGTTTCAATTTTGAAAGCATTGCAAAAGTGTTTTGTTCTTCCTCCTTTTCATTACTCCTTTTTTGCATCATCAGAATCAAAATTCAGAGTGTTCTTGGTCGAATAAAAGTCATACAAACTTTGAATCCGATTACGTTGTTCCAAAGCTTCATTGAATCTGAAAAGTCGATAGTTCGATGACCCATTTGTACCTGATGGGCTGACCTATTGTCTGAAAGAATCTATTCTATAAATCTATGAAGCATGAAGTATGGCAATCATATTCCTCCAATAGTCTCGAACCACAAAATCCCCAACATAAATGAGGAAATATAGAAGACTAAATAAGAATATACATCTTGCACTTGTCCTACACCAATAGAAGTGCTCTTCAACGACATTTATTTGAGATAATACATAATCCTATTTAGAAGTACATGTTAAAGCTTTTGGATTAAAAATTGAATTGTTTATAGTATAGCTGTGATAAGATGTTTCTTGGTGATATTAAAGTATTAATTCACATTTAGATGACATAAGGAATATAGATTGTAGTGTAATTTTGAGAAAAATGTAGGTATTGAAAATATTCATGATTATAGTGTAATCGTAAATGTATCAATGATTGTAGTGTAGTTGTGATTCTAATGTATTTATGAAAGTGAATATTAGGCTTAGGTCCTTAAAACCAAACTCAATGCACAAAAACTCCTTCCCAAAAAAGATTTTAAATTAGGTTCTAAGAATTTAATTACTGAAAATTGCACAAAATTATGCAAATATTCAATGAATAATTGTAGACACCTATGCAATTATGTTAAAAATTGCATAATTGTCTGCACTTTTAAGTGAAAATTTGCGGGTTTTTCCATAGTTTTTTATGAATATTACAAAAAATTCATCGAATAATTATGGAATTTCTGCAATTTTTTGATATAATTGCGTAAATGTATATAATTATTCACTAAAAAATTCCATTAATTTATATAATTATTAGTTAACTTAATTTTAGGGACCTAATTTAAATACATTTTTTGGTAAGAATGTTTTGTCTATTTTGAACCTCAATCAGGACTTAAGATAAACTGTCCCTATATAAAATATATTATAGGAGTATGGATACATAATTTAAAAAATTTACATGACTTTACAATATTACCAAAAATATAATTGCGATGACTGAATAATAGTGTATAAACGCTTAGTTCTGGGAATGAACTAAATAAATAAAAGTATCTTACAACAAAGTGGTAAAAATCTAAAAATAAATAATAGTACAATTTGGATGTAAGGTCATTATGTTTGTTTTTTAAATAGGAAATACATTTAACATTTAGACCATATATACTTGTTGGTTTATTACTTCTAGTTAAACAAAATGTAAAATGATTTAACCATAAAAGGATGATAAATATGATAAAATAATTAAGGTTAATTGTAACGGCCCAGATTTTTTTGACCGTCTTATTTAATATTTAAAAATGGTTTTAGGTATTGATTTGAAATTTAAAAAGCCTGAACTTAATAATTCTGAATATTTTATTAATATAAATAGCATGATAATAAATTAATTTCTGGAATGGTCGGAATTTGTTGGATTTGCAATATAATGTAAATTGGCAATTTAAAAGAATTTAATGTTATTTGGTTTTGAAATATATTAACGATTTCATTTATTAAACGACGTTTGAACATATAATTTAATTGTACTACGAACTGCAGCGGCGTGGTAGTTCATAATATTACGTTTTGACTTTAATTAGATGTACAGGATCCAATATAAGTCGGATTTTTTTGAAACACGAAACGTCCGAATCTATGAATAGTATTTTTCAAATGGAAGAGAAAATTCAAGCTTTCATATTGTAAATTTTGTTTTATGTACAAATCAAATTTTCAAATTATCGCTATGGAATTCGTTTATAAATTACAACATTTATTTATATAAAATAAAGGATTTTTATTTTATTGAATATTGATTTGGTTTGGAACTCATCCCGGAGTATTTTATTTTGGAATTACATGAAATTCTACTCAAGTATGACCTATTATTATTATATTGAGGTACTTTAAAATTGGTGTATTTTAATTAAAATTGGACCCTTAAAAAAGAACTTTATTTAAACGACCTCTGTTTTCGAAGAAACAAATTTTATTAAGATCAAAATAGCTAATTATTGTTAGATTTCAAGTTTCGCGTCAACTGGAGTTATTTTGTGAGCACGGTAAAATTAAATGCAAAACAAATGACCATTAGGACTCGAACAAGTTGCATTTGAGCAAATGGATTCGGAATTTGACGAAACGAGTTTCAATAGGACCATAATTTCGAATTATACCATGAAGTTCATTTTCATCATGAACGGAATTTGTATGTGATCGAAGGAGTGAATAAACAACATACAGAAATGGTGATAATCACGAATAAAAATCGTTGGTCACTTCAAAGAAAAAATCTATAATCAAATAAAAACTAAATATATATAATAATAAAAAATTATTATATAAAAACCCCTGCAGCCCCCATTTTCTTTCCAACTAGAAATCTTCGTTCTTTCTCCCCTTCAAAGAAAAATACACCACATTCTTTCGTTGTAAACAAACGGATGCCTCTTTGATTAAAACAATGAACGACTACCGGTTATCTGCATAAGCAAGCTTCGATCTCCATGGCGAGGCTACGATTTGCAAGGAGCCCTGAAGCATTTTTGCTCATCTACGTGAGAGTTGTATATGGCCAGAACTGAAAGAGTTATAGTGGTACCATGAGGCTGGAATCTTGGTCGATCAGAATGGGGTTTTGAGGCTTTTACTGGTCCAGAGGAAATGAGGGACCTAAAGACTAAAATGATGGCGCAGGTATGCTCAAAGGGGTAAAGCGATGAGGGATAGTCGCTGATCAACTTTCTGTTACTGTGGGGGTGACCATCGGTTGAAGGGATAAAGGAGTTTGACTGGTGGTATTTGATGGGAGTGATAATATATTGAAGAAGGTTTAATAGGAGTACGAGTATTTATATGCGAAGAAGATGGGTTTGTAGATCGCCGGAGAAGGTGGAGGACTCTTATGTTTTAGTGGTGGGAGTTGAGCTCGCGTGGGGTTCAGCGTGGGTAAGGGGTCGGATGGGTAGGGCCACGGTGGTGGTACTGGAAGAGGGTGAACGGAATGCTTAATGGCTCGATTTTTAGAGCAGATAGAACGAGTTGGGGAGCTAGGCTGCTGAGTGAAGGCAGCTGGGGCGGCAGTCATCAGGGTACGGTGGTAGATTTGATCTCTGGTGGTCGGAGCAAGGTGGACGTCGGTTTGAAGATTTGGAGGCGGGTTCATGAAAAAAAATACCGAATAAAGAATAAGATGCAACGATGGATTAACGTGATTATGTTTGGATTACGGGCCTAAGAGTATAATTATAGTAAGTTAAATACATAGTTTTCCAATTATAAATAATATATAAATTATTAGATTATAAATGGTATAATTATTACATGCACTAACAGAATGGAAGGAGGAATCGGGCACGAAGGATTTCTCTGGTTGAAACCGCGTGGATGAACAACGGTTAACCATAATTAAGGGTGACTAAGTAGGTTTTTAAGGTAAACGATATTTATTACTAATAAATAAATTATGATTTAGGTTTAAAATAATATGTTAACTTGTAATGGTCATAAATCATTAATTCATGCACAAAATCGCGTGAAATTGGATCTGATGAGATCGTGATGACGGAGGCTACGTTGCTGAGCAAATTCAGACATGATTGGGAGCAACTCTATCTTCATTTAATTTTAAGCGTTCGTTTAAAATTAAATGGAACAACACGTGAATCGATCATCGAAATAAAATGGCGAGTTAACTCTCATACATGTCTGGAATACTATGATGTGATTAATTCATATAATTTAAATTTAATTGTTGATAACATATATTGGTTGATTGGATGTCTTGAATGCCTATTGTTGATTTAAATGGTTTACATTAATTATATTATCGCTGTTAACATATTGGGTTTAAAATTTCTATCTTATATGTTGTTGTGGAATGTTATAACAAGCTGTGATGTAGGGAAGGACATGTTGGAGGGATCCGACCGGATTCCTCAAATATTATGTATATTATTTGTTTTTATATTATTATATATGAACTGATTGGACCCCATTGACAGTAAAAACCTGTTTGGATGTTGACGTTGAATTCAAATTCAATGTTGTTGTGACTTGAATCAATAAATGGTACTGACTGAGGGATTGGCAGCAAGTAGGCCTAAAATCCTCCTTTTTGTTAAAACGTTGATTTGCCGATAGGCGAATTAACGAAATTTAGTTATAAAAATTATTTTATAATTGAAGCAAACTTTTTAATTATATTTTATATTTTATAACGATGTTTTAAAATAAATCGATGTTTATAAATAAGCTTTTATTGAAGTATTATAAATCACTATAAAATAAGAATTTGCCATTTTAATAAGTTATCTAGGCAAAATAAGTTGTATTTAACCGACATGTAAATATTCTTGAAATAATTATCTTTAAGTAAACAATTTAGCAAAGTTATTAGATTGATTCTATTACTACAATAGAAAGAGATAATTAAAATCAGTTAATGAATTAACTGATGGGTTAGAGTTGACCAAGTCAACTATTTTCACCAGAAGCAGTTATTAAGGAATAGTTGTTTAAATTTTACAGATTTCTTAAATATAATTTATTTAACAATGTTCAAAATGTAATTAGATATTTCTTTAAAAATTAATTAACTAACCTATTTTAATTAATAAAGAGATAAACTGTTTTCACTTTAGTGAATAAGGAAGTTAATTATTATTTTAATTAAAGATATGATTATTTCTTAATGAAATTCATTCAAGAAGGCAACTAAGATTGTAATAGGGTTGAACCTGAATATTCATAAAAGTTATGTAAAAGGATTTTACCCAATGTTATGGAAAAGATTTCTAAAGGGAAATTGGAAGCTAAAAGTACAAGAAGGGTTTATTGTAAAATGATTCGGGTAGAGAAGAGATGTCGAAAGGGAGAAAATGTAGAACATTAGATGTTTTTGTGTATAAAATGATTTCTGGGATTTTATGTATAAAATCCAAGTAATCATTTTATAATATAAAACAGATTTGGGGGAAGTATTTCGGAAATGAATTAATATAATTCAAGTTTTAAATAGAATTGCGTAACAAAGCGAAATGTCAAGATTTAGTAATAACGGTCATAACTGACCGAGATTTTTCAAAGTAAAGATACGGTTCATAAAATCATAGTTATATAACATAGGGAAATAAGATTTGATTGATATTATAAGTAACACGATTTGCGAAGTATTGAAATATAAATAAGATTATTTGGTTTAAAGTAAACAGTGTAAAATTTCACGTTGTTTGGCTTGTATAAGAATTTAATTGAGTTTATATTGTTGACGTAGTCATATATGCCAATATTTCCAAAGCAAAGGAAATACAATATGGTTATAAGAAAATATAGTAATATTTTCAAAATGAAGAAGGGAGTTGGCAAGTACGTTTATTTTGGAATTGTGAAGAGTGGCTTTTAAATGATGAAGACAAAGGTTTGTTGAGATAAGAAAGCAATATTTATTTTAATCGATGAAATGATTTTTAAGAGTCGACAAAATAGTTTTAAATAAATTATTTTAAGTAAAAAGGTGGAAGCTGCCACGAACTTGACCGTACTGTTATTACTAATAGTTAAAACCGTCTATCGATGAAATATTATGGGAACTAGACCCGAAACCACTTCGAATCAACGTTGCGTACGAAACTAATCTGCAGGGATATGAATAAAGATGGAGCATTGAAGACCGTAAATCTTCATCAACGGAAGAAGTACTTGTTGAATTTCTCTAGCTGATCCCTAAAGATATTTCGGTAGTGATTCTGTCGTGATTGAAATCTACAGATTGCAAGAACTTCTCGTTACTGTTCCTTTAAGTGATTCCTAGGATGTGGTAGGAGGGTGCCTTCGGTTCATCCTGTTCCTGGATGACTTGTATGGACGAATGTCTAACAGAGTATATCCTGAAAACTCATGTACGTTTGTTTATACAAGTATACCAAGATGGTGGCGGAGAAATTCTCTTGTTTAATACCTAGAGTATATTTGTGGATGTCAATTAGTGATTTGTCGGATCTGACAATATGGCATTAAAAGTTTATAAGATGTTTTCTAAAAAGTTAAAAGTGACCTCAAGCCCCAATAATGGGGAAATAACAAAAATTGGGCAGGCAGCATGGTTAGGTGAGTCATTCCCAAGCAGGGGGTATTGTCACAATCTAGAGAAATTCATATTTATTCTTTCGTTTCAGTATCTTCCGGGAAGTATGGTGGCGCCATAAAAGCATACGGTGACAATACAATTGATACACTCAAGTTAAATGAGTGGTCGGTCATGTGTGGTTGGGTTGCAAGATGTTCTTGTTGAACCCCATTGTACCCCCTTTAGAGTACACTGATCGGAAGGTGGTCCCATACCTTGTCATAGTTGGAATCCAATCTCCAATAAGTGCCCTACGGTTTTTGATTTTATAATGAATATGTAGAGCGTGAGATGCAAGCGTTGTGCCGAATGGTTATTTATTTGTGATTTGATAGGCACTATTATAATATCACTGGATTTAGATATACCAAAAATGTTTTGGTACTAGTAAGGTAAAAACCGTCTGTGTTTATGTATGGGCTAGTCTTACTATTTTTCTTTTCTTTCATACAGGATTTCGAAAGTTAAGCAAGTTGTTTGCCATATGAATTTATACTGAGAGTATTCCAGACTAATCCAGGTGAATTTTGCTTTGCTTCAAATGTGCTCGGGTCAGACTGAGTATATATTCCCAGGTTAGGTTTTGCTTGGAGTTCCAGAAAAGAGTTGAAGTCGAGACGTAGTCCATATATTTACTGGTACTAGTTTATTCTGTTATGTGTTGTATTGATCTGAATGCAAACTATGATATTGTAATTGTATATGTACAATTCATTTTGCGTAAAGCATTTGATATATTATATTTTGTTCATTCCGCTATGAGACTCTGATCTTCTTCTTATTCTTGTATTCTAATATTTCTTTCTTTTTTCTCTCGCCCTCTAACTTCTTTCTACTAGCTCTCTATTTTTTCTGTGCAATTTGAGTTGACATGGTCGTTAAATATTGGCTTAAAGGCTAGGAAAAGTCAGTTATCAAAGCATAAGGTTTAGTGATAACTTTGGCTCTATGGCATAACTCAATAGAGATGGGGTTATCAATTCCCTGGACCGAGCTTGAGTGTGTGTGTGTGTATATATGAGAGTACGTATTTGTAATTTGATATGAAATTATTTTAAGTTATTTTTGCCAATATATTTTATAAAGAAGGTAAATTTTAATTTTCTTATAATATTATTAGTGTTGATTTGAATTAGAGTTCAATTTGATTATGGAATTGGAATTTCAAATATGGGAAGTGTAAATAAAAATTCTTAATTAAGAATCATATAAGTTAAAATTTAGCCTGAGCATTAAAAATTCAATATAAGCCAGTAAGTAGTTTGATTTGAAAACAAAAATAGGTGCAAGTTGTAAGTCCAATTACAATGTTTGGAAATTAATTTAATTGTAGGGTTGAATTTGATTGCATGGTTGTATAAAATAAACTTGATTGAAACCTATCTTGAATTGAATTTAATGAATTCAAGATAATAAAATTGGATGGTTTGTAAAATTGTTGGAATGGATGACTTAGAATGTTTAACTTGACGATTATGAAGCCAATGAATTCCATATGAGTTGAGAACAGTTACAGGAGCTAATATTTTTGGAGTTATGAAGCTGATTAGATCCAGTATGATTAGAGTTACATAATAATTGAGCAAGCTCTAGTATAATTTATCGCCCATCGCTTATCGCATAATAACGCTTGCAAAAATATACGCCTACGGAACATAAAAAATTTTGGTTTTTGATTTGGATTTTGAGATTGGGTTTTGGATTTTTTGACCGCGTGGTCGATGGATTTATTTTTGTTCGCACAATATTGCAGAAGTCCTTCCGTATAGGGGAGACTCTACCAAAAAATTTCCAAAATTTAAAGTGTTATAAAAATTTCAAATCTTTTTGCATTTTGGAATTTGTTTTCTATGGAAATTAATTGGTTGGGTTGGTTTAAAAAGTGGAAGTGAAGTTTTTAGATAACTGTATTTTTGGAAAAGTTACTGGGCTTGTTGCATTTTTCTACCTTAGTAATTTCAAAGATGAAATTCTTTTAAGGGGGAAGGAATGCAACGACCTAGATTTTTTAACCGCCTTATTTAATATTTAAAAATAGTTTTAAGTATTGATTTGAAATTTAAATAGCTTGAATTTAATAATTCTGAATATTTAATGAATATAAATAGCGTGATAATAATTTAAATACCGAAATGGTCAGAATTTGTTGGATTTGCAATACGAAGAAAATTGGCAATTTAAAAGAATTTAATGTTGTTTGGTTTTGAAATATATCAATGATTTCGTTTATTAAACGATGTTTGAACGTATAATTTAATTATAAAACGAACTGCAGCGACGCGGTAGTTCGTATTATTACGTTTTGAAATTTAATTGGACGTACAGGATCCAATATAAATCGGATTTCTTTGAAACAAGAAACATCTAAATCTATGAGATAATATTTTTCTAATGGAAGAGAAAAATCAAGCTTTCATGTTGTAGATTTTGTTTTATGTCCAAATCTAATTTTCAAATAGTTGTTATGGAAATCGTTTATAAATTATAACGTTTATTTATATAAAATAAAAGATTTTTATTTTATTGAATATTGATTTGGTTTGAAATTCAGCCCGGAGTATTTTATTTTGGAACTACATGAAATTCTGCTCAAGTATGACTGATTATAGTATTTTATTATTATTATATTGAGCTACATTAAAATTGGTTTATTTTAATTTAAATTGAACCCTTAAAATGAGACTTTATTCAAACGACCTCCGTTTTCGACAAAACAAATTTTATTAAGACCGTAATACCTAATTATTGCTAGATTTCAAGTTTCGCATTAATTGGAGTTATTTTGTGTCGAACTATACAATGATGTCCATTTTTGTCAAATGGAGTTTGTATGTGATCAAAGGAGTGAATAAACAATATACAAAAATGGTGATAAGCATGAATAAAAATCGTTGGTCACTTCAAAGAAAAAAAATCTCTAGCCAAATCAAAAATAAATATATAAAATAAAAATATAATAAAAAAATTATTTTTCTAATATAAAAACCCCTACAACACCCATTTTCTTTCCAACCAGAAATCTTCGTTCTTTCTCCCCTTCAAAAAAAATACACCACATTCTTTCGTTATAAAAAACGAGATGCCAGTCTGACTAAAACAATGAACACTACTTATTACCAGCATAAGAAAGCTTCGATCTCCATGGTGAGGCCACGGTTTACAAGGAGCCCTGAAGCATTTTTGCTCGTCTACATGAGAGTTGCATATGGCCGGAACTGCAGGAGTTCTTGTGGTGCCAGGAGGCTGGAATCTTTGTCAATCTGAATAGGGTTTTGAGGCTTTTACTGGTCTAGAGGAAATGAGGGACCTAGAGACCAAAGTGATGGTGCAAGTGTGCACAAAGGGGTGAAGCGATGAGGGATAGTTGCTGATCAACTTCCTGTTGCCATGGGGGTGAGCATCGATTGAAGGGATAAGGGCGTTTGACTGGTGGTATTTGATGGGAGTGATAGTATGCAGAAGAAGGTTTAACAGGAATGTGAGTATTTATATATGAAGAAGATGGGTCTATAGATCGTCGGAGAAGGTGAAGGACTTATGTTTTAATGGCGGGAGTTGAGCTCGCTTGGGGTTCAGCGTGGGTAGGATGTCAGATGGGTAGAGCAACGGTGGTGGTACTAGACGAGGGTGAATAGAATGCTTAATGGCTCAATTTTCAGAGCAGACAAAACGAGGTTGAGAGCTAGGCTACTGGGTGAAGGCAGCTGGGGCTGCAATCGTCAGGGCGTGGTGGCGGAGTTGATCTCTGGTGGTCGGAGCAAAGGGGCGTCGGTTTGAAGATTTGGAGGCGGGTTCGTGAAAAAAATATTGAATAAAGAAGAAGATGCAACGATGGATTAACTTGATTATGTTTGGATTAAGGGACTAAGAACTATAATTAACGTAAGTTAATTAAATTGTTTACCAATTATAATTTATATATAAATTGTTAAATTATAAATGGTATAATTATTACATACACTAACAGAATGGAAGGAGGAATCAGGCACAGAGGATTGCTCTAGTTGAAACCGCGTGGATGAGTAGCGGTTAGCCGTAACTAAGGTTGACTAAGTAGGTTTTACAGGTAAACAATATTTATTACTAATAAATTAATTATAATTTAGTTTATAAAATAATATGTTAACTTGTAATGGTCATAAATTGTTAGTTCGTGCACATAATCATGCCTAATTGGATCCGATGAGATCGTGATGATGGAGGCTACGTTATTGAGAAAATTCGGACATGATTAGGAGCAACTGTATCTTCATTTAATTTTAATAATTCGTTTAAATTAAATGAAACAACGCGCGAATCGATCATCGAAATAAAATGGTGAGTTAACTCTCACACATGTCTGGAATACTATGATGTGGTTAATTCATATAGTTTATATTTAATCGTTGATAACGTATATTGGTTGATTAGATGTCTTGAATGCCTATTGTTGATTTAAATGGTTAACATTAATTATATTATCATTGTTAACATATTGTGTTTAAAATTTCTATCATATATGTTGTTGTGGAATGTTATAACGAGCTGTGATGCAGGGAAGGATAGGTTGGAGGGATCCGACCGGATTCCTCAAATATTATGTATATTATTTGTTTTTATATTATTATGTATGAACTAATTGGACCCCATTGATAGTAAAAACCTGTTTGGATGTTGACGTTGAATTCAAATTCAACGTTGAATTCAAATTCAACGTTGTCATGATTTGAATCAATAAATGGTACTAATTGAGGGATTAGTAGCAAGTAAGCCTAAAATCCACCTTTTTGTTAAAACATTGAATTACCGTCAGGCAAATTAACGAAATTTAGTTATAAAAATTATTTTATAACTGAAGCAAGATTTTTTATTATATTCTATACGTTATAATGATGTTTTAAAATAAATCGATGTTTATAAATAAGCTTTTATAGAAATTATAGATGACTATAAAATAAGAATTTGCCATTTTAATAGGTTATATAAGCAAAATAAGTTATATTTAACCGACATGCAAATATTCTTGGAATGATTATCTTTAAGTAAACAATTTTGCAAAGTTATTTGATTGATTTTATTAATATAATATAAAGAGAAAATTAAAATCAGTTAATGAATTAACTGATGGGTTAGAGTTGACCAAGTCAATTATTTTCACCAGAAGCGGTTATTAATGAATAGTTGTTTAAATTTTATATATTTCGCAAATATAATTTCTTTAATGATGTTCAAAGATTTATCAATGTACTTAGATATTGCTTCAAAAGTAATTAACTAACCTATTTTAATTAATAAGGAGATAAATTGTTTTCACTTCAGTGAATAAGGAAGTTAATTATTATTTTAATTAAAGATGATTAAAGTGATTATTTCTTAATTAAATTCATTCAAGAAGGCAACTGAATTTGTAATAGGGTTAACCCGAATATTCATAAAAGTTATGTAAAAGGATTCCATCCAATGTTATGAAAGAGATTTCTAAAGGGAAATTGGAAGCTAAAAATACAAGAAGGGTTTACTGTAAAATGATTCAGATAGAGAAGAGATGTCGGAAGTGAAAAAATGTAGAACATTAGATGTTTTTGTGTATAAAATGATTTAATGGATTTTATGCATAAAATCCATTAAATCATTAAATAATATAAAGCGGGTTTGCATGAAGTATTTTGGAAATGAATTAATATAATTCAAGCTTTAAATAGAATTATGTAACAAAGCGAAATGTCAAGATTTAGTAAAAACGGTCATAATTGACCGAGATTTTTCAGAGTAATAATACGGTTTATAAAAACTGTAGTTATATAAAATAAGGAAATAAAATTTTATTGATATTATAAGTAAGAGGAGTTCTAAGATAATAACGTTGTTGATCAAGATCTGAGAGGTAAATAAAATACCCCAACTTGAATGGCTTCGCTATTACCGAGGAGTGATATTAGTTTGTAACGGTAAAGATGTTAAGATTAGTTTAATATTTCCATAAGGGAATATTGCAACGGTAGTTGCAGAAATTGAAATATAACTTAACATGCAACACGAGTTGCGAAGTACTGAAATATAAATAATATTATTTGGTTTTAAAGTAAACAGGGTAAAATTTCACGTTTGTTTGGCTTGTATAAGAATATAATTGAATTAATATTGTTGAGGTAGTAATATATGCCAATATTTCCAAAGTAAAGGAAATACAATATGGTTATTGAAACGACCCGAAATCCCCTTTACAGGAAATCACGGATTGAGTTGAGGACAACACACAAAAGAACGCAGACAGAAGAACATTTCATTGTATATTACAACAATTCCATCAGAATACAAGAATATATAGAGTAAGAATAAATATTACACAGAAAATATCAGAGATTTAAATTACATTTAAATAAATCGCAGCGAAAAATAATACAAAACATAACTAGAAGTAATACACGGATACAGAGCTTTCCGAGTATCGTTCCAGCTGTAAATCAGGATCCTGTGAATATAAATCTGCAAAACCGAAACTACTAGCTGCCCGTGTAAAAAATTAGGGCACCCAAAGTTTAGGTTAAAACAATAAACTCCAGGTCAGTCATGTGACTGGTGTGAGAACTAAAACAATTATTAATCTTTATTTAAAAGTTAGGTAAATCAAGGGACCACGCCGTATAACACGGAACGGGTTTCCTCCCAAGAACACCAGTGCATAAAACAAATAGCGCAATGCTAAATAAAGAACAATGAAGCTATTATAAGACCCAGGTCCCATCACACAATGCAACGCAAGCCGAAGGATAGGGTTTTTACCTTATAATAGCCAAAGAATGCTTGATACGCTATATTTCATGTTTTAATTCTTAATCAGACTCCAACCGTAAATTAGTAAGAGAACGATTCCCTAAGTATTGACCCCGAAGGCCGAAACCAACAATAGATTAATATCCAGGAAACCACCCATCTTAGCTCGTTTGCAGTTAGTTTCTGATTTTATATACAATCATAAATATAAATCATAGGCGACATGAGCGTCCCATGCCACTATGTCGCCATATGTAGGTTTACAATCAAAACCGCACATATCGTATTTGAAAATTGGATTTCCATCTATGAACCGAGGCAAAAGATAGTCCTCTACCGATTCGAGACTGTCTCGCCCGAGTCTCAGGATCCGAGCTCGAGTGACCCTTGGATCATCAGGGCCGGTCCACCGATGTGGATTAAAATGCCTGAACATTGCGTTTCCCCGCCCTTTGGGGCGTAAACGAGCCAACGAATGGCTCCATCAGCTTCACATAGTCACTGATATATCCAAGGCGCCTCGCAACAACAACAACCACATAAGTCAAACTCGTCAAGGCGTGTAAAACCACTAACGCCACTTCTAGCTAGAAGGAAACGCATGCCCTTCCCGAGGTCCTTCTCACGTTTCTGGTTCACACCGGGGTGTGAGGCTCGCGAATCAGCGCTGCACAAAGCTATGCCACACAGGCCGTGCTTTGATCATCACCCACAAGACTCTGCTTTTCAACAGAAGCCTTGATCATTTGCATCTTAGCATGCTACACAGGCAAACCACTCCATGCAACCGATATCCATCAATCACACAGAATGATATCCAATGTCAGACACACAGTCCATTTACAAGTCCGTTCTGGGTCTGAACGAAACCGGAGGCACCTTGTACCTCGCACATCCATCAATCTACAAGTACGTCTGGACGATCACCAACTGATTCCCTCCTCTTGGTTGTACGGCCCAATCAAGATCATCAGTAATCACCCAAACGACGTGAAGACCTCCGGTCTTCAACCACCGTCTTCATCTTCGACTTATCGTCATATCAATTATTCAGAATGGGATAGACCCGGTCTTTCTGAATAACTCGCGTATATAATAAACAAGTGTTACACAAACACAACATACGCCTCATTCCAATTCATCAGTCACTAACCGTAAATTAGCAAGAGAACAATTCCCCAAATATTGACCCCGAAGGCCGAAACCAACATCAGATCAATACCCAGGAAACCATTCAACTTAACTAATCTCCAGTTAGTTTCTAAATTTCACATTCTTAGGGAAAGGTTCCCATTAATTTTATCAAAGATAAATTCTTCTAAATTTATTCTTTAATCTTCTTTTGAATATCAATTCAAACTAGTTAGGATTAGCGAACCACACCGAAGTAATCATTTATTCTATTTCCCAATCCCAACCTATTCATCCCATGAAGTAAAACTGGTAATACTTCATATCTAACACCACGGTGTTATCGGTAAATTCAATTACCATTCCACGTTCAAATCTAATTAAAGATTTAACTATCGCCTGGAGCAAAACTGGTGATACTCCATTCTCAATCTTTTCAATCTAATTAAAGATTCATTAAAACTCCACTTAGTTTTAATCTTTAACTGGGTTAAAGAACCGATGTCATTTAAAACACGGTTCACGATAAACCCCAAAATCACGTCACATTTCAATCAGTCCCTAACCGTAAATTAGCAAGTGAGCAATTCCCTAAGTATTAACCCCGAAGGCCGAAACCAACATCAGATCAATACCCAAGAAACCATTCAATTTAACTAATCTCCAGTTAGTTTCTGATTTTCTTAACTCCTTTGGGTCTAAGAACAATATTATTGAAGATACCGTTCACGACAACCCAAAATCACATTTTGATATTAAATACAAGGCTCTGAATAGAAAATATATCGGCTTATATTCAATACCAAATTCTACAACCAACAAATATCGTATTGGAAATAACGATATCTACATATATTTCAAATTTCCATAACGCTATCGGTGTAATCACGAAATCCAACATCGAAATATTCCAAAGACAATTTCGATTCAAATCCATTCCAATTCAATTATTGGAAATTCTGGTTACTTTTAAAACCCTTTTCAAATTCAATTTATTTATTTAAAAATAAATAGAATTATAATTCTAGTTCAAAACTAGTTCATTTCGATAAAAATCTATTTTTATCTTTTCAAATATGGAGTTTTTCATCCCAATTCTTCCCAAATCATTTCTTATGATTTACACAAATTATTACTATTTTTAATAATTTTATCAAGGCTCGTACCGTCGATTTCCATCAACGGCCATCGAACTGCACTTACAACGACCTTTTCCGAATTTGATTTGGACATAATTCCAAATCCAACCATTAGATTTCAAATCTCTAATATTCGTTAGAAAGCTCTTTTTGATACGAACCCAACGGTTCCGGTTTTAGGAGAATCTGACGGCCGAATCTCCCGCAATGTCCATTCGAAGTTAATGGTTGAAATTCGCGAACTACCGCAGCGCGGCACGTTCTATTCAGGCCATTATATATATAATATAAATATATTATATATATTTCGTCGATTTCCTTTCAAAACGTATTTTATAAATCGTTTTAAATTCGTTTTCAAAACAATTTCAACTTCATATTCAGTTTCAAATCAAAATTGAATATTCCAATATAAATTCGTTTTAAATTCATTTCAACTCGATTTCAATTCAAATCCATTTCAATTCAAATCGGTTTCAATTCAAATCCATTTCAATTCAAATCGGTTTCAATTCAAATCGATTTCAGTTCAATTTCAATACGTTTTAAATTCAATTCAAAACGATTTCAATTCTATTTCAATCTAATTTGAATTTCAATTCTTTTCAATTTAATTCCGATTTCAATTCTTTTCAATTTAATTCGAATTTCAATTCATTTCAATTTAATTCGAATTTCAATTCTTTTAAAAGTATCAGATTTTGAAATCACTTTCGATATTCATTATAAAATTAATAAATATCGTTCACGTCAAAATGGTGTCAATCTAATCAACATGGCTTTTATTCCGCACATGAATGTTTTCAATTCAACACATGAATTTATTTTCTATTCAACACATGAATTTATTTTCTAAATTGGAATGAGGCCCAATCAATTACCATATAATGTTTATTATATGGATTCCCTAGAACAGATGTATATAACAGCAACGATAAATCATCAACCATCATCCAGAGTGCACCACACAACTGCATAAGCATTAAATATAAATAATTAACGCTTACACATTCTGTCAATCCATCGATTGACATACAACTAAACAATCGGGATTAGTGTACGTCAAATCTCATCCCAATACCCGTGTGGGGTTTCAAACAATCAAACACAGATTTTATTTGTGTAGTTGGGCGATGTGTAAAATTTATCGTCCCAATCAATATCAGTCAAATCAGTGTATATAAACAATTCGTCCAATTTGTTTATAAATATTTATTTACACGTTAAAAATCATATTTTTAACTATAAAATATTTTCCACTATAAAATATTTTATTCCACATCACACAATCAAATTTCACAACATAGCAATCAAACAAACAAGTCATCCATGGTCTGTGGACGACGGGTGTCGGGTGCTACTAAACACCATCTGCATCCTAGTATATATTTCAAACTAGAAATAAATTAAAGGTGAGGAGTTCTCACCAATAAGCTAAACCAAACGCCACGACTCTTCATATGTAGGAAATCTTCACTTCGCTTCTAACGAGATCTGTTCAACACCGTTTGTGTTAAAAATTATATTTTTAACAATGCTACTTCCTATATAAAAATTGAATTTTTGTATTCTCTACCTTATAAAATTCATATTTTTAATTCGCTGCATATATAAAAAATATTTTTTTTCTTCGCCACTTCATATATAAAAATTCAATTTTTATAATCTAACTTTAAAATAAAGATCATATCTTTATCAACGTTCTATATATATAAATTATATTTTTATAACTTCGCTTTCAACATAAAAATCACACTTTTATTTCACTATTTACATAATAAAAATCAGATTTTTATTTCGCTACATATATAAAAATCATATTTTTATATTTCCTATTATATAAAAATCCTATTTTTAATTCGCTACTCACATCGAAATCGAATTTTTTATTTCGTTACAACATATAAATATCTAATCTTTATCCTCACTACTTCATGATAAAAATTATATTTCTATAACGCCTTCTTCAGAATAAAAATCATATTTTTATATAGCTTCTCTTCATGATAAAAATCGAAATTTTCTCCTATGTTTTCATTTTTTTTAAAATTAATCTTTTCTAATATAAAAGTACAATCTTTCTTCATATAAAGATCAAATCTTTTATTTTTAAAAATCAATTCTTTACGGGTTTAAAAATCAAATCTTTACACAATTAAAAATCATATCTTTACCATGCTAAATATCATAACTTTATACCGCAACTTACATAATAAAAATTATATTTTTATATTCCTAATATATTTACAAAAATCATATTTTTGTTTCGCTATGATACAAAGAAGAACAAAAAAACTGAATTTTTTCTCTCTTTTTAAAACTGATTTTATTAAATAAAAGAAATAAATAAGTAAAACTTACAGGGGGCCTCTGGTGGGGGAAAAGATCATGGCATGAGGCGCTGGAAGGTCAGGGGAGCCGGAGGCGATCAACAACGGTGGGCGGGAGGCAGCGGCTGTAGGGGAGGGTTTTCGGGTGACTGGTGAATTTGGGGTTAACGTGTGTGGAGGAGAGAAGAGAGGCAGAGGGAATCGGAGGGGGTGAAGGTGCGCAGCTAGGACTCGGCGTCGGAGATAGCAGCGGAGCGGTGGTGGGAGGAAATCGATTCCGCCTCCGTCGTTTTCTTTTTTTTCTTTTATGTTTCACGATTTGAACGCGAGGGGATTAGGGGAGAGGAAATAGAAGAAGGGTTGACTTTTATTTTATTTTATTTATTTATTATTTTGAATTCCATATAAAGCAACTTTTGTATTCAAACTCCAAACTGACCCCACTGACTGTCGCCCCTAGCTAATTACCCCCATTCCAAACACAACGGGATTTGTTTCATAAGCAAGTTCGGCCGTTTCGATCAGTTTTCGTCAAAATCAACATATAACTCTACATATTGAATTTGAATGCACATTTCAATTTACCGGGGACACGTATGGACTCTAAAAATTCCCGAAAAATACTTTCTAGCTTTGTATTGACGATACGGTCCTAACAAAACTAGTTTCATCGAATTCTGAGACCGTTTGAAAAATGGCCATTTTCCAGTTGATTAAAATCAACTAAATTGGTCAAACGCGTTTTCCTTTGCCACGCTCACATATTGATTCGTCAAATTACGAATTTTGGAATCTAGCAATAATTTGACATCACGGATCCAACAAAAGTGGTTTCTTCGAAATCCGAGGTCGTTTGCAAAACGGCTATTTTCAAGGCCTTTATATATATATATATTAAAAAATATATAAATTCCACAGCGACTTTTATGAATTTTAAACTGGGCATATCTTTCAACTTCTAAAGCGAAATCTCAGTTTCTTACATCCGTTAGAAAGATATAGTTAAACAGATTCTAATATTTCTAGTTTCGCTCAATTCCAACTTAAAACGAATTCTGTATATTCATTTGAAATTTGCGAAATCTCAGTTTCTTACATCCGTTAGACAGATATAGTTAAACAGATTCTAATATTTCTAGTTTCGCTCAATTCCGACTTTAAAACGAATTCTGTATATACATTTGAAATTTTAAATCGAATTATCGAACTACCGCACTATTTTCAATTTCATTTATAATTATAATTAATTATTTATATTCTAACGACGATCTATATAAATATATACGTTCGAATTCTATTCAAAATAAATTTCTTGTCGTTTTTATTTAAAATATTCATTTTAAATATTCAAAATTCATTAAAATTGCCAAAATAAAAATTTTAAATTGGCCCAGATTTCTGGGTTATTACAGTTATAAGAAAGTATAGTAATATTTTCAAAGTTAAGAAGGGAGTTGGTAAGTACGTTTATTTTGGAATTGTGAAGAGTGGTTTTTAAACGACGAAGACAAAGGTTTATCGAGATAAGAAAGCAAAATTTAATTTAATCGATGGAATGATGTTTAAGAGACGAAAAAATAGTTTTAAATAAATCATTCTAAGTAAAAAGGTAGAAGTTGCCATGAACTTGACCGTACCATTATTATTAATAGTTAAAACCGTCTATCGATGAAATATTATTTGACCTTTTTCCCGTGTTGTTTTGAAGAGACCAGGATGGGAACTAGACCCAGAAACACTTCGAATCAGTGTTGCGTACGAAACTAATCTGCAGGGATATGTATAAAGATGGAGCATTAAAGACCGTAAATCTACATGAGCGGAAGAACTACATGTTGGATTTCTCTAGCTGATCCCTACAGATGTTTCGGAAGTGATTCTTTCATGATTGAAATCTACGGATTGCAAGGACTTCTCACTATTGATCCTTTTGGGTGATTCCTAGGATGTGGTAGGAGTGTGCCTTTGGTTCATCCTGTTCCTGGATGACTTGTATGGATGAATGTTTGACAGAGTATTTCCTGAATACTCACGTATGTTGATTTTTACAAATACACCAAGTTGGTGGTGGAGAAATTCTCTTGCTTAATACCTAGAGTATATTTGTGGATGTCAATTATTGATTTGATGGATCTGACGATGTGGCATTAAAAGTTTATGAGATGTTTTCTAAAAATTTAAAAGTGACCTCAAGCCTCATTAACTGGGAAATGACAAAAATCGGGAAAGCAGCATGGCTAGGTGGGTCATTCCCAAGCAGGGTGTATTGTCATAATCTAGAGAAATTCATATTTGTTATTCTTTCGTTTCTGATTCTCCCGGGAACTATGGTGGCGCCATAAAAGCATATGGTGACAATACACTCGATACACTCAAGTTAAATGAGTGGTTGGTCATGTGTGGCCGGGTTGCAAGATGTTCTTGTTGAACCCCAGTGTATCCTTTCTAGAGTACATTGATCGATGGGTAGTCTCATACCTTGTCATAGTTGGAATCCACCAATAAGTGCCCTACGGTTTTTGATTTTATAATGAATATGTAGAGCGTGACATGCAAGCGTTCTGCTAGATAGTTATTTATTTGTGATTTGATAGGCACTATTATAATATCACTGGAATTTGATATATTAAAAATGTTTTGAGTTATAGTAAGGTTGCCATATGAATTTATCATTGAGAGTATTCCAGACAGATCCGGGTGAATTTTTCTTTGCTTCAAATGTGCTTGGGTCAGACTGAGTATATATTCCCAGATTAGGTTTCCCTTGGAGTTCCAGGAAAGGAGTTGAAGTCGAGGCGTATTCCATGTATTTACTGGTACTAGTTTACTTCTACTGTGTGTTGTATTTATCTAAATGTAAACTATGATATTGTAATTATATATACAATTCATTTTGCGTAAAACATCTGCTATATTATATTTTATTCATTCCGCTGTGAGACTCTGATCTTCTTCTTATTCTTCTTTTCTAATACTTCTTTCTTTCTTCCATCGCCCTCTAACTTCTTTTTACTAACTATCTGCTTTTTCTGTGAAATTTGAGTTGACATGGGTCATTAAATGTTGTATTAAAGGCTAGGAAAAGTCGGTATGTTACAGGTGGTGCTAGAGCAAAAAGTTTAGTGATAACCTTGACTCTGTGGCGTAACTCAATAGAGATGAGGTTAGCAATTCCCTGGAATGAGTTTGAGTATATATATATATATATATATATATATATATATATATGTGTGTGTGTGTGTGTGTGTGTATATATATATATATATATATATGAGAGCACGTATTTGTAATTTGATATAAAATTATTTTAAGTTATTTTTTCAAATACATTTTTTAAAGTAGGTAAATTTTAATTTTCTTATAATATTATTAGTGTTGATTTGAATTAGAGTTCAATTTTAATATGGAATTGGAATTTCAAATATGATAAGTGCAAATAAAAATTCTTAACTTAAGAATCATATTAGTTAAAATTTAGCCTGAGCATTAAAAATTTATGTCAGTAAGAAGTTTGATTTGAAAATAGAAATACGTGCAAGTAGTAAATCCAATTATAATGTTTGGAAATTAATTTGATTGTATGGTTGAAATTGATTGCATGGTTGTATAGAATAAACTTGATTGAAACCTATCTTGAATTGAATTTAATGTATTCAAGATAATAAAACTGGATGGTTTGTAAAATTGTTGGAATAGATGACATGAATGTTTGACTTAATGATTATGAAGCTATTGAATTCTATATGAGTTGAGAACAAGTACAGGAGCTAATATTGGTTGAGTTAAGAAGCTGATTAGAGCTACATAATAATTGAGCAAGCTCGAATATAATTTATCGCTTATCGGATAATAACGCTTGCAAAAAGGTATGCCTATACAAAATATAAAGTTTTGATTTGGATTTTGATATTGGGTTTTGGATTTTTCGACCGTGTGGTCGATGGATTTATTTTTATTCCTGCAATATTGCAGAAGTCCTTCCGTATAGGGGAGACTTTACCAAAAAAATCCAAATCTTTTTTATTTTCAGAATTTGTTTTCCATGGAAATTAATTGGTTGGGTTGGCTTAAAAAGTGGAAATGAAGCTTTTAGTTAACTGGATTTTTGGAAAAGTTACTGGGCTTATTGCATTTTCTACCTTAGTAATTTCTAGGGCGAAATTCTTTTGAAGGGGACAGAATTTAACGACCCAGACTTTTTAACCGCCTTATTTAATATTTAAAAAATGGTTTTAAGTATTTAAAATTTAAATAGCTCCAATTTAATAATTCTAAATATTTTATTAATATAAATAGCATGATTATAATTTAAGTATCGGAATGGTCGGAATTTGTTGGATTTGCAATATGAAGTAAATTGGCAATTTAATTTTTTTTTAATGTTGTTTGGTTTTGAATATATTAACGATATCATTTATTAAACGATGTTTGAACGTATAATTTATAATTTAATTATAAAACAAACTGCAGTGGCGCGGTAGTTCTAATATTATGTTTTGAACTTTAATTGGACGTACAGGATCCAATAGAAGTTGGATTTCGTTGAAACAATAAATACCTGAATCTATGAGATAATATTTTTCTAATGAAATAGCAAAATCGAGCTTTAATGTTGTAGATTTTTTTATGTCTAAATCAAATTTTCAAATAGTCGCTATAGAATTCGTTTATAAATTATAATGTTTATTTATATAAAAATAAAGAACTTTTATTTTATTGAAAATTGATTAGGTTTGGAATTCAGCCCGGACTATTTTATTTTGGAACTACATGAAATTCTGCTTAAGTATGACCGATTATAGTACTTCATTATTGTTATATTGGATGCTTTAAAATTGGTTTATTTTAATTTAAATTGGACCCTTAAAAAGGGACTTTATTCAAACGACCTCTGTTTTTGATGAAACAAATTTTATTAAGACCGTAATATCTAATTATTGTTAGATTTCAAGTTTCTCGTCAATTGGATTTATTTTGTGAGCACAACAAAATTAAATGCAAATAAAACGACCATTTGGACTCAAACGAGCGCCATTTGAGCCAACAGATTTAGAATTTGACGAAACAAGTTCATTAGGACCGTAATATCGAATTATACCATGACGTCCATTTTCATCACGAATGAAGTTTGTATGTGATCGTAGGAGTGAATAAATAGCATACGGAAATGGCGATAAGCACGAATAAAAATCGTTGGTTAGTTCAATGAAAAATAACTCTAATCAAATCAAAAATAAATATATAAAATAAAAATATAGTTAAAAATATAGTTTTCTTATATAAAAGCCCTTGCATCTCCCATTTTCTTTCCTATGAGAAATCTTCGTTCTTTCTCCCCTTCAAAGAACAATACATCATATTCTTTCGTTATAAACAAACGAGATGCCTCTCTGACTAAAACAATGAACCACTACCAGTAATCTGCACAAGTAAGCTCCGATCTCCATGGTGAGGCCACAGTTTGCAAGGAGCCCTGAAGCATTTTTCCTCGCCTACATGAGAGCTACATATGGCCGAAACTGCAGGAGTTCTAGTGGTGATAGGAGGTTGAAATCTTGGTCGATCTGAATGAGGTTTTAAGGATTTTATTAGTTCTGGAGGAAATGAGGGAACTGGAGGCTAAAATGATGGCGTAGGTGCGCACTAAGCGGTGAAGCGATGAGGGATAGTCGCTGATCAACTTCCGGTTGCCGTGGGGGTGAGCATCGGTTGAAGGGATATGGGCGTTTGCTAGAGATATTTGATGGCAGTGAGAGTATGAAGAAGAAGGTTTATCAGGAGCGTGATTATTTATATGCAAATAAGATGGGTCTATAGATCGCTGGAGGAGGTGGACTCTTATTTTAATGGTGGGAGTTGAGCTCGCGTGGGTAGAGGGTCAGACAGGAAGGGCCACGATGGTGGTACTAAAGGAGGGTAAATGGTATGCTTAATGTCTCGATTTTAGAGCAGCTAGAACGAGTTAGGGAGCTAGGCGTTTGGGTGAAGGCAGCTGGACGGTAGTCATCCGGGCATGGTGGCGGAGTTGACCTCCGGTGGCCGGAGCAAGGTGGACGCCAGTTTTAAGATCTGGAGGCGGGTTCATGAAAAAAATACTGAATAAAGAAGATGATGAATGATGGATTGGTGTGATTAAGTTTGGATTAGGGGCCTAAAACAGATAGTTAACATAAGTTAATTACATGATTTAACAATTATAATATATATATATTATTATATTATAAATGTTATAATTACTACATACATTAACAGAATGGAAGGAGGAATCAGGCACGATGGATTGCTATGGTTTAAACCGCATGGACGGAGGCTACGTTGCCGAGCGAATTTGGATAGGATCAGGAGCAACTGTATCTTCATTTAATTTTAAATGTTTGTTTAAAATTAAATGAAACAATGTGCGAATCGATCATCGAAATAAAATAGTGAGTAACTCTTACACATTTCTGGAATATTATAACGTGGTTAATTCATATAATTTAAATTTAATCGTTAATAACATATATTGATCAATTAAATGTATTGAATGCCTATTGTTGATTTGAATTGTTGACGTTAATTATATTATCATTGTTAACATGTTTGGTTTAAATTCTATCTTATATGCTGTTGTGGAATGTTATAATGTGATGCAGGGTAGGACAAGCTGGAGGGATCTGACCGGATTCCTTAAAATATTATATATGTTGTTTGTTTTTATATTATTATATATGAACTGACTAAACCCGGTTGACAGTAAAAACCTGTTTGGATGTTGATGTTGAATTCAAATTCAACGTTGTTGTGATTTGAATCAATAAATGGTGGTGATTGAGGGATTGGCAGCAAGTAGGCCTAAAATCCACCTTTTAAAAAAAACGTTGATTTGTCGTCAAGCGAACTAACGAAGTTTAGTTATAAAATTTATTTTATAACTGAAGCAAGCTTTTTAATTATATTTTATACGTTAAAATGATGTTTTAAAATAATCTGATGTTTATAAATAAGCTTTTATAGAAATATTATAAATGACTATAAAATAAGATTTTGCCGGTATAATAAGTTATATAAGCAAAATAAGTTGCATTTAACCGATATGTTAATATTCTTGAAATAATTATCTTTAAGTAAACAATTTAGCAATGTTATTAGATTGATTCTGTTAATCTAATAGAAAGAGATAATTAAAATCAGTTAATGAATTAACTGACGTGTTAGAGTTGACAAAGTCAACTATTTTCACCAGAAGCGGTTATTAATGAATAGTTGTTTGAATTTTATGGATTTCTTAAATAAAATTTATTTAAGATGTTTAAAGATTTATTTATGTAATTAGATATTGCTTTAAAAGTAATTAACTAACCAATTTTAATTAATAAAGAGATAAAATATTTTCACTTCAGTGAATAAGGAAGTTAATTATTATTTTAATTAAAGATGATTAAAGTGATTATTTATTAAATGAAATTCATTCAAGAAGGCAATTGAGTTTGTAATACGGTTAAACCCGAATATTCATAAAAGTTATGTAAAAGGATTTAATTGAGTTTATATCGTTGATTTTGTAATATACACCAATATTTCCAAAGTAAAGCAAATACAATATGGTTATAAGAAAATATGGTAACATATTCAAAGTGAAGAAGGGAGTTGGTAAGTACGTTTATTTTGGAATTGTGAAGAGTTGTTTTTAAACGATGAAGACAAAGGTTTGTCGAGATAAGAAAGCAGAATTTATTTTAATTGATGGAATGATTTTTAAGAGTTGATGAATTAGTTTTAAATAAATTATTTTAAGTAAAAAGGTCGAAGCTGTCATGAACTTGACAATACTGTTATTATTGATAGTTAAAACACCGACTATCGATGGAATATTATTGGAGCTTTATGACGCGTTGTTTCAAAGAGATCTGGATGAGAACTAGACATAAAACCACTTTGAATCAACGTTGCACACGAAACTAATCGGCAGGGATATGTATAAATATGGACCATTGAAGACTGTAAATCTTCATGAGCGAAGAACTACCTTGTTGAATTTCTCTAGCTGATCCCTAGAGATATTTCGGTGGTGATTCTGTCGTGATTAAAATCTATGGATTGCAAGGACGTCTCACTACTAATCCTTTTGGGTGATTCGTAAGATGTAGTGGGAGGTGCCTTCGGTTCATCTTATTCCTAGATGACTTGTATGGACGAATGTCTGACAGAGTATTTCCTGAAAACTCACGTACGTTGATTTTTACAAATATATCAAATTGGTGGCGAAGAAATTCCCTTGCTTAACACCTAGAGTATATTTGTGGACAATCAATTAGTGATTTGACAGATCTGACAATGTGACATTCAAAGTTTATGATGTTCTCTAAAAAGTTAAATGTGACCTCAAGTTTCATTAACCAGTAAATGACAAAAATCCGGCAGATGTCGCGGCTAGGTGGGTCATTCCTAAGCAAGGTGTATTGTCACAATCTAGAGAAAATTCATATTCGTTATTCTTTCGTTTCTGTATCTCCCAGGAAGTATAGTGCGCTATAGAACCATACAGTGACAATACATTCGATACACTCAAATGAGTGGCCGGTCATGTGTGGTCGGGTTGCAAAACGTTCTTGTTGAACCCTAGTGTATCCCCTCTATAGTACACTGATCGGAAGGTGGTCGCATATCTTGTCATAGTTGGGATCTAATCTCCAATAAGTGCCCTGCGGTTTTTGATTTTATGATAAATATGTAGAGCGTGAGATGCAAGCATTCTGCTAGATGGTTATTTATTTGTGAATTGATTGACACTATTATAATATCAATGGATTTTGATATATAAAAAATGTTTTAGGTTATTGTAAGGTAAAAACCGTTTGTGTTTATGTGTGGGTTGGTCTTACTATTATCCTTTTCTTTCATAAAATATTTCTGAAGTTAAGCAAGTTGTTTGTCATTTTAAATCATCACTGAAAGTATTTCAGACCGATCCAAGTGAATTTTTCTTTGCTTCAAATGTGCTCGGGTCAGACCGAGTATATGTTCCTAGGTTGGGTTTCGCCTGGAGTTCCAAAAAATGAGTTGAAGTTGAGACATATTCCATATATTTACCGATATTGGTTTATTTCCGCTATGTGTTGTATTGATCTAAATGTAAACTATGATATTGTAGTTATATATATACAATTCATTTTGCGTAAAGCATTTGATATATTATATTCTGTTCATTCTACTATGAGACTTTGATCTTCGTCTTATTTTTCTATTCTAATATTTCTTTCTTCTCTCACCCTCTAACTTCTTTTTACTAACTATCTTCTTTTTTTGTGCAATTTGAGTTGACATGGGTTGTTAAATGTTGGCTTAAAGGGTACGAAAAGTCGGTACGTTACATTAATACACAGTAGTATTACAAATCTGTAATAGTTAAAATCAAACAGTCAACTACTCAAGTTTCGCGTCCCGAGGTGTAATAATATAGATTGGACAATGTGTGACTATTTGGAGCATGAGGTGTCTTGGTATATTTTCGTCACTTAAATCTCATTCTCTTTTCTGTTTCTCTTTCAAGCTTTAATATCGTCGTCTGCTTAGTAATATTGATCTTCTTCTGATCTTCACCGGTCTATACAATAAAAAGGCGCAATGTGATAACAAAATGATAGCTTATAGAAAATAATGGATTACTATTTCGTTAATGTTGTAAGTACAAAATATATTATTACCACTAAGCCAAATATCCTAATTTCAAGTCATTTTTTTAATGACACATTTAATCAAAGCAAAGTTAAACTTATTTTGCATAAATTAACACTATATCAATTTTGAGTGAGACATATAAAGAAAATTTTCCATTTTGGTATATATTAAGATACATAAGTTCACCAATTGAAGTTATACATTGGCCTTATTGAAATACGTTTCTTATGTAAATAATAAAATGATAGGAGATTGTAAAATAAAATAAAATTTTAGATCAAACAGAGTTACATAAATTTAAGACTATTATATCTTAAGAATCTTGGCTTAGTTTACATGCTAAGAGTCTACTATTTGTTTACAAAGAATACACTGTTTTTGAAAAATAAGATGCATGAAGTGAAAATGTAAACCAGCAGTGGAAATAAATGAAAGTTAAAAAGGGGAGGGCAATTGAAGGTGGTAGCCATTAGTTGCATTTGTTTTATCTATTACGGACCAAACTAGAAATATCTCTTGAAAATTAATTATCTAATTCTCTGAATTACTAATCTCATTAACTTAGACTAAAACCTATAATATTTGAATGGGAAAAAATATTACTTCCGTATAAAGATAAAACAAAAGTTGTTAATAAGAAGCAAAAATAATCATTTAACTTTTTATGAATTACAAAATAATATTTAAATGAAATGAATAAATGGTAGGAGTCAATAAAACTTTTTCTGTCCTTGCACCTTTCATGGTAGACAACCCATCTCCCGTCATTCTTTCCTACGAACCTTCCATACCTTCGAATACTGCGCGTATCACCTCACCCATCACCTCACTTAGGTCTATCTCTCCTCCCGCCAATCCTGTCTCACTCGCAACTTCGATACCACCTCTCTCCAACCTTGTTCTCTTACCTATATTTCCTTCTTCCTCTGTCCTTTCTCCCTCGGTAAGTTTAACCCATAGTGGTCAACCGGTATGGACATCCGTTTTCAAGAGTATGCAGTGTAATGCGGGGAAGTACACACCGATTGATCTAATGGAATCTAGACTAAACAAATATGTAAAATGAAGAAAAGTCTAGAGATTATCTCTTATATAAATTATGATGTAATCGCTCATTTGTATCAAGCAATATCAAGTAATGTATTAAAAATTCTTTTTTCTCATAACCTATTCGTCCTCTAAAATTCTAACAAAGTGGTATCATAGCTAGGTTAGATAATCAAGGAAGATGACAAATGGAACGTCATTTTTTGAAATTCCGTTACTGAAGAAAGATAATTATAGCACTTGGAGCATACGCATAAAGAAGCTGCTTGAATCGCAAGGCTTGTGGGATATCGTAGAATATGGGTATGAAGAACCCGTCGATGTCACCGCTTTATCCCAAATTAAAAGGGATAAATTGAAGAATTTGAAGACGACTGACTTACAAGCATTAGTCATCATTCATCAAGGCTCGGGTGATGATATGTTTGGAAAAATAATGGATGCATCTATAAGCAAGCAAGCACGGGAGACCTTGGAGAATGACTTCATTGGAATTACTAAAATGAAGAAAATTCGATTTCAAAATCTCAATGTAAGTTTGAATCTTTACATATGGAATCTTCAGAATTAATCGATGATTATATTTTTCGAGTTTTTTCTCTTGTAAATCAATAGAAAAAACATGAAGGAAAAATGGAAGATTTTAGAGTTATTGAGAAAATTTTACGATCTTTATATTCCAAATTTGACAACATAGTTGTAGATATTGGAGATTCTAAGGATGTAAAATCCATGAATAATGGTCAACTTTTGGAGATTCTTCAAGTTTTTGAAGAAAGATTAAATAGGAAAGTTGAAGAGAAGATCAATCACGTTGAAGAAACATGTTCAGAAGATGGTGCACTGCTACTAGCTCACAAAGAAAATGAAGAAGAGAAAGGAGGGAAAAATAGCATTAAGGAAGAAATTCATGGAGCATCTAAGAATGTGGAGCGAGACATAAATAAAGTTTGCAAGGGTGTTGATGTTGAAAAAGCATCCGGTGAGGAAAATATAAAGAGCACAGAAGAAAAATGTGTATCTAAAGGCGTAATTGTTGAAGAAGGAATTGGTACTGAAGATGCGAAAAAAGATAACAAGACAGGGGAGGAAAGAAGTGGGAAAGAACTGCAAAATGATGTTGATGAAAGCAAAGTGAAAGTGGATGAAAGAAAAACGAAAGTGAAAGGGTCCAATTATGAATTTTATGAAGATAAGAACAAAATGGTGAGCAAAGGTTATAACATTCCTATTTCAGAGAACCTTATATTCCAACCAATATTTTCTAAAATGTTATGCAAAAGTCATATTTGGGAAGTATGAAAAGCAGTTAGATGGATAAACAATCATTGTAAGAATGAAATTATGAAAGAATGGAAAGATGAATTATATGACTCATTCAAAGTTTATGACACCGGAATAAGATGGAAGCTAGAGCACACACTGTTTGGAACGACTTGTGCGAATGGAAGAGAACAAAATGAATGGAGCACCGTTGAAAAAATTGCATTGAAGATCTTCATACTGGGAAAGAGGAAGAAACAAAAAAGGAAAATTTGGATAATTTCTTTAGTCCTACCAAAGCACGTAAAATACAAAGAATCAAAATCTTGCATCAATTTGCAAAACCAAGTTTATGGTGGGATGTTGGAAATAAAATTGGTTTTTAAGGAAATGTTGATTATGTGATAAATTTTATTCTTGTATTTAGGTAAGCACAAAATAAATGATAATAAATATTAGAGTTATCAAAATAAGATTAAAGAAGAATCTAGACTAAACAAATATGTAAAATGAAGAAAAGTCTAGAAAAAGAAAAGTCTAGAGATTCTCTCTTATATAAATTATGATGTAATCGCTCATTTGTATCAAGCAATATCAAGTAATATATTAAAAATTCTTCTTTTTCATAATCTATTCCTCTTCCTCCTCTAAAATTCTAACAAAGGCCAAATACAAGAATAGAATTTGTCACATAATCAACATTTCCTTAAAAACCAAGTTTATTTCCAACATGCTCCATCTTTTAATGGTAAAGAAATGATGTACTCTTATGATATTATCATTGCAGGAGCTCAGGTATGGAGTGATTCTTGAGTTGGTTTCTTCCTAGACCAACCATTATCTTATATTGTTGTTGTGCAAAAACTTAAAACTGTGTGGAAATTAAAAGGCTTGATCAAAGTTAAATCGTACGAAGTGATATTCTTGTTTCTTCTTTCTAGTAAAGATAAGTATAACATTCTACAAGGATATCTAATTACTATGAGAAATAAAAAATTTATAATTAAACCTTATGATTCCGCTATCAGCAGTGTATGTAGTAGCATACAATCTGTTCCAATGTGGATTTAAATAAATAAAATTCCTCTCCTTGCCGGTCTTTTCTAGGTATTAATTGATAGGCTAGTGGAAGAGGAAACATGTGTATAAACGAACCAATAGAGAGGCCAGACAGGTTGGAGTATGCTAAATGTTTGATAGGGGTTAACCCTAAAGGAGTTAGTTGATGGTGGCGCACAAAAGATAAATTTAAAGTATTTATGATAACAGGATATTTGTAACAATTGCAAGACATTTGGTTATTCTACTGTTAAGTGTGAGAGAGAAGTGGATACCATTGAAAATAAAGTAGTGTAGATTGGAAGGGGGTGAACGAAAGAAAAGTGATGATAATTTTAAAAGAACGAACAAGAATGGTAATAAATTTAAGATACAAAAATGGCAGTTGGTTGACAAAGGAAAAAGAAAAACACAAGACGAAAACAAAGTTGGAGGAGGAAGGAGTTTCACTCAAAAAGTAGCAGGCAACAACTGTGTTTATCAATAGCAAAATGAAAAAGGTAAAGGTTTGAACAAGTTAAGTAGTGTGGAGGGCAAAATAAGTTCTGTGCTTGAAGTAATAAATGTAAATGACCTGAATAAGGAAATTAACATGAAATTTGGTAAGGAAAGTATTTCCATTATCGCAATTCGTATACATTTTGATGCTTTATTAATGAGTTATTCTATTGAATGTGATAATGGAAATAACTTTGACTTTCCCCTCCAAAATGCTGATGTAAGAAGTAGTTCAGAAGTAGGTGATAAAATTAAAAGTGATGAATTAAGAGATGAAAAAGGAGGATGCAATTTGAACTCCTGGATTGTTGTTGGAAAAGATGTGAAAGTTATAAAAGAGAGAAACAAAGTTGCATGAAGGGTGGTAGCAATGCACAACAAGAAATAACTATAGTGCAAAAGGATTGTGCACATAATAAATCCATGCTTTAAGGTTCCTTGAATAATGAGAGAACAGTTCCATTGGCAAGCTTAAAAATGTTATCCAAAATAAACTCAAATTGACCCATGGCACTTCAGACTTGTATGAAACTTCTGTGCATGTGCACAAAACAATATGCCCAGCCATTAAATTGTGAACATAATATCAAGTGAATTTGGTTTTAATCATTATTTTTTAAAGATTTTAACCGTACTCTTAGTTACAAACAATACATAAATCATACCTGTAGACATTGCTTCAGAAGAAGAAAATGAGATACAGATTTGTAAGTTGAAGATATGGAAATTGCCTTCTCTCTCTTAGTCGTATAATTATTTGTGATATCTTTTCGGTAACCTTAACGATGAATATTGGGTTATATTTATAGGTAGAGAGAGGGTCCAAATTTCGTTATGGATATATTCTCAACCATTCATCAAGGCTGACTGTTAATAGAGAATATCTATATTTTAAGAAATATACCTTCTATCTCAGTCTCATCCTATCAAATCAATGGACTCCATATTTGACCACATAATGACATTTAATATTAAATTAATAATTCCATATTCGTTATATGGACCAAATAATGAGATGTATAAAAATTCTTACATAAATCCCTTAAGTTCATTAGTATTCAACCCTTCATGTCGCATCCTGACTCTCTGGTCCAACTCCCTCTAAATGACCAAATTACCATCTCCTCTCAATTTTCCTCTTTGCCACAACCTATTACCAATCCTGTTGTGTACTCTGTTCATCTAACCAATTTTGTGTCTCTTTTCTAGTGATCCATCCTATTCCCTCCCATTTGATCATATAAATTCACTAGCAGTACTGTAACAACCCAAAATTCAATAACATGTTGAAACAAGAAATCAAGGTAGAATTAAATTTTAAATAAGAATCAGGGAAAACGGTTTGTGCCATTGCGTTCGTCTCGGAATTCTACAGGAAATCAAGTCCGAGTTTTCGAAAAACGGAGTCCGTATGAGGGAGATACGACCCTCCGAAGTTTCAGGAATTTTCAGAATCGAAAACAGCTCGAAATTCGAATTTGAAATTCGAATTCAAACCCCTGCGCAGACTGGGCTGGAATTTTCCTGCCCAGGACCCGGTCTACCTGGGGGTCGACACTATGGTCGACCTCCCAGGGGCCAGGTCGAACCTATGGTCGACTTGGGGGGTCGACCTGGTGCCAAAACCCAGTTTTGAGCCTGTGTTCATTCTGATGTATCTAGACTCTTTTCGTGACCAGATTCTTGACTCTAAACCTATATAAACACCCTCCTAGTCCCATTCTCTCTACACCAATTCTCTCTAGCCTTATGCTACTCAAATTCTAGTTATAATTAAAAGAAAAAAGGGACTACTTCTTCTCCATCATGACCATGCATAGAGATTTGCAAATTGGGGGTTTTCAATTAGAACACGATTAATCAAATAGAGATTCAACATCAACTTCTGCTTTCTAATTCTCGATCCGTGCACTGTAAGTCCAAGTTAATTTTAGATTAAAACTATAAACTAAATATGGACATGCTATAAATTGGAATTGGACCTATGTATGATAATTGATTCATATCTACTCTTTTTCATATTGGATCTTGACTTTTGGGAATATTGCTGCGAAATTAATTTGGGCCTATTCATGTTGTAAATCAAATCCTTCCATGTCCATAATATTATCATGCCTGTGATGTTGAATCAGTTATTATTCACAAGTTTGGGACTATCACCTTATGTCAACTTTTATCATGACTATCACCTTTTTATGCTAGATTTGAAATCCTAATGTTTTGAGGCTATTATTCCATATGCCAGTGATGTTGTAACCAATTATCTCAAGTTATATCATGCTAGACTTGTAATCCCTTTTATCACTTTATGCTCGTCCTTTTTTGATGTTATTCCCTTATTCTGGATTTAGATTTATTTGTAATTTGGACCGATTCGAGTTTACGTGCGATGGGAATACGATTTGGGTAGATTAGGCAAAACATGAATTGGTTATGAACATGAAACACGGACATTGTTATAGCTTGAATCTAGATATGGACATGAAACTTGCCATGAAACTTGACACGAACTTGACATGAAACTTGAACATGGACATGACACTAGAATGAACTTGAAAATGGCCAACTCAAGGTTGGGTTGAGTTTGCAGTGTAATTCTACCCGGAACCGCCCGGCAAATCCAGTGACTGCAAACAATAGGATCCAATGTGGGTAGTTGGTCATATCGCGCTTGAAACCCGACCGAGGTCAGACTGAGTTGTGGTGTAAATCTCCCCGGAACCGCCCGACATATCCAGTGACCAGAACAACAGGTCTGATGTGAGAGGTTGGGGTGCATTAATGAATTAATGCCACATGATACGGTTAAGTCATGAACATGAAAGACAACACTTAACCAACTTGACACATGATTCGTAGGGCTATGTCATGAACTTGAATGACAACACTTAGCCAATTTGACATGACACGTAGGCGGGTTAAGTCACAAACTTGAATGACAACATTTAACCAACTTGACATGCTAGACTGATAAGGGTTAAGTCACGAATTTAAATGACAACACTTAACCTGTTGGACGGAAACCCTAGTTACGCGGTCCATTTCAGCAGTAACCCACTTAGATGTATCATGTTACCCTGGAACTAGGCAGGGCGGGGCACGATTACAGGGCTGATTGTAAGCGACCAGAACGACGGCTGAGTTGGTGCGCCAGTGTAGGTTCAGGTGGACTATGGTCGTGCACATAGTCCGGAGTTGAAAAAGAAGGCATTGGGCATCAGTAGGTTTACATTGTGCGTGCTTGATTCGTGTCGGGGGTTGGCACCCTAGGGCTTGATACACCTTATGGTGGACTCAGCACAGGTAACTACATTCGTGATAGGGTCGTATGACACAGACACATGAACGAGCTAGTACTTGTAGGGATCCAATCGATTAATAGATCATTTCGTGGGACCAAGTAATGGGTCATTTCATGACATTGGACAAGGGATCATTTTATGGTCAACACATGACACGGGTTGGGATACTAGTATGGGTGGTGCAGAGCAAATAGATATCATAGAAATATTTTAATGGTGAAGCAGAGAAATCTTGCGATGCTTGATAGAAATCTTGCGAAATTATACTGAGTTTATCTTGAATGGGAACCTTGCGATGTTATACTCGACAAAACTCATATGATGTTATTCTTAGTTGTCGTGCCTGTAGCTTGTCTTGTCATCATGCTTATGTTTACTTTCAGTTTATTCATGCCATGTTATCTTTACCTGTTTTTATGCTGAAAGTCACTAGGACTTACTCAGTCTTTATGACTGACCCGTTTTGTTTCGCCTCTTTTTCTTCTGTCCCCGCCCCTCCGGTTCGCAGGGTGGGAATACAGTTTAGTTCGTATGTTACCAAGCTCCCAGGCTCTTTCATGTACGGCTTGGATCTCTCTTGGCTATGGCTTGTTTTGCTTTATTGGGGAATACTACAATTTATTTTTATGCTTCTTTGTTTTTGAGCAAGACAGATATTTTAGCAATGAAATTGGGTATTGGAAGTTGATGGGCTTTTATTGTAAACAATTATATTTAATAAATGATTTGGAGTACTTCTACTTTACTTTCCGCTGTTTTATATATGTCTATCTTGTAATATTTCTGTTCCAGTACCCATAATGCTCCATTGAAGTTAAGGCATTCCCTTTGTGAGTGACCTTAACGGATGCGGGGTGTTACATTTGGTATCAGAGCAGAAGGTTACCAGACTGGGCAAAGGCTTTTAAAAACCTTTTGAAATCATTTTCAAAACATTTACAAAGAATCATTTTTATAAGAAAAGATTTGTTTTACGAAAGGCATATTCCCCAAAGTCATATGCACTATCTTTTGATTCTCTCTTTGAATCTCTTCTTTCTCTCTTTTCACCATAGTTTTGTAGGCGTACGACACTGTCGGAGGGCAAAGGAGTGCCCAACCTCCATCTTTAGCCGCAGTAATTTTACTTGCGACTGATCTTATTTCAACCTTTGTAGGGTTGCTATGCGATGGAGGTAGATTTCAAGAAACTTATCAACAAGCTATACAAGGATAGTAAGACCGAGGATAAAGAACGCAAGCCTAAGGATGAGAAACTTGTTGATATGGCTTAATCCACGAAGGAAGAAAAAGGTGAAAGGGAAGAGGCCAAAGTGAAAGAATAATAAAACCCATGACAAGAGAGAGAGTATCATTAGTATGGTAAAAAGGGACATGTAGTTAAGTGTTATAGGACAAGGACAAGGGCAAAGGACAAGATCGTCGAGAGGGCAATTGTATGCTCTTACTACTAGCATACCTAAGCGTTTTTGTTAAAAGTTTAGCTTTTCTTTTCTATCATACCATGGGAACTTTGTTTTTGAACATCGCGTCCTTTTAATTCTGCTTCGATAGTTGAGTCTCTACACCTTAGTACTAGCGTGGTAGAGAATCCCATTTTTGTCTCAAATCCTGTTGGGGAATCGGCTCATTTATTCATGACTTGTTTGGATTTGAGAATGTCTATGCTAAGTGTTGAGTTTAAAGGAATGCTTATGTTTTTTGGGCTATGGAGTGATTATCCAGAAATAATACCATTCCCATGTATGAAAAGAGGGCAGTTAGACTCTTGACTTGCCTCGGTAATGCCCTCGAAGTCTAGTGTAACCCTTAGGTTTCTGCCATGCTTAGTTACCTAGAATCTCTTGATACATTCATTGATCCGCTCGAGTAGTGTTCGCCACTAAGGCAGATGGTTCATTTCGCTTATGCATGAGTTAAAGAAAATCACCTTAGTAAGTACATTTGGCAACATGGTTGACATCTGTTTATTTTCAAGAGATAGTTCTTCTGCGTGGAATACCTTATAGTGAGTAAACGAGATTCAGGATTCGCTAGTGAATTTTGGAGAGCTTGCATGAAACCATGAGTACGCAGTTATGTTTGAGTCGAGTACACTAGAAAAAGAATAAGTGAAAGTGGAATGAGAGGCGACAGTGAAATGAGTTCCAACTCATATTTTGGAAATAGGAATTAAGAAGCTGCAAAATTGTGAAGTTAAAGACGGTCAAAGCACAATGGAGTTAAGCTCAAGGAAATGCGACTTAGAAGATTGAAGACTAGATACGCGCATCATATCTCTTTTTAAGAGTATATCCTTGATCCCTCTTTTCCGATAGAGCTTACTTGCATGCTATCTTTTAAGTATATCCTCTCGGTCATATTCTCAATCCTATTTCTGTTGCAAACCCCATAGGGAGTTTGACTCATCTGTTAGTAATACATGTTGGGGCTTGAAGGTGTTCGTTGGGTTGACTAAACTTTTTGGGTATTATAGAATATGGGTTAGTTCTAGGAAGGGATTTCTTGTGACCTAAAAGGAGTCCATCATGCTTAGTTTCCTAGAAACATATATATTGGTTGGGTTGAGAAATTCTTTGGGTATCAGTCTGATGTTGATTTCGGTCTTCGGTGCTGGTGCTTAGGGAGTTCTTCTCCTAATCAGTATATATATGACGTAGATTTCTAGTTTTGACATTGCCTAATGGGCACAAAAATTTTTACTTGCTTTTATCATTCGACTATATCTTTAGGTAGGAACAATTGGGTGTAAACATGTGTTTGAGACATGTTATGATTGATGGTTGCAAGTGGTTGCAAGCGGTTGCTAGTGGTTGCTCGTGGATGCATATACACACACACATTAGACACTAGATCAGCGCAATCACCTTTCATATTGCATATGCATGAGTGTTTATACTTGTTTATAGATGAAATTGAATGTGTTATCATGTGGATGTTGCATATGGATGGATGTTTGTGCACACATATAGTGCTTATGTGAATAGGACCATTTGCATACATGTTGGACTCGTGGCACTAAACATATTTTTCATTAAGAAGATCAATCAGGCCTGATCATTTGCATTAGATAAGGAACATATACACACACTTTCTGCATATGTTCATACAGCATTAGAAATATTTTAAGGACAATGATTGCTTGTGGATGATGTTTTGAGTAGATAGATGATGGATGGTAGGACACATTCTTCTTATCTTGGAGATTTCGGGGACGAAATCCTTTAAGGAGGGGAGAATGTAACAACCCGAATTTCAATAACATGTTGAAACAAGAAATCAAGGAAGAATTAAATTTTAAATAAGAATCAGGGAAATGGTTTGCGCCATTGCGTTCGTCTCGGAATTCTACATGAAATCGATTCCGAGTTTTCGAAAAATGGAGTCCGTATGAGTGAGATATGACCCTCCGAAGTTTCAGGAATTTTCAGAATCGAAAACAGCTCGAAATTCGAATTCAAACTCCAGCGCAGACTGGGCTGGAAATTTCCTGCCCAGGACCAGGTCGACCTGGGGGTCGACACTATGGTCGACCTCCCAGGGGCCAGGTCGACCCTATGGTCGACCTGGGGGTCGACCTAGTGCCAAAACCCAGTTTTGAGCCTGTGTTCATTCTGATGTATCTAGACTCATTTCGTGACCAGATTCTTGACTCTAAACCTATGTAAACACCCTCCTAGCCCCATTCTCTCTACACCAATTCTCTCTAGCCTTATGCTGCTCAAATTCTAGTTATAATTAAAACAAAAAAGGGACTACTTCTTCTCTATCAAGACTACACATAGAGATTTGCAAATTGGGAGTTTTCAATTAGAACACGATTAATCAAATAGAGATTCAACATCAACTTCTGCTTTCTAATTCTCGATCCGCGCACTGTAAGTCCAAGTTACTTTCAGATTAAAACTATAAACTTAATATGGACATGTTATAAATTGGAATTGGACCTATGTATGATAATTGATTCATATCTACTCTTGTTCATCTTGGATCTTGACTTTTGGGAATATTGCTATGAAATTAATTTGGGTCTATTCATGTTGTAAATCAAATCCTTTCATGTCCATAATATTATCATGCCTGTGATGTTGAATCAGTTATTATTCACAAGTTTGGGACTATCACCTTATGTCAACTTTTATCATGACTATCACCTTATTATGCTAGATTTGAAATCCTAATGTTTTGAGGCTATTATTCCATATGCCAGTGATGTTGTAACCAATTATCTCAAGTTATATCATGCTAGACTTGTAATCCCTTTTATCACTTTATGCTCGTCCTTTTTTGATGTTATTCCCTTATTCTGGATTTAGATTTATTTGTAATTTGGATCGATTCGAGTTTACGTGTGATGGGAATACAATTTGGGTAGATTAGGCAAAACATGAATTGGTTATGAACATGAAACATGAACATTGTTATAACTTGAATCTGGATATGGGCATGAAACTTTCCATGAAACTTGGCACGAACTTGACATGAAACTTGAACATGGACATGACACTAGAATGAACATGAAAATGGCCAACTCGAGGTTGGGTTGAGTTTGCAGTGTAATTCTGCCCGGAACCGCCCGACAAATCCAGTGACTACAAATAATAGGATCCAATTTGGGTAGTTGGTCATATCGCGCTTGAAACCCGAGGTCAGACGGAGTTGTGGTGTAAATCTGCCCGGAACCGCCCGACATATCCAGTGACCACAACAAAAGGTCTGATGTGAGAGGTTGGGGTGCATTAATGAATTAATGCCACATGATAGGTTTAAGTCATGAACATGAAAGACAACACTTAACCAACTTGACACATGATTCGTAGGGCTAAGTCATGAACTAGAACGACAACACTTAGCCAATTTGACATGACACGTAGGCGGGTTAAGTCACGAACTTGAATGACAACATTTAACCAATTTGACATGCTAGACTGATAAGGGTAAAGTCACGAATTTAAATGACAACGCTTAACCTGTTGGACGGAAACCCTAGTTACGCGGTCCATTTCAGCAGTAACCCAGTCAGATGTATCATGGTACCCTGGAACTAGGCAGGGTGGGGCACGATTACTGGGCTGATTATAAGCGACCAGAACGACGGCTGAGTTGGTGCGCCAGTGTAGGTTCAGGCGGACTATGGTCGTGCACGTAGTCCGGAGTTGAAAAAGCAGGCATTGGGCATCAGTACGTTTACACTATGCGTGCTTGATTCGTGTTGGGGTTGGCACCATAGGGCTTGATACACCCTATGGTGGACTCAGCACAGGTAACTACATTCGTGATAGGGCCGTATGACACAGACATATGAACGAGCTTGGACTTGCAGGGAGCCGATCGATTAATAGATCGTTTCGTAGGACCAAGTAATGGGTCATTTCATGACATTAGACAAGGGACCATTTTATGGTCAACACATGACACAAGTTGGGATACTAGTACGGGTGGTGCAGAGCAAATAGATATCATAGAAATATTTTAATGGTGAAGCAGAGAAATCTTGCGATGCTTGATAGAAATCTTGCGAAATTATGCTGAGTTTATCTTGAATGGGAACCTTGCGATGTTATACTTGACAAAAATCATATGATGTTATTCTTAGTTATCGTGCCTGTAGCTTATCTTGTCATCATGCTTATGTTTACTTTCAGTTTATTCATGCCATGTTATCTTTACCTGTTTTTATGCTGAAAGTCACTAGGACTTACTCAGTCTTTATGACTGACCCGTTTTGTTTCGCCTCTTTTTCTTCCGTCCCCCCCCCCACCCCCAGGTTCGCAGGGTGGGAATACAGTTTAGTTCGGATGTTACCAAGCTCCCATGCTCTTTCATGTATGGCTTGGATCTCTCTTGGCTACGGCTTGCTTTGCTTTATTAGGGAATACTACAATTTATTTTTATGCTTCTTTGTTTTTGAGCAAGACATATATTTTAGCTATGAAATTGGGTATTGGAAGTTGATGATCTTTTATTGTAAACAATTATATTTTATATATGTATGTCTTGTAATATTTCTGTTCCAGTACCCATAATGCTCCATTGAAGTTAAGGCATTCCCTTTGTGAGTGACCTTAATGGATGTGGGGTGTTACAAGTACCCCCACGTGATCACAACAATCTTCTCCTAGTGATCTATCCTATTTTTCCTTATATATATTTACTAATTAAATAAACTATTTTAATAACTAATTATCTATTTTACAACTACTTTAGAAGTTACTACATATATATGTGTTTTACAAAATTTTGATAAACACTATTTTATTTTAAACTTTTATTGTATAACTATTTATTTCCTAACTATTATATATATACATATCTAAATTATTTTAACATATTTTTCTACTATTTTAAATAGTCCAATTATTTGGAATCAGAATTATTTCAAGATTCTAAGTTTGGTTTTTAACTGGAGATTTTAATATGAATAATATTCTAGCTTGAATAACGAAATGATTTTTAAGAAAATCTGATATTTTAATATGAAGTATGAACCTCTTTGAAATGAAAAGAACCGATCGGTGTGAAAAATGTAAACGTTTGATTGTTAAAGACACCGGGATCAGATATTATCATACTCTTTACCAATACCGAAAATCAGTTTAACAACTGTGCACGTAGTGGAGAATCCAGAATGCAATAGGATGATTTAGGGGCGATTACTAGATTTGAAGAAAGAGAATGATGAATAGCCTTGACCTTCTGGTCATAATTGAAATGACTAAAACAGGATCCATACCTAGGCCAATGTTAGTTAGCAACTTTTAGTAGGCATGCTTCTACGATACCATATATATATATATATATATATATATATATATATATATGTTACTTTGTGACTGATTGGCGCCTTTGATTTTTGGGAGTATCGTCTGGGGTAGGCGGTAGCTGGCGTGCGTTACTACCAGCTTGGGTCCGCAATCCGGTAGAATCCTATTGATGGGTATTGCCTCGATGCCTTATCATATTTATCCTAATCGAGCCCTTACGATTTTGATTTAACGTTGTCGTACAGCGGCGCATCCCTATCCACCGACCTTACTGGTGTTTTATATGCAAGGTTTACGATAATGTATAAACAGTGTAAGGGTAAAAATGTAATCCCGCTTATGTTTTGTTAATATTTTATATTTAACCATAGGGACCATTGTAATATCGTAATGTATTATATATAATATCTAGTTTAACGGATCCTTAGGAGATGGAAATTCCCGTAACATCTCTTAAGTTATTGCACTCATATTATGACATGAATTTGATTTAACTAATATGAGAATATTTTAGTTCTAATCCGAGTATTTTTGTTTTTTTATTTGTGCTTGGTTCAGCCTGAGTTTTAAGTTATTGAAGACAACATTATGAAGATGAAGATGGAGCTCAACCGACATACTTATTATTATTATTCCGCTACAAATATTGGTATGTTTATGATAGTTAACTTTGATAATTGTTGTAAAATATAATCAAATGTATGTTTTTAACAACTTCAAGAACTGTTATTTATTTATTATATTTTATCCTTCCGTTGCGAGATTCTGTGGTTGTCTTTCTTCTTTCTTCTTTTTCTTATATTAATCCCAATAATTATCTGTATTTTAGATTTGTTTAAGTCGACATGTGAGGATCATTATCGATTTGAATGGTCAAAAATCAAGGTTGTTACACAGATATACTTGGTGGATAATGAAAAGGCAGTCGCATTGCCTGTACGCTAAATGGCCCCTAGGGAAAGGGAGAGCTTAGCAAACAAGCAGGAGAGATACTTGAGAAGGGGTCTATTAGGTGAAGTATATCAGAATGGAGTGCTCTGGTCGTATTTGGAGCTAAGGCAGATGGCTCACTTCGCCTATGTGTGCATTACAGGGAGTTGAACAAGCTCACTAGGAAGAATAGCCACCCCACTCCTGAGGATAGACGATCTGTTTGGGTTGGTGAATGCACCTACGTATTTTGTGGATATAATGAGTAGGGTGTTTAGAGAGTATCTGAATAAGTTCCTGGTGGTCTTTGTGGATGATATCCTGGTATTCTCGAAGAGCAAGGAAGAGCATGCCCTACATTTAGGAGATTTTTTGAGGACTCTCAGAGCACACTAGCTTAAGGCGAAATTCTTCAAATGTCATTTTCGGAGAAAGGAGGTGAGATTTTTAAGGCATGTGGTCTCCAAGGATGGAATAGCGGTGGATCCCGCAAAAGTAGTTGCAGTTCAAGATTGGAAGGTTCCAAAGAATGCAACGGAGGTGAGGAGTTTTCTTGGTTTAGCGGGCTATTGTAGGAAGTTTATTAAGGACTTCGCAAAGATATCATCCCCACTCACTAGACTAACGAAGAAGAATCTAGCCTTTTCTTGGAGTATTGACTGTGAGGATGCTTTTCAGCAGTTGAAGAGGGATCTGACAATAGCCCTAGTCTTGACATTGCCTGATGGGGACAGAGTGTTCACAGTGTACACTGATGCATTTGGTTAAGGGCTTAGTGCCATCTTGATGTAAGAAGGAAGGGTAGTATTCTATGGTAGTAGATAGTTGAGAGTTCATAAAAGGAACCACCCTACCCATGATATAGAGTTGGCTGCTATAGTATTCACACTTAAGACTTGGCTGCATTATCTCCTTGGAGAGAGGTTCGAGGTATACATGGACCATAAGTCGCTCAAGTATCTGTTCTCACAGAAGGACCTCAGTTTGAGACAGTAGATATGGATGGAGTTCCTAGCGTCCTATGGCTTTGAGATTGCTTATAAACCTGACAAGGGTAAAGTAGTGGCGAACACGTTGAGTGGGTAGAGGATGACTTTAAGTTCGCTATTCATAGAGGCAGAGTTTGGAGTATATAGCGACCTTCGATTTTTAGGCCATCTACAGATTTTACACCTGGTTTGTTGGCATCCTTAGAGGTGCGACTTACTCTTATGGATTGGATAGGATCTTCACAGCTAGAGGACCCACAGTTAGCAGACGTCTTGGATAGATTCAATAGAGGGGAGGTTTTAGTCACCCCAGTAGATATTCCATAAATGACAAAGGGTGCCTACGGCGAGATGAGAGGCTTTGTGTTCCCCGAGTTAGGGATTTGTTAAGGACAGTTCTTAAGGAAGCCCATCATTCTGGGATGACTATCCATCCAGGCGGCAATAAGATGTATTGAGATATGAAGAGGGTTTTCTTTTGGGCTGGGATGAAGAAAGATATAGCTGAGTTTTTCTCTCCATGTTTAGTTTGCCAGCAAGTCAAAGCTGAACAAAGGAAGCCCGGTGGTTTAATTCATCCTTTGGAGGTCCGACAGTGGAATTGGGAGAGCGTCTTTATGGATTTCATTGATGGTTTGCCTAGATCGAGGAAGGGCAACACCAGTATCTAGGTCATAGTACACAAGCTTACTAAGAGCGCTCAATTCGTTCCTATTAAGAGAAAGAGAAAAACAACATGGTTGGCATTAGTTTATCTTCGTGAGATAGTCCGTCTACATGGGGTACCTTCGAGCATAGTGAGTGATTGTGACACCATCTTCTCTAGTGAGTTCTGGAAGAGCCTGCAAGAGGCACTCGACACACAGTTATGTTTGAGCACCACATATCACCCTCAGACCAATGGACAGTCTGAGAGGTGAATAGAGTTCTTGAGGATCTTTTGAGGCTATATATCCTAGAGTTCATAGGGACTTGGGAGGAGCATCTCCCATTGGTTGAGTTTGCCTACAACAACAATTATTAGGCTAGTATAGGCATGACACCCTTCAAGTCACTATACGGATGACCTTGCTGATCACCGACTTTTTGGTGGGAATCTACGGATAGGCTTCTACTTGGACCTAAGATGATTAGAGAAACTTCAGAAAATACTGATCTTATCCACCGACATATGGAGATAACTCAGGACATGCAGAAGTCCAACGCAAATAAGAGAAGGACTGGCATTGAGTTCAAGATAGAAGAAACGTTTTTCATCAAAATATCACCTCTGAGGAATGTGGTTCGCTTTGGATCTGTAGGGAAATCGGCGCCAAGGTGTGTAGGGATATTTCTCATAATGGAAAGGATAGGTCAAATGGCCTATAAGGTGAGATTACCAGAGAGACTAGCGGGTGTTTGTGATGTTTTCCACGTTTTCTATTTGTGGGGATATCTGCACGATATGACAGAGGTGGTTGAGCTGAGCATTCTTGAGGAAGTAGAGGTAGAAATGGAAGCAACTGTTAGAGGAGTTCCTACCCGAATACTGGGATCAGAGGTTAAGAAACTATGCAATAGAGAGGTTAAGTTGATGAATGTTCAATGGGGAGAAGACCGCGAGGATGCAACTTGGGAGACCGAAGACAAGATTCACACTTCGTACCCTTTTCTTTTCAAGGGTATGTTCACAACTTCTTTTTTCCAAGCTTTTATTCATACTTGCTTCTATCATTAGAGTATATCCTATCGATCAAATCTTCGACCTTTAGTAAGAAAACCTATGGATATAAACATGTGTTTGAGACATGTTATGTTTGATGGATGCAAGTGGATACAAGTTTTTGCTAGTGGTTGCTCATGAATGCATATACACACTTGGAACTAGATCGGCTCAAAGCACTCTCATACTGCATATGGATGTGTGTGCATTTCAAGTTTTTATGGATGGAAATGGACGTATCAACATAAGAATGTTGCATTTGGACGGATGATTGTGCACACATATAGAGTTTACATGATACACTAGGAATATTTGCATACTTTTTGGATTCATGGCACAAACATATATTGCATTAAGGAGGTCAACTAAATCAGTAAGCCGCCTGATTTTCGCATTAGCATAGGAACGCCTTTGCATATGTTCATACAAACGTTAGAAATTCCAAAGGACCATGGATGCCTGTTGTAATAACCCGAATTCCGACAAATCAATTTTTTTTTTCAAAATTTTAATCTATCGAAACTCGTGTTGGTTTGCTCTAGTATCCTGCAGAAAAGACAGAGATATAAAATATATCAGAGCTTAGAAAAAAAATCTCACAGCGGAATGGATAAAATATAATGTAATCAAAATATAGTCTTATCGTAGTAATAATATTGCCTAACCAGTATCCAAATCTATCATATCTCTTCCACAAATCTAACCTGCGAGTATGTTATGATGAGGGGGTCAAAACAAAAGTCTTGGTTACTGGATTTAAACAACACATCTTGGATAATCCTACATATATCGTTCAGTTACATTTTCTTATTTATTAGGTTACCTGGGTTATTAGCACTCAAGACTGACACACACGTCGTACCCATCAACTTCCTAATGGATTAACCTAATACAATATATATGTAGTTACCCCCAACGTTAAGGTACAGCGCATAGTACCCCACTCGCAAGGTCTTCGCCATAACGCCTCAGAAATATACGCAGTCCCTCATCCTACGCCGGAGTGACGTTCAGATCTTTATATAAAAATTCTATGTTCTGCATAGATCTTCCATCACCATGCTATGTAAATGTACGGACTGCCACCTTTGATCGAACCAAATCACAGAGTAATGCCCTATGAATCTACGATTCACCACCCAGTGCAGACATGCATGTATCTAGACTTTCCCACGTACGTATCGTCAATCGTACTCGATGCCTTAACCGCGCATATCCTCTACTGTGCACCGAGCCCCGTTGCAGGGCTGTACAAGAAACACGAAACTCGGTCGGGAGCTTTTCAGATATCTGTTTACACAGATGCTAAGGTCTGCATTTTCAGTGGCTATAGTCCTAGCTGACCCCTCCCTCAACTAATGAAAGACGAACAAGATTGAGAACTAACGACCTGGCCCAAGAGCAAACAACAAATAACAAATCCTAATTGGCATGTCTCTCACCCACAGCCTTGATTGCAAAAGGTGTATGGTCTGTTGGTTTAACTCTCCGCCTTTCCGCATCGCGCATAATGTATCAAGCTGACTCTCAATGGGTGGTACCCGACAACTCTGCTATTTAATGGTTAAACCTGTTAGCACACAAGTATGGTCATAACCTAGCCAAATCAGGCAACGGGGATCGTCGAATCACCTATGCCACCCAACAGTCCTCTGATTGCCTACTATCGTGTCAATCAAGGCGTACTCACCGGGTAGAAACGCGCAGACCTAACCTCTATGAGCATAGGAGGAAGTTGTCACAACACTGAGGACTATTAGGAGTACTCTCCACATCCCAAGAAGCCGCGTGCTTCCCCTTCTAGTCCTTCGGAGCCAGCAGAATATCAACAGAAAAACAGGTACACCAAGCAGGATAATCAGATGAACGTGCGCTCCCCTCGTGTCTCATGACACCACGATGATTTACCTCATTGGGATATTCACCTTCAGACGTATGGACCAATCCAAGCGCGTCAGGTTAACATGTTATTAGACCCTATGTCTAATCATTGAATTACGCGTTTGCTCTTACCTTTCAGATTTCCATTCAACTTGGTTATTCCCAGTCATATTGACTTCTTATTCAAGTTACCAAGTTCCTTTCAGTTATAATTTAATCCATTTAAGTTTATTAATAAGCCCATATCATATTATTCTCAAGATTTTAATTCAAGGTCAGTAATCTACAATCTTTTTATATTATTCATTGTCCAGTTCCATAGTTACAGTAACATGTTCTACTTAATATGTGATTAAGTATATCTCAATTAACATGGTTCCTGTTTAACATGTCACTTATTGTTTATGATTAAATATAACTTATTTATTCCATAAGTTTAACATATCCTTCCCCATTTAATCATAATTTCATCTTATACTTCCACTACAACTTGTTGTTGTTTACTTATTAACTTAGTTCTCTTAACTAAGTTTACTTATAAGTTCCCTTTTCCATTTATTATAACTTATGTTATAATTTCCATTTGTCCTTAGGACAAGCCTTTAACATTTTATCCTTATCAACAGATTTCAGATTCTTAAGTTTACAGATTACTTAATTTATAATTAAATACAACTTATTTCATTACATAAGTTATCCCATTTTCTCTATCATTTATTATAACCTAACTTATAATTTCCACTTGTCCCTAGGAACTTATTATCTAATATTCTCATTAATGTAATTTATTTATAATAGGTTATTATTATTCGCTGTTCATTCCAATCCTTTTTACTGTTGTAACTACCATTCAATTTCATTCATTTCCATTAATTAAAATTAATTCCATTTATTTCTATCCTTTTATACATATATTCATATATATATATATATATATATATATATATTTATGCACTAGACCTCTCACATTGAATTAACAACTTGTGCATGTTGGATTTGCCGGGCGATTCCGGGCATATTTCTATTACAAGTTGAATTTAACCTTGAGTCTTAGCACCGTTACATGTATATTGTAACAACCCGAAAATCTGGGCCAGTCTAAAATTTTTATTTTGGCAATTTTAGCGAATTTTGAATATTTAAAATGAATCATTTTAAATAATATCGACGAGAAATTTATTTTGAATATATTTAGAACGTATATATTATATACGTCGTCGTTAGAATATAAATAATTATATATAATTATAATAGAATTGAAAATGGCGCGGTAGTTCGATAATTTGATTTCAAACTTCAATTGAATGTATCGGGTGCAAAACAATCCGGATTTTAGTGAAACCAAAAATAACAGGATCTAAATGATAATATCTTTCCAACGAATCCGAAAAATCAAAATTTCATAGCGGGAATCAAAAGATATGTCCAGTTGAAAATTCTGAATAGTCGCTATGGAATTCAGGCTCTTAAAAATGGAAATTTTGCAAACGACCTCGGATTTCGACGAAACCATTTTTGTTGGATCTGTGATGTCAAATAATTGCTAGATTCCAAATTTCATAATTTTTCGAATCAATATGTGAGCGTGGCAAAGGAAAACGCGTTTGACCAATTTCAGTTGATTTTAATCGACTGGAAAATGGCCATTTTTCCAACGGTCTCAGAATTCGACGAAACTAGTTTTGTTAGGACCGTATCGTCAATACGAAGCTAGAAAATATTTTTCTGGAATTTTTCAAGTTCGTATGTGACCCCGGTAAATTGAAATGTGCGTTCAAATTCAATATATAGAGTTATATGTTAATTTTAACGGAAATTGATTGTAACGATCGAATCAGCCTACGATACATATCCCATTGTGTTCAAAATGAGGGTAAAACACTATGGACGACAAGCGGTGGGCCTCGTTTTGAGGTCGAAAATAAAAGTTGCTTTTTGGTGAAAAATATAATAATAAACTAATTGAATAATAAATCCATCTCTCTCTCCCTATTATCTATAACTTCTGCCCCCCTGCCCCCCCCGTGAAATCATTTTCAAACGAAAAAAAGGAAAAAAAAACCCTAATCGCGACTGCCTCCAGACCACGCCCACCGCCGACCTCCCCTCGAGCCACCGCCGACGCCTCGCACCCCCCCATCTGAAATCGAGCAGCGCGATACCCCCCCCCCATCTGAAATCGAGCACCATGATGAACCCCCCTTCTTTTCTGATCGACGCGCCGCCATACACCCCCCCCACCCGAGCCTTGCCCCGACCTCCTCCACCCCCGCTGACTTCGCCGACAGTCCTCCACCGAACGCAAAGACCCCCTCCTCTTCCTTAAAGCAATGTAAGCCCTCTATTTATTTTGTTTTGTTTTGTTTAATTAATTTTAGCAATTAAAAATCTATAATTTTATATTGTAGGAGGATAAAAATATAATCTTTCATATTGTAGAAGGATAAAAATATGATTTTTATATATTTAAAGTATTAAAAAAATAATTTTTATTATGTAGAAGATGTAAAAATATGATTTTTACTTAGGTAGAGAATTAAAAATATAACTTTTACATGATAGGAATATTAGAAATATCATCTTTATATGTGTAGAAAATAAAATTGTGATTTTTATAATGGTATATTTGAAAAGGCGAAATCTTTATATTTGAAAAGGCGAAATCTTTATATGGAGAATAGCGAGGTAAAAATATAATTTTTATCTATATAGTAGCAATGTAAAAATAGAATTTTTATCCATATAGCGTGATAGTAAAAAATTCGATTTTTATATTTTGAATAGCATATTAAAAAAAAATCGATTTATATATTGAATAGCGAAGTAAAAATTCGATTTTTATATATTGAATAGCATAGTAAAAATTCGATTTTTATATATGGAATAGCGAAGTAAAAATTCGATTTTTATATATTGAATAGCATAGTAAAAATTCGATTTTTATATATTGAATAGCGAAGTAAAAATGTGATTTTTACATATGTAGTGACTACGGGCGACGAAAGTGATAAAAGGCGAGAACGAAGAAGATTTCTATCAGTGAAGAGTCGTGGTATTGGATAGCTATTGGTGAGAACTTCTCACTCAAAATCTCTTTTTCTAGTTATATATATATATATATATATATATATATATATATATATATATATATATATATACTAGGATGCAGACGGTGTTTAGTAGCACCCGACACCCGTCATCCACAGACCATGGATGGCTTGTTTGTTTAATTGTTTGGTTATGTAGTTGGTTAGATTATTTGGTTTGAATTGAATTGTTTGGTGAAATGGAATGGATTTGATTGATGTGTGAATGGCGTGGGCTTTCACTAGACCGGGGATAAGGCTAGGCCTTGTCCCGTTTCTAGTATCGTGCCGTTATGCCGCCGAAATTTTCTAAAATAAGTTAGAAAAATAAAAATATCATTTTTATTGTGTAAATGAACTAAATAAAAATTCATGTGTTAAAATAAAATATTTTATCGTTAAAAATATAATTTTTAACGTGAATAAATAAATATTCATTTACAAACCGGACGGTTTGTTTATGTACACCTATTTGAAGGACATTGATTGGGACGATAAATTTTACACATCGCCCAACTTCACAACTAAAATCTGTGTTTGATTATTTGAAACCCCACACGGGTGTTGGGATGAAATTTGAAGTTCACTCATCCTGATTGATTCAATATGTCGATCGATTGATTGACAGGCTGTTATAAGCGTTAGATATCTATATTTGATGCTTATACAGTGTAGTGCACTTTGGTTGATGGTTGATTATTTTTCAAAGCTATTATATACGTGTGATGTATGAAAATCCATCTAATTAACTTTATATGGTGATTGATTGGGCCTCATTCCAATTTAGAAAATAAAGAATATTATAAAGTAAAGGTTCATGTGTTGACTGTACTCATCCGTTGAGATTAGTCATGTGTTGAACGAAATATTTTAATAATAAAATTTATATCTTTATCACTATAAAATAAAGGTTCATGTGTTGACAGTACTCATCCGTTGAGATTAGTCATGTGTTGAACAAAATTTTTGAAGTAGAAATATTTGAAATAGAAATATTTGAAATAGAATATTTGAAAATAGAAATATATGAAGCCGTGTTGATTAGATTGACGCCATTTTGACGTGAACGATACTTATATCGATTTTATTCATTTTAAAATGAATATTGAAAAGGGATTTCGAAATCGAATATTTTGAAATGAAATTTGAATTGATTCAAATAGAAAACGAAATGAATTGGATTCAAATAGAAAACGAAATGAATTGGATTCAAATAGAAAACGAAATGAATTTGATTCAAATAGAAAACGAAATGAATTGGATTCAAATAGAAAACGAAATGAACTTGATTTGAATAGAATTTGAATTGAATCGAATAGAAAACCAATTTGAATTGAATCGAATAGAAAACCAATTTGAATCGAATCGAATAGAAAACGAATTTGAATTGAATTGAAATTTGAATTGAACAGAAATGAATTTTAAAACGAATTTATAAGGAAAAAATTCAATTTTGATTTGAACTGAAATGGAAGTTGAAATTGTTTTTGAAACAAATTCAAAACTATTTATGAAATTCGTTTTAAATATAATGGCCTGAATAGAAAGCGCCGCGCCGCGGCAGTTCGCGAATTTCGACCATTAACTTCGAACGGACATTACGGGAGATCCGACCGTCGGATTCTCCTAAAACCGGAACCGTTGGGTTCGTATCGAAAAGAGCTTTCGAACGAATATTAGAAATTTGAAATCTAACGGTTGGATTTGGAGATACGTCCAAATCAAATTCGAAAAAGGTCGTTGTAAGTGCAGTTCGATGGCCGTTGATGGAAATCGACTGTACGGGCCTTGATAAAATTATTAAAAATAGCAATAATTTGTGTAAAATCATAAGAAATGATTTGGGAAAAACTGGGCTGAAAAATTCCACATTTGAAAAGATAAGAATAGATTTTTATCGAAATGAACTAGTTTTGAACTAAAATTAAAACCCAACTATTTTTAAATAAATAAATTGGATTTAAAAAGGGGTTTTAAAGAATCGGAATTTCTGATATATTTGATCGGAATTAAAATAGAATGTGATTTGGGTTTATCGTGAACTGTGTTTTAAATAACACTAGTTCTTTAACCCGATAATAAATAGAATGTGATTTGGGTTTGTCATGAACTGTGTTTTAAATAACACCAGTTCTTTAACCCAGTAAAAGGAGTTTTAATGAATCTGCAATTAGATTGAAATGTGAATTGATAATTTAAATTATCAAATTTGGTAAATGAGCGAGAATGGAGTATCACCAGTTTTGCTCCAAAGCGATAGTTAAATCTCTAATTAGATTTGAACGTGAAATGGTAATTAATTTTACCAATAACACTGTGGTATTAGATATGGAGTATTACCAGTTTTGCTTCATGGGATGAATAGGTTGGGATTGGGAAATAAATAAATAATTACTTCGGTGTGGTTCGCTAATCTTGACTAGTTTGGAAAACCATAATTTGGTTTGAAATGATATCCAAAGGAAGATTAAAGAATAAATTTTAAAGAATTTATCTTGGATAAAATTAATGGGAACCTTTCCCTGAGAATATGAATTGGAATGAGGTGTATGTTGTGTTTGTGTAACATTCGTTTTAATATACGCGGATTGTTCGGAAAGGCCGGGTTTACACCCATTCTGAATAACCGATTCGACGATATGTCGAAGATGAAGACGGTGGTTGAAGACCGGAAGTCTTCACATCGTTTGGGTAATTACTGACGATCCTGATTGGGCTGTACACCCAAGAGGATGGAAATAGTTGGTGGTCGTCCAGACGTACTTGGAGATCGATGGATATGCGAGGAAAGTGCCTCCGGTTTCGTTCAGACCCAGAACGAACTTGTAAATGGATTATGTGTCTGACATTGGATTTTATTCTGTGTTGATTGATTTCTGTTAAATATATATCTGTTTGGCGACGGAGAATTTATTCTCTTGCTTAACGCCCTTCTCTGAGACATACGAGCTTAGAGGTTATATATCGATAGATATCAATCGCATAGCATGAATTGCCTGTGTGGCATGCTGAGTTGCATGGATCAAGGCTTCTGTTGAAAAGCAAAGTCTTGTGGTTGATGATCAAAGCACGGCCTACGTGGCACAACTTTGTGTATAACGTGAATTCGCGAGCCTCACACCTCGGTATGAGTCAAAAACGGGATAAGGACTGCAGGGAGAGCACGACGTTTCTTTCTAGCTTTGGTGGTGTCAGTGACTTACCAGCCCTGACATTGATATACTTTTCACCTATGTGGCTGTTGGATGAGGCGCCTCGATTTTAGGTCTGTAAGGACCGGGAAACGTGTGTTCAGGAATAACTAATCCTCAAACGTAAGAGAGAACCGGCCCTGAAGATCCAAGGATTGCCCAGAGTGTGTAGTCCTGAGGCATTTGCTAGAGTGTCTCGAAAGCGGAGAGGAGCTTGCCCATTGCTTCGACTCATGACGGAAATCCAATTTCCAATACGTGTATCTCGGTTTTATTTGTAGAGCCTAGTATGGCGACATGATAGATGGTACCCATGCCGCCTAGGATTGATATTTATGATTGAAATGTTTTGACACTATACACTTATTATAGTATCAAATGATTTGTTTTAAACGTACCAAGCATGTTTGGCTATTATAAGGGAAAACCCTATCCTCCGGCTTGCGTTGCATTGTGTGATGGGACCTGGGTCGTATAATAGCTTCATTTTCCGAAAAAGCATTGCGCTGTTTATTCTATGCACTGGTATTCTTGGGAGGAAACCCGTTCCGTGTTATACGGCGTGGTCCCTTGAATTACTCTCTTTTAAAGTAAAGTTTTAAATAACTGTTTTAGTTCTCACACCAGTCCCATGACTGACCTGGAGTTTATTGTTTTAACCTAAACTCTGGGTGCCCCTATTTTCCGCACGGGCAGCTAGTAGTTTTGGTTTTGCAGATTTATATTCACAGGATCCTGGTTTACAGCTGGAATGATATCCGGAAAGCTCTGTATCCGTATATCACCTTCAGTTGTGCTTTGTATTATTTTCCGCTGCTATGTAATTTATTGTAATCTCTGATATTTATCGAATGTAATTTATTCATTTATACTCTGTATATTCTTGTATCTGATGGAATTGTTGTAATATCAATGAAATGTTCTTCCGTCTGTGTTCTGATTTGTCTTGTCCTCACATTAATTCGTTCTTTCTCATCTCTTCGGAGACCGGGGAAGTTCGGGTCGCTTCATATATTTACGCACTAGACCTCTCACATTAAATTAACAACTTGCGGATGCTGGATTTTCCGGTCGGTTCCAAGCAAACTTCTACCACAAGTTGAATTTATCCTCGTGTCTAAGTGCGGTTACAGTTTTCTATTTAATGTAATTTTAGTCATATTCATTCTTTCTAAATTTTACTGTAATCTATTTTTACATGTCACACTTAATATCATATTAAGTCTATTTCTAATTATCATGTCGCATGTTCTTCCCAACATGTAGTTAACTACATTTTAAAATAATAACATGTAACTATCAACCATGTAATTATTCTCATCTAACAATTTAACATGTAATTGTATCAATTCTTACAGTTAAGGGTTCAAGTACATAATATGCCACAAATTAACATGTAATTATTCCAATTTCACTGTAACTTAACTTATAGTATCCAATTAACAAGTTATTGAAACATGCATGTATACAACAGTAATCGTTTCCAATATTTTAACAGGTTTATCCTTTTCAACATATTAACATTTCAACGCATCAAATTAACATTTCAACATATTATATTAACATTATGGCATATTTACACTGCATATTAATGGGGAATGTCAAACAATAAATATACAGTTATCAATGATTTAACTTAAATCCACTCACCTAATTTGCTTTCCAAATCTTGAATCTGGTCGGCTCTAGCATTCCATGGTTCTTCTAACTGAATTTAGAGCCTAAACAACCATGGATCCACAATTCTTAACTAAAAAGAATAAGGGAAGAAAGAGGAGAAATTCAAATAGACCAGATCCAAGAAATTACCTTACTGCAAATAGAATTCTGAACACCTTCTTTATTAATATTCATCCTTTTCCGTCAGATCTTGAATCAGAATTTTCCTAAACTAATTATTCCATTTTTTTGAAGAGATTTGACGAGGAAGAAGAATGACAGAGCTTAGGCGGCTTCTCAGAAAATGTGAGATTTAGGCTAGACTCTACTAGCCTATTTATATGTGTTCAAGATTTTATCGTACACGCAGCGCTGAGTTAGCATCAAACTTGGTTAAGAAAACAGTCTAGATTCATCGATGAATCTGCCAGGATCTGGGGTGGGTCGACCCCCTATGGGTGGGTCGACCCCCTCCCCCCCGCTTGGGTCGACCCCAGCTCTAATTTTTCTCTTTTTCTTTTCTTCTGCATACGGTGTTCAGTTTGAATTGATTTGAATTAAGTTCATATATAAGATCCTTATATGTATACAAAACTTCTAATGACCATTTTACACGTATATATATACACACACAACTTATATTCCGTTTTCAAAATTCAAACAATGCTTATGTCGTTGTTATTTCTTACCATATTTCTTTGATTATAGCCTTGTTTTGAATTTCTCCTTTGTATATGTATATTTTTGCACATATATACGCATATATTTTCATATACATGTATTTTTCTGTATTTCCTTATATGTATAATTTTCCTTATATGTGCGTTTATACATATTTTCTCTTTAGAACATGTGATATTTTAGTCGTCCCCTTAAAAGAAAAATATGGCGCCGGCGGTGATCGAACTCTGTACCTCTTATGTGAAAGTCACATGTTCTAACCAACTAGACTACCATGGCTTTTGTTTACAAGGCTTATAACAATAGTGGTCATTGTTCTTTTCTTATTCCTCTTTTTCATTTAAACAATTGCATGTAACCTTATCACTTTGCACGTATATTTTTCTTTCATTTTTGAAACACCCCACCTCCGTTAAGGTCACTCACAAAGGGAATGCCTTAACTTTGGTGGAGGTTTATAAGTAAAAGTCACAGATAAACACAAGACAGATATAAATACACATATTTTAAACAGTGGAAAACAAACAGGCTTTTATTTCATCAATACGTGTTCATACAAAACATTTCCATAATTGTCTCAAAATACTTCCAACATTACAACCTCATTACTGTCTTGATTATTAAATAAGCATAAAACATAAATAACAAAAATCCCCATAGTGATATCCAAAGCCATAATCCGAGCAAAAGAGATCCAAACCATACATCTACGATCTGGAAGCTTTGCAAAGAGTCTGACTAAGCTGGGTTGTTTCCTCCCTGTGGACCTGGGGGGGGGGGGATGGAGATGAAAGAAAAGAAGATGGAAAGAAAATAGAGTCAGACGTAAAGCCTCAGTAAATCTACTGACTCTTCAGTATGTGAATAAGAAAAGGGGCATGATAGATGTAAACTGAAAACAGGAAAGTATCATAAACTAGATAAGGTAGTTCTGAAACGAATATACTATCGCACCCCACACTATATCTCTGCACCAACTTGTATTTATTCCGACTGGCACCCAATGCTGAGGGTGAAGTGATCCCGTTTTCTAAAGATGCATCCTATGCTGAGGATAAAGTGATCCCCTTTTTCTAAAGATCGGCTCCTACTCGCATAATCATCTGTGTCTTACGGCCCCCAGAAATTATAGATACCTATGTTGGCCCCACCATGGGGTGTATCAAGTCCCATGGTGGCCACCCCGACACAGACCTTAGAATGCATAAGGTTGTACTACTGGTGCCCCCAGTGCCCTGTTTGTCTGTCCGAACTGCGTGCACGCCCGCACTCCGTTAGAACCCACACTGTTGCACCCACCGCCGTCGCTTTGACCGCTTACAATCAACCCAGTAATCGTGCCCCACCCTGCCTAGTTTCAGGGTACCATGATACCTAATTGGGTTACTGCTGAAATGGGTCCCCGTTACTAGGGTTTTCGAGTCAAACATGCTAAGTGGCTAAGTGTATGTATTTACCTAACCCCACCCCTCAATTTCATTAACATGTTGAATTGGTTAAGTGTTTTAGTTAACTTAACCCTACCATCTGTCCTAAGCCTTTTAAAGCACCGACCACTCACATTAGACAGATATTGTTATGGTTACTGGATGTGCCGGTCGGTTCCGGACAGATTTACACCGTAACTCAGTCTAACCTCGGGTCCTTATTGGGCTTCACGCTTAACCACCCACATTGGATAGGTATTGTTGTGACTACTGGACAGCCGGGCGGGTCCGGGCAGGTTTACGTCACAACTCAATCCAACCTCGGGTTAAGCATACAGTGTTTTCTAAATTTACATATTTTATCACTTCTCAATTTTATATGTAAATGTCATGTCCTTTATTCTTTGGTATAACAATTCATACCACTTAAATGTCATTGTCGTTGGCATGTGCCAAATATGCCAACATATATTTTTCATGTTTTACACCCAACGTTATTACCCCCATTTGTACGTTCGCAACATTATAACAAATGTTGGGCTCGACACAATTCATCCCAACTTTATAAACGTGAGAAAAGGGGAAATCAAGAACATGTAATATTTTATAGTACATAAAGGTGTGTGGCACATGAACTTGCAATTTAGCGATTCAACTAACATAAATAATGGGTCATGTGAACTTGTATTCAAATAGGCATATAACTAAATAGGTGTCACATAAAATGGCTTATTTACACTTATACAAACTTCGGTTCAAACATGTTTAACTTGGCATAATGTCAACCACAAAACTAACATGTTGTATATTCACTAAAATATCCAATTTTAACATCTAATCATATAGCCTATTTCAACATGAACTTGCATAGTTTATGTAACCCAAACAGTGCTTAACATAGATCCAATTATACTTGCAAATAAACATAAGAATGTGTTCCTAGATTTTGAGTCATGTAGGCATAAAAGGTCTCAAATCTAGAACATGTTTACATAAGCCTTAATTTGGACTTAGAGAATGTATATAGTCCATGCCATAGATATAAACATAAAGAGATCAAATTCTAGTTTTTGCCACAAACTTGCAAGTGCCATTATTTTCATATACAATTGTCCAATAGGCTTGCATCAATCAATTTAGGCCACAAATATCAATACACAAGTCATGACAGAATCATTACAATACACAGAATTTATATCATTATTATACAATAACACAATTCTATTTTCATTTACATCGAATCACGTCACAGTTTTATTAATATTCTGAAAAATCACTATACTTACAACGAATGCAGAATCTTGAATTCTGGATTCTGAATTCTGAAATTGAGATGCGTTCCTTTGGGTAGATTAACGTTGCGTTGAATAGTTTGATTAACCTTTAGTTCTCTTCTTAATTTGATTCGTCTCTAAGCTCCTCTCTCTTGACGGCTACGCTCAATTCCTTCCTGGCAGCATGACGACTCCAATCTTATTTTTTTTTTTTTGTGAATTTTAGTTGAGACTTAGGGTGTATATATAGATTTTTAGATTGTTTTGAGCCGTCAGATGAAGACAGGAGGAATTTAGACCATACAAAGTCCACAGAGCCAATCAAGAGGTGACATGTCAGCCTTAATGACACACCGAGCCACAGAAATTCGAGCTAGAGCCAGACCCAGCCAGCCAGGCCGATCAGGTAGGTCGACAGGCAGGTCGACACCCAAGTCGACACTATGGTCGACCTGGGGTGACCAGGTCGACACCATGGTCGACCCTATGGTCGACCTGGTCCCTGGGCGGGAATTTTCCCACCCGGCCCAGTTTGAGCTTATTTTTTCGAATTTTGAACTTGAAACCAAGCTGTTTGAATTTTAAATTTTATTCTGAAACTTCCGAAGGTCATAACTCCTTCATACGGAGTCCGATTCACGCAAACTCAGACTCTATCTGAAGCAGAATTCCGAGACGAACGCAATGGCGTAACCCGTTTCCCTTAATTCTTTCATTTAGAATTAATTACACTTTAATTTGTGAAGCTTAATGTTATAGAATTCACAGGGTGTTACATTCTCCCCTCTTAAAAGGATTTCGTCCCCGAAATCTTCAAGTTAGGAAGAATGTATATCCTACCATCCAGTCGTCCATCTACTCAACCAACAAACACAGGCGTCCACTGTCCTTAAAAGACTTCTAATGCTTTATAATCGTATGCATAGTGTGTGTACATGTCCTTATCTAATGCAGAAATTAGGCGGTCTACAAATTCAGTTGACCTCCTTAATGCGAATCATGTAAGTGTCATGAATCCATTATGTATGCAAATTTTTCCTACTCATAATTCTACATGAGTGCACAACTATTCATACCAATGCGACAACCATATACAAATGAGAATACATATATGCATATGCAATATGAAGTGACTGAGCCAATCTAAAACCTAGGGTGTGTGTATACGCATCCACGAGCAACCACTAGCAATCACTAGCAACCATTTGCAGCCATCATCCATAACATGTTTTCAAATACATGTTTACATCCACTTGTTTTCTACCTAAGGAGTTAGGAAAAGGACCGAGGAGATATACCTAAAAGATAGATAAAGCATAACTTAAGGAAAAAGAGAGATCAAAGATGTACCCTCAAAAAGAAAAGGGTAGGCAGCGCGTATTCTATTCTCAGTTTCCCAAGTCGCGTCTTCCTCGGCGTTGCTCCACCGAACCTTAACGAGCTTCACTTCGCGGTTGCGTAGCTTTTTGATTTCAGTTCCTATGATTCGAGTTGGAACTCTCCTCACAGTTGCTTCGTGTTCCACTTCGGCTTCTTCTAGAATGCTTGGATCCACCACTTCCGTTGATTCATGTAGACATTTCCGGAGATGAGAAACGTGAAAGACGTTGTGAATTCCAGCCAATCTTTCAGGCAGATCTACTCTATAAGCCATTTTCCCAATCTTCTCGATGATAGGGAACAGTCCTACAAATCTTGGTGCTAGCTTTCCTGCGGATCCAAAGCGAACGACGTTCCTTAAAGGGGATACCTTAAGGAAAACCCTGTCCCCAACCTCAAATTCAAGGTCGGTCCTTCTTTTGTCGGCGTAGGATTTCTGTCTGTCTTGGGCAGTCTTCATTCTCCTTCGTATCAAGTCCACTTTTTCTGAAGTCTCTCTAATCATGTCTGGCCCAAGTATAATCTTGTCAGTGGACTCCCACCAACAAGTTGGTGATCGGTAAGGTCTTCCATACAAAGCTTCGAAGGGCGCCATACCGATGGTGGCTTGGTAACTGTTATTATAGGCGAATTCCACTAAAGGAAGGTGATCCTCCCAAGTCCCTCCGAATTCAAGAACGCACAGTCTCAGAAGATCTTCTAGTACTCTATTCACCCTTTCTGTCTGACCATCAGTTTGGGGGTGATAGGCCGTGCTCAAACATAACTGTGTGCCGACAGCTTCTTGCAGACTCCGCCAAAATTCGCTCGTGAAGATGGGGTCTCTGTCACTCACTATGCTGGAGGGTATTCCATGGAGTCGAACTATTTCCTTAAGATAAAGAGAAGCTAGTGACGAAGCAGTTCTTCTACTTTTGATAGGTATAAAGTGGGCGCTTTTAGTAAGCCTATCCACTATCACCCAAATGCTAGTATTGCCTCTTCTTGACCTAGGCAACCCGTCAGTGAAGTCCATTGAAATGCTATCCCACTTCCATTGCAGGACTTCTAGAGGATGTAGTAGTCCTCCAGGTTTCTTTTGTTCCACCTTGACCTGTTGGCAGGTCATGCACTTAGAAACGAAATCTGCCACGTCCTTCTTCATGCCGCTCCAATAGAAAGTTCTTTTTATATCCTTGTACGTCTTATCACCGCCAGGGTGTATAGTCATCTTGGAATGATGTGCCTCCTCGAGAACCTTCTTCACAAAATCCCTAACTTACGGGACACATGGCCTTCCATCTCGCTTCAGCCAACCCTTATCATCGATGGAATATCTATTGAGGTGATTGGAAGTTTCACCCCTAACTAGTTTATCAATCACATCCACAAGCTGAGGGTCCTCACATTGTGCAGCCCCTACTGAGTCCAAGAGAGCAGGGCGTACTTCGAGAGATGCTAACAAACCCGGTACAAAATCCGAGGAGGGCCTAAAGTTAAAACTGGCTATATACTCCAAGCTTTGCCTTTCCACAAAGAGAGGGCTTAAGGTCAGTTTGTTTCGGCTCAACGCGTCTGCTACTCTGTTCCCTTTGCCGGGAGTTTAGGAAATTTCAAAATCATACGAGGCAAGGAACTCCATCCACCTTTGCTACCTCAAGTTAAGATCTTTCTGCAGGAAAAGATACTTCAACGATTTATGGTCAGTGTATAATTCGAACTTCTCACCTAGGAGATAATGGCGCCAAGACTTAAGCGCAAAGACGATGGCGGCCAACTCAAGATCGTGGGTTAGGTAGTTCTTTTCATGCACATTCAATTGTCTTCCACCATAAGCTACTACCCTTCCTTCTTGCATCAGAACAGCGCCTAGCCCCGTACCACAAACATCCGTATATACTGTGAACAATTTGCTTCCATCTGGCAAAGTCAGAACTGGGGCTGTTTTAAGAGCCCTTTTCAAGCGTTGGAAAGAAAACTCGCAATCCGAGTCCCAAGCGAACGCTAGATTCTTCTTTGTTAGCCTTGTGAGTGGAGATGAGATTTTTGCAAAATCCCTAATGAACTTACGATAGAAACCCGCCATCCCTAGAAATCTTCTGACTTCGGTTGCGTTCTTTGGTGCCTTCCAATCTTTCACCGGCCAACCCTTCTTTGGACACCACATGCCCAAGAAACCTTACTTCTTCTCTCCAAAAGTGGCATTTGGAAAATTTTGCCCTCAGCTGATGTGCTCGGAGAGTATCCATGATTTCTTTCAGATGTTGAGCATGCTCTTCCTTATTCTTTGAGAAGATCAAAATATCGTCTACGAAGACAACCGCAAATTTGTTGAGGAATTCTCTGAACACTCTACTCATTAGGTCTACGAAATAAGCGGGTGCGTTTGTCAAGCCGAAAGGCATGACAAGCCACTAGAAGAAACCGTCTGGGGTTCTGAACGACGTTTCATCAATGCTGTCTTCAGCTACTCTTAGCCGATGGAACCTAGTTGCCAGATCAAGTTGGGAGAAGACCGACGCACCTACAAGCTGATCAAACAAATCGTCGATTCGGGGAAGAGGGTACCTATTTTTCTTGGTCAATTTGTTTAACTCCCTATAGTCGACGCAAAAGTGAAGCGAACCGTCCGCTTGGGTTGCGAACACCACTAGAGCACCCCATTCCGAAATGCTCCGTCTAATGAACCCCTTTTCGAGAAGTTCTTTAACCTTCTTACTGAGCTCCTTTCTCTCCTTTGGAGCCATGTGTCTGACAGGTAAAGCAATAGGCTTTGCATTATCCACAAGATATATGCGGAAGTCTATTTCCCGCCTCGGAGGTAAGCCCTTCACCTCCTCAAAGACATCCGGATATTCCCGGACTACTCTAACTGACTGCAAATTCTCATCAGAAGCATCAAGCGACTCTAGATAACTAAGCATAACAACATTCAAGGGATTACAAGAAATTTCTAGAGTGTTACCAAGCCGAGTCAAGAGTCTAACTACTCTTTTCTCACAATCAAGAATGGCACCATTACTGGATAACCAGTCCATGCCTAAGATCAAACCATATCCCGAGAAGCCCAAAACGAAGGCATTACAACTAAACTCAACGCTGAGAATAGAGATTTTAAAACCCAAACAAACCATTGACAAGTAAATGGATCCACCAATTGGATTTGAAACTACTACGGGATCCTCTACCATACTAGTGTCTAGATGCAGAGATTCTACTAAGGCAGATGAAATAAAGGAGTGTGATGCGCCAGAGTCAAAAAGAGTGCGAACTAGATGATCATACAGGTAAACTAAGCTTTCTACAGAAATATTTCTACCTTGTTCCTGTGGAGGTGCCACCAGTGCGTGAACTTGTCCGCCTAAGGTGGGTCCAGTCCTCTGTCCCTGCTTCTTTGGGCAGTTCTTAGCCAAGTGTCCAGTCTCGCCACAACTGAAGCAACCACTTTCTGCAGTCTTTTGCTATATGTCCCACAATGCCACAGAAATTGCACTTTCTCTTTTCACGGGATTTATTATTATTCCCGCCTTTCTTGAAGTCTGTTTTCTTAGCCTGTAAACCTTCCTTCTTTTCTTCCACCTTAGTCTCTTTCTTGCCCTTGTCTTCCTCGTGTAGCAATGCCATGTGCACTAAGCTTTCATAAGTCGCTCCCGTGGATACATGAGTCATAGCAAGGCTGTGTAGAGGCTCATTCAGACCTTTGACAAAGCGGAGTGCCTTCTTGTGTTGGGTGTTTACTAAGTCCAACCCAAATCTGGCCAGCTGATTAAACTGATTAACATACTCCCTGATTGTCATACTCCCTTGCTTAAGAGTTAGGAACTTCTCCATCTGCAGACTTCTCTCAGCCTGGGAGAGGAATTTCATCTCAAACCTTGTCCTGAAGTCTTCCCATGTTTCCACTGGCCTTTCTGCATTGGTGATCTCCCACCAATAAGATGCCTCATCTTTAAGCAACCAAACCGCTAGCTGTATCTTCTGCCTGTCATCAACTTCGAAGATAACGAATAAATCTTCAGTCTCTTTCAGCCAGTTCCTTGCCACCACAAATGATTCAGTTCCATAAAAGTCCTTTCCTCCCATAGCCTTGAAGTCTCTACATGTCTTAGCGAAAGTGTTTCCACGAGGAGGAGGAGGAACTACTGCCACCATAGGAGGAGGAATGTCTGCTTGGCCTGTACCATTGGCCCTAGCCTTTAGGTACCTTCGGAACCAGCCGGGGATCGGTACTCCTTCTGGAAGGTTAAGGTCTCCAGACATGCTGAAACAAAAGGAAGGGTTCAAAACGAAGGATAGAGAGAGATAGTGCACATGGCTTTGGGGGATTATGTCTTTTTAAAAATATAACACTTTTTCTTGAAAAATGCTTCTTTAAACTTCCTTTTGAAAACAATTTCAAATTTTTTTTATCTTATCTGGTAAACCTATGCTCTAATACCAAGTGAAACACCCCACCTCCGTTAAGGTCACTCACAAAGGGAATGCCTTAACTTTGGTGGAGATTTATAAGTAAAAGTCACAGATAAACACAAGACATAAATAAATACACATATTTTAAACAGCGGAAAACAAACAGGATTTTATTTCATCAATACGTGTTCATACAAAACATTTCCATAATTGTCTCAAAATACTTCCAACACTACAACCTCATTACTGTCTTGATTATCAAAGAAGCATAAAACATAAATAACAAAAATCCCCATAGTGATATCCAAAGCCATAATCCGAGCCAAAGAGATCCAAACCATACATCTACGATCTTGAAGCTTTGCAAAGAGTCTGACTAAGCTGGGTTGTTTCTTCCCTGTGGACCTGGGGGGGGGAGGGGGGGGGGAGGGGGGGGGGGGGTAACGAAAGAAAAGAAGACGGAAAGAAAATAGAGTCAGACATAAAGCCTGAGTAAATCTAGTGACTCTTCAGTATGTGAATAAGAAAAGGGGCATGATAGATGTAAACTGAAAACATGAAAGTATCATAAACTAGATAAGGTAGTTCTGAAACGAATATACTATCGCACCCCACATTATATCTCTGCACCTACTTGTATTTATTCCGACTGGCACCCTATGTTGAGGGTGAAGTGATCCCGTTTTCTAAAGATGCACCCGATGCTGAGGGTAAAGTGATCCCCTTTTTCTAAAGATCGGCTCCTACTCGCATAATCATCCGTGTCTTACGGCCCCCAGAAATTGTAGATGCCTATGCTGGCCCCACCATAGGGTGTATCAAGTCCCATGGTGGAAACCCCGACACAGACCTTAGAATGCATAGGTTATACTACTGGTGCCCCCAGTGCCTTATTTGTCTGCTCTGAAGTGCGTGCCCGCACTCCGTTAGAACCCACACAGTTGCACCCACCGCCGTCGCTTTGACCTCTTACAATCAGCCCAATAATCGTGCCTCACCCTGCCTAGTTTCAGGGTACCATGATACCTAATTGGGTTACTGCTGAAATGGGTCCCCGTTACTAGGGTTTTCTAGTCAAACATGCTAAGTGGTTAAGTGTCTGTATTTACCTAACCCCACCCCTCAATTTCATTAGCATGTTGAATTGGTTAAGTTTTTTAGTTAACTTAACCTACCATCTGTCCTTAGCCTTTTAAAGCACCGACCGCTCACATTAGACAGATATTGTTGTGGTTACTGGATGTGCCAGTCGGTTCCGGGCAGATTTACACCGTAACTCAGTCTAACCTCGGTACCTTATTGGGCTTCATGCTTAACCACCCACATTGGATAGGTATTGTTGTGACTACTGGACAGCCGGGCGGGTCCGGGCAGGTTTATGTCACAACTCAATCCAACCTCAGGTTAAGTATACCATGTTTTCTAAATTTACATATTTTATCGCTTCTCAATTTTAAATGTAAATGTCATGTCCTTTATTCTTGGGTATAACAATTCATACCACTTAAATGTCATTGACGTTGGCATGTGCTAAACATGCCAACATATATTTTTCATGTTTTACACCCAACGTTATTACCCCCGTTTGTACGTTCGCAACATTATAACAAATGTTGGGCTCGACACAATTCAACCCAACTTTATAAACGTGAGAAAAGGGGAAATCAAAAACATGTAATATTTTACAATACATAAAGGTGTGTGGCGCATGAACTTGCAATTTAGCGATTCAACTAACATAAATAATGGGTCATGTGAACTTGCATTCAAATAGGCATATAAGTAAATAGATATCACATAAAATGGCTTATTTACACTTATACAAACTTCGGTTCAAACATGTTTAACTTGGCATAATGTCAACCACAAAACTAACATGTTGTATATTCACTAAAATATCCAATTTTAACATCTAATCATATAGCCTATTTCAACATGAACTTGCATAGTTTATGTAACCCAAACAGTGCTTAACATAGATCCAATTATACTTGCAAATAAACATAAGAATGTGTTCCTAGATTTTGAGTCATGTAGGCATAAAAGGTCTCAAATCTAGAACATGTTTATATAAGCCTTAATTTGGACTTAGAGAGTGTATATAGTTCATGCCATAGATATAAACATAAAGGGATCAAATTCTAGTTTTTGCCACAAACTTGCAAGTGCCATTATTTTCATATACAATTGTCCAATAGGCTTGCATCAATCAATTTAGGCCACAAATATCAATACACAAGTCATGACAGAATCATTACAATACAAAGAATTTATATCATTATTATACAATAACACAATTCTATTTTCATTTACATCGAATCACGTCACAGTTTTATTCATATTCTGAAAAATCACTATACTTACAACGAATGCAGAATCTTGAATTCTGGATTCTAAATTCTGAAATTGAGATGCGTTCCTTTGAGTAGATTAACGTTGCGATGAATAATTTGATTAAGCTTTAGTTCTCTTCTTAATTTGATTCATCTCTAAGCTCCTCTCTCTTGACGGCTACGCTCAATTCCTTCCTGGCAGCATGACGACTCCAATCTTATTTTTTTTTTGTGTGAATTTTAGTTGAGACTTAGGGTGTATATATAGATTTTTAGATTGTTTTGAGCCATCAGATGAAGACAAGAAGAATCTAGACCATACAAAGTCCAAAGAGCCAATCAAGAGGTGACATGTCAGCCCTAATGACACACCGAGCCACAGAAATTCGAGCCAGAACCAGACCCAGCCAGCCAGGCCGACCAGGTAGGTCGACTGGCAGGTCGACACTATGGTCGACCTGGGGTGACCAGGTCGACACCATGGTTGACCCTATGGTCGACCTGGTCCCTGCGCGGGAATTTTCCCACCCAGCCCAGTTTGAGCTTATTTTTTCGAATTTTGAACTTGAAACCGAGCTGTTTGAATTTTAAATTTTATTCTGAAACTTCCGAAGGTCATAACTCCTTCATACGGAGTTCGATTCACGCAAACTCGGACTCTATCTCAAGCAGAATTCCGAGACGAACGCAATGGCGTAACTCATTTCCCTTAGTTCTTTGATTTAGAATTAATTACTCTTTAATTTGTGAAGCTTAATGTTATAGAATTCACGGGGTGTTACAATTTTTCTTATATTATTAATACATAATATTTGTAAATCATTACATGCAACATATTTACACTGCATGCAACCAATTCTTTCTATTGCAATTTTATTTGCATTAATCTTTTCTTCTTTTTCAGTGCATGTATTTATTACATGCAATCATATACTATCATTATTTTATTCTTCTTTTATATATTTATGTCTATGAATACATATACGCATAGGCATAATTAAATATGTAATTGTTATAAAATGCAGGGTGTTACATTCTCCCACCCTTAGGAAATTTCGTCCTCGAAATTTGATAAGGGAAAAATTAAGTAACCCCTCGCATAATATCCATCCATCATGTGTGCATCCAATTCTTGCAAACATAAAGCACTTGTGCAAAGTGTAATACAACATAATAATACATGTATGCCTAAGCGGTACCTCCTATATATATGCAAATTTTTCAAAAATCCTGTAAAAACATGATGCCCATATCCTAGATATACTGTAAGTTCTACATGAATGCAATATTTTGAAGATCAAAAATGCTTTTTCATCCAAATTTTCCCACACTCTTACTGAGCAAGAGCGTAGTTCATCCAAATTTTGCATCCAAAACCCTACCAAGCAAGTTTACTTTTTGAATTTTAGAAAAATCTTGTAATAACCCGGAAATCCGAGCCAATTTAAATTTTTTATTTTGGCAATTTTAGTGAATTTTGATTATTTAAAATAAATTATTTTAAATAATAACGATGAAAAATTTATTTTCGATGAAGTTAAAACGAATATTTTATTTTAATTATATAACGAGCCTGAAATGGCGCGGTAGTTTGAAATTTTGATTTCGAATTTCAAATGAATATATAGAATTCGTTTTAAGTCGGAATTGGACGAAACAAAAAATATTTGAATCTGTTTGACGATATCTTTCGAACGGATGTAAGAAACTGAGATTTCACATTAGAAGTTGAAAGATATGTCCAGTTTAAAATTCAGAAAAGTCGCTGTGGAATTTACATATATTTTAATATATATAAAGGCCTTGAAAATAGCCATTTTGCAAACGACCTCGGATTTCGACAAAACCACTTTTGTTGCATCCGTGATGTTAAATTATGGCTAGATTCCAAAATTCGTAATTTTTCGAATCAATATGTGGGCGTGGCGAAGTAAAACGTGTTTTAACAGTTTCAATTTTGATCGACCAGAAAATGGCCGTTTTTCAAACGGTCTCAGAATTCGACGAAATTAGTTTTGTTAGGACCGTATTGTCAATACGAAGCTAGAAAATATTTTTTGGGAATTTTTAGAGTTAGTATGTGACCCCGGTAAATTGAAATGCACGTTCAAATTCAATATATAGAGTTATATTTTGATTTTGATGAAAACTGATCGAAACGATCGAATTAGCTTACGGGATATATCCCATTGTGTTCGAAATGGGGGTAATTAGTTGGGGATGACAGTCGGTGGGTCTTGTTTGGAGATCGAAATTTAAAGTAACATTTTGGAGAAATAAAATAATTAAATAATTAAATATAAATTCCTATGCTTAGTCAACCCCTCCCCACACTTATTCTCTCTCCTCGATTTTTTTTTTTAAAAAGAGAGAACGCTCAGATCGACGTCGACTTCCCTCCATCCGCCTTCGCCGAAGTCGCCCTGCCTCCACCATCTCTGTCGCCTTCCCCTCCTCCATCTCCTCGCCTCTGGCCTCTCCAATCTGGCTCGAGACCCTAAACCGAAGATTCCCCAAAGCCCACGCCATCCCCCACCGCGAACCCCTAGCGCCGCCAATCCCTCTGACTGTCGCAACCCTCTGCTGTCCTCCCAAAGCTTCGATTCAGCACCCCCGGCCTCCGAGCAGTCCGCCCACCTCCATCACGCCCCTCGAGCCCCAGCCCCTGCCTGAAACCGACGCCTCGACCCCCTTAACATCCGGCGAATGCGAACTACCCCCCCACACGCTGGAAAGAAAAAAAACTGTAAGTCTACTTTTTTTAATTTTCTTTTAGGTTCAATTTTTTGTTATTATTACTAAGCCTTTGTATAAAAATATGATTTAATTTATGTAGTAAAATAGAAAAGATTAGATTTTAAAATAGAAAAGACTAGATTTTTAAAATAGATAAGATTAGATTTTTAAAATAGAAAATATTAGATTTTTGAAATAGAAAAGATACGATTTTTAACGACGTAAAAATAGAATTTTTATCTATATAGTAGTAGTATAAAAATGTGATTTTTATATACATAGCAACAATATAAAAATGTGATTTTTATATATGTAGTGGCCACGGACGACGAATTTGACAAAAGGTGAGTACGACGAGGATTTCTACACAAGAAGAGTCATGGTATTGGATTAGCTAGTTGGTTTGTTGTGAAATTTGATTGTGTGATGTGGAGTGAAATAAAATATTTTATAGCGGAAAATATTTTATAGTTAAAAGTATAATTTTAACGTGTATATAAAATAAATATTTATTAACAAATCGGACGATTTGTTTATATACACTGATTTGACTGATATTGATTGGGACGATAAATTTTACACATCGCCTGACTGCACAAATAAAATCTGTGTTTGATTATTTGAAACCCCACACATGTGTTGGGATGAAATTGGACATACACTAATCCCAATAATTAGCTGTTTGTCGATCGATTGATTGACAGGCTGTTATAAGCGTTGAATATTTATATTTGATGGTTATACAGTGTAGAATGCACTCTGGATGATGGTTGATGATTTATCGTTGCTATTATATACATGTGTTGTAGGGAATCCATATAATTAACGTTATATGGTAATTGATTGGGCCTCATTACAATTTGGAAAATATAAAGAAAATTCATTTGTTGAATTGTAAAGAAAAATCATTTGTTGAATAGTAAAGAAAATTCATGTGTTGAATTGAAAATATATATTCATGTGTTGAATAGAGAATAAATATTCATGTGTTGAATAAAAGCCGTGTTGATTAGATTGATGCCATTTTGACGTGAACGATATTTATAACGATTTTTTTCATTTTATAATGAATATCGAAAGTGATTTCAAAATCTAATATTTTGAAATGAATTGAAATTCGAATTAAATTGAAAAGAATTGAAATTCGAATTAAATTGAAAAGGATTGAAATTCGAATTAAATTGAAAAGAATTGAAATTCAAATTAGATTGAAATAGAATTGAAATCGTTTTGAATTGAATTTAAAACGTATTGAAATTGAACTGAAATTGAATTGAATTGAAATATATTTGAAATGAATTTAAAACGAATTTATATTGGAATATTCAATTTTGATTTGAAATTGAATATGAAGTTGAAATTGTTTTGAAAACGAATTTAAAACGATTTATAAAATACGTTTTGAAAGGAAATCGACGAAATATATATAATATATTTATATTATATATATAATGGCCTGAATAAAACGCGCCGCGCCTTGGCAGTTCGCGAATTTCGACCATTGACTTCGAATGGATATCATGGGAGATCCGACCGTCGGATTCTCCTAAAACTGGAACAATTGGGTTCGTATCGAAAAGGGCTTTCTAATTAATATTAGATTTGAAATCTAACGGTTGGATTTGGAATTATGTCCAAATCAAATTTGGAAAAGGTCGCTGTAAGTGCAGTTCGATGACCATTGATGGAATTCGACTGTACGGACCTTGATAAAATTATTAAAAATAGTAATAATTTGTGTAAAATCATAAGAAATGATTTGTGAAGAATTGGGATGAAAAACTCCATATTTGAAAAGATAAAAGTAGATTTTTATCAAAATGAACTAGTTTTGAACTAGAATAATAATTTGTTTATTTTTAAAATAAATAAATTGGATTTGAAATGGTTTTGATAATAACCAGAATTTCCAATAATTGAATTGGAATGGATTTGAATCGAAATCGTCTTTGGAATATTTCGATGTTGGATTTCAGGATTATACAGATACTGTTATGGAAATTTGAAAGACATATTTATATCGTTATTTCCAATACGATATTTGTTGGTTGTAGAATTTGATATTGAATATAAGCTGATATATTTTCTATTCGGAGTCTTGTATTTAATATCAAATGTGATTTGGGTTTGTCGTGGATGGTGTCTTCATTAACACTGTTCTTAAGCCCAGTTGAGAAAAAGATTAAATCTTTTTATTTAGATTATGAAGTGTACCAATTAAATAATATTTAATTGGAATTGAATTGGTATTGATTTTTGGGTTTATCGTGAACAGTGTTTTAAATAACACTTGTTCTTTAACCCGATAATTAATGGAATGTGATTTTGGGTTGTCGTGAATGGTATCTTCAATAATACTGTTCTTAGTCCCAAAGGAGTTAAGAAAATCAGAAACTAACTGGAGATTAGTTAAGTTGAATGGTTTCTGGGGTATTGATCTGATGTTGGTTTCGGCCTTCGGGGTTAATACTTAAGGAATTGCTCACTTGCTAATTTATGGTTAGGGACTGATTGAAATGTGATGTGATTTTGGGTTTATCGTGAACCGTGTTTTAAATGACATTGATTTTTAACCCAGTTAAAGATTAAAACTAAGTGGAGTTTGAATGAATCTTCAATTAGATTGAAAAGATCAAGAATGGAGTATCACCAGCTTTGCTCCAGGCGATAATTAAATCTTTAATTAGATTTGAACGTGAAATGGTAATTGAATTTACCGATAACACCGTGGTGTTAGACATGAAGTATTACTAGTTTTACTTCATGGGATGAATAGGTTGGGATTGGGGAATTAAAACAAATGATTACTTCGGTAAGGTTTCCCGACTAGTTTGAAGCGATATTCAAAGGAAGATTAAAGAATAAATTTAAAAGAATTTATCTTTGATAAAATTAATGGAAACCTTTCCCTAAGAATGTGAATTTTAGAAACTAACTGTAGGTTAGCTAAGAAGAATGGCTTCCTGGGTATTGATCTGATGTTGGTTTCAGCCTTCGGGGTTAATGTTTGGGGAATTATTCTCTTGCTAAGTTGCGGTTAGTGACTGATGAATTGGAATGAGGCGTATGTTGTGTTTGTGTAACACTTGTTTATTATATACGCGAGTTATTCGGAAAGACCGGGTTTATCCCATTCTGAATAACTGATTCGACGATTAGTCGAAGATGAAGACGGTGGTTGAAGACTTGAGGTCTTCACGTTGTTTTGATAATTACTGATGATCTTGATTGGGTCGTACACCCAAGAGGAGGGAATCAGTTGGTGATCGTCTAGACGTACTTGGAGATCGATGGATATGCGGGGTACTAGGTGCCTCCGGTTTCGTTCAGACCCAGAACGGACTTGTAAATGGACTGTGTGTCTGACATTGGATATCATTCTGTGTGACTGATAGATATCGGTTGCATGGAGTGGTTTGCCTGTGTGGCATGCTAAGATGCAAATGATCAAGGCTTCTGTTTAAAAGCAGAGTCTTGTGGTTGATGATCAAAGCACAGCCTATGTGGCACAACTTTGTGTAGCGTTAATTCGCGAGCCTCACACCCTGGTTGTGAACCAGAAACGGGAGAGGACTTCAGGGAGGGCATGCGTTTCCTTCTAGATAGAAGTGGCGTCAGTGGTTTTACACGCCCTGACGAGTTTGACTTATGTGGTTGTTGCTGTTGCGAGGCGCCTCGGATATATCGGTGACTATATGAAGCCGATGGAGTCATTCGTTGGCTCATTTACGCCCCAAAGGGCGGGGAAACGCAATGTTCAGGCATTTTAATCCACATCGGTGGACCGGCCCTGACGATCCAAGGGCTCACCTGTGTCTGGGTACTGAGACATGGGTTAGATTATCTCGAATCGGTAGAGGACTATCTTTTGCTTCGGTTAACAGATGGAAATCCAACTTCCAATATGTGACTTTGCGGTTTTGATTGTAATCCTATATATGGCGACATAGTGGGATGGGGCGCTCATGCCGCCTATGATTGATATTTATGATTGTATATAGAATTAGAAACTAACTGGAAACGAGCTAAGATGTGTGGTTTCCTGGGTATTGGTCTGATGTTGGTATTGGCCTTCGGGGTTAATACTTAGGGAATCATTCTCTTACTAATTTACGGTTGGAGTCTGACTAAGAATTAAAATATGGAATTTAGCGTATCAAGCATTCTTTGGCTATTATAAGGTAAAAACCCTATCCTCCGGCTTGCGTTGCATTGTGTGATGGGACCTGGGTCTTATAATAGCTTCATTGTTCTTTATTTAGCATCGCGCTGTTGTTTTATGCACTGGTATTCTTGGGAGGAAACCCGTTCCGTGTTATACGGCATGGTCCCTTGATTTACCTAACTTTAAAATAAAGATTAATAACTGTTTTAGTTCTCACACCAGTCACATGACTGACCTGGAGTTTATTGTTTTAACCTAAACTCTGGGTGCCCTAATTTTTGACACGGGCAGCTAGTAGTTTTGGTTTTGCAGATTTATATTCACAGGATCCTGATTTACAGCTGGAACGATACTCGGAAAGCTCTGTATCCGTGTATTACTTCTAGTTGTGTTTTGTATTATTTTCCACTGCGATGTATTTAAATGTATTTTAAATCTATGATATATTCTATGTAATATTTATTCATACTCTGTATATTCTTATATTCTGATGGAGTTGTTGTAATATACAATGGAATATTCTTCTGTCTGCGTTCTGTTATGGCTTGTTCTCAACTCTATCTGTGATTTCCCGTAAGGGGGATTTCGGGTCGTTTCAAATCTAATTTTCTAAATTCAATTTCTTATGTTATAAAAAGGCGGATAACGGAAAACTTCACATCTTCCGTTTTTCTTTTTCGACCTTTTTCCAACCATACTTGAATTTTATGAAAATATTTATAAAGATTCCCTATTTTCCTATCCAAGCACAACCCGCATAAGAAAATTTTCTTTGTTACTGATTTTCTTTTTCATCTTATCTTGGAAATTTTTATTCCTATCCATCTCTTCTCATAATTTTCCATCTTTCTTTGACTGTCATTTTTGTTGCTTTACTGAATTTGTTGTTTCCTTTTTAGTTATGCCATTACTCTTTTCTTAGCTTATTAAAATTAATCCTCTGATCTAAGTTTAATTTTAAATAAGCCTTCTAGTCCTTCAACTAAAACAGGAAAATAAACGCTATACACAACTACTAGTAAGGGCCAAGAATCTCAGGACTATGTCCCCCTCTGCAAAAAAAAAAATCAAACAACAGGATGCAAATGCTTACTTGCCTCTATTGTCTAGTAGTCACCAATAGTCCTTGCTGTGTACTAACGGATCTTTTTTAAAGAAACACCCTAGGCTTTTCAATGCTTACGCATTTTACGGGAACTTACCACTATTCCAAGATAATTTTCGCTATCTACTTCATAGCCTCAAAACTTTTCCCGTCTTCCCTAGGCACTAATCCTCACCTACTCCACACTTTTAAAACATGGTTTGGCCTTTTCATTTCTCTTTTCTTTCAAAAGTTAAAAGTATCAAAACTTTATTTTTCTCACTAAAACTTACTTTTGCCAACTTTTGCCAAACCATAAAACATGTCATTTTATATAAAAAATGGAAATCATTTTTTTCTTTTCAAATCAACGAAATTGGAGTAGATAAGGACAACTATTTCTCAATCGGGTTTATAACTTGTTCTTACCTATAAGGTCGGTTCAGTTAATAACTACAAGGTGCAAACATCTACTCTATTCATAATTTCTACAAATTATTTTGTCCACCCAACAAAATTTTCCCCTTTGAAATAATTTATCAAAAATGATAGCCAAAAGAATGGAGATTTCAAAACTTTCTTTACTAATTTTTTTAACAAAATGCAGTATTTTCTAAGTTTTTCTTTTTAATCCTTTCATGCAATATAACAAGAAAACTAGCGAGCTATACATGCTCTATAATGTGCACCATTTTTTGAGAGAATTTTAATTTAGACAAAATTTTAACAAGAAATCACTGTTTCCACAATATACCCCATTTTACTTCAAAACCTATTATGTACTTCTTTACATATTTTAAAACCATAACTTTTAAGATCAAAACTTGAAAACACCATAAACCATCTTCTAAAAGCTTTCAAGTTCTTTAAAAGTTAAATATGGGGTTAGACTTAGAATGGGTTTCCAATCTTAACTAGACTTTTCTTAAACACTCCCACAAGGTCAATTCCCTCAACGACATATATTCCTAATCCATTCTTTTATTTTTAACCTTTTCCAATTTATATGGTTTTACTGCCAAACCCACTAACCTGAAATACTATCATATGGGATTTACCTTTCTTCCATACAAAGTATATAGTACATTTCCCACCCAAATTACCTAAGGGTCTCAGATTTCCATGTTCATTCTTTTATTTTACAAACAGATGTCCCAATTCATACCATATTATGCTTTTTCTATTTAGTGGGTTCCTCTATGGATCTGGGTGTATATACAATATATATTTATATTTTTAAAAATACAAATACGTTCCTCTATGGACCTGGGTCGACCCCGACTCTAATTTTTTTATACTTTTTTCTTTCTCATTTCTTCTGCGTACGGTGCTCAGTTTGAATTGATTTGAATTATGTTCATATATAAGGTCCTTATATGTGTACAAAACTTCTAATGACAATTTTATGCATATATATGTTTGTGTGTGTGTATATATATACACACGCACAACTTATATTTCGTTTTCAAAATTCAAACTGTGCTTATGTCGTTATAATTCTTACCATATTTCTTTAGTGGTAGCCTTATTTCGAATTTCTCCTTTGTATATGTATATTTTTGCACATATATACGCACATATTTTCATATACATGTATACATATATTTTTCTGTATTTTCTTACATGTATAATTTTCCCTATAAGTGTGTTTATACATATTTTCTCTTTCGTACTTGTGTTATTTTAGTCGTTCCCTTAAAATAAAAATATGGCACCGGCGGGGATCGGACTCTGTATCTCTTGTATGAAAGCCACATGTTCTAACCAACTGGACTACTAAGGCTTTTGTTAACAAGGCTTAGAACAATGGTGGTCATTGTTCTTTTCTTATTCCTCTTTTCATTTAAACTATTGCATGTAACCTTATCAATTTGGATGCATCTTTTTATTTTAATGCATAATATTTGTAAATCATTGCATGCAAAATATTTACACTACATGCAACCAATTCTTTCTTTTAACGTATGCGTTGCACTTTTATTTGCATTAATATTTTCTTATTTTTCCATGCATGTATTTATTAAATGCAATCATACATTATCCTTATTTTATTCTCCTTTTATATATTTATGTCTGTGCATACATATACACTGTTAGACCAAAATCTGGGCCTAACACCCAAATGCGGTGTGAAATCCTCACAATCACAGAATAAATGCAGTAAAATAAGAGGAGACACACGGGATTTTTATAGTGGTTCGGCTCAAACCAAGCCTACGTCCACTTCATCTCTTCTTATATCCTAAGAAGTTACAAGTACAATTCTCTCGGTTTATACACGAAATCCTCGTGTTTATAATGAAAAGAAGTGGGAAAAAAATGAAGATTATACACGAAATCCTCATGTTGTAGAGTGGAATTTGGCTCCTTTGATGCTGAAAATGCTTTTCAGAGAGCAATGGTGGAAGCCGTGAGGTGTTAGAGCCAAAAGATCCTTGCAAATGCCTTCAAATGGTGTATTTATAGCTGTAGGAGATCTTCTGGGAAAACCGGTTCGTGATGGGGTACGTGGCACCCGATCCGTAAAAGTAGGAGTAGGAGTAGCCTTAAGAATAGGTCAATATCTATGTGCAGCATTACATCCAGGTGGGTCGGATCGTGATTGGACAGTGCGAGCCGAGCTGGTCGCGGTGCTCGAGTGCTGAAGCAGATGCAGGCAGGTCGGATCGTGATGCAGGAGTGTGAACCAGGGGGTGGAGATCCAACCGTGGGCGAGCTGATGGGAGCGATCTAGTGTGTGCGAACCAAGGAGGAGGCCACGTGCCAAAGGGGGCGATCCGGTCCAGGAGGTGTTGCTTCGTCACTTCATCCAAATGATTGCCAGATTACACCCATTCACGGAAACGGGCATAACTTTCAAACCGTATGTCCGATTGAGCCAAACCAAAGCTCAAACTGAAGCTAATTCGGAGAGCTACAATAGTTACAGAGATCACCTCCATAATTGTTGTTTTCGGGCCCAGAAAAGGTCATCTGGTAGGAGTTCCGGGCAGTTCTTTATTGATGATGCGACTTTGACCAAATCGCTTCCTGTCTTCTGACATCGTTCTCCATATCCGAGCGCGATGCTATCTAGATATTCAGTATGACAGCTTTTACTAAAAAGTGTGTCAACAAGTTTGACTCCCAGTTAATATCTTGTTGGTTGAAGGAAGATGTGTTCTGTAAAGAGACAAAGGAGAAACAAACGTGCCAAATCCTAGCGATATTGTTCAAATTTTCTGAGCATAAACCATGCTTTGGCGTCTAATGAGCATAAACCATACTCACGGGACGTTTGAGTCATTCTGCCAAATCCTGGAAATGGTCAACATTTCCACGCATAATCCATACCCAGAAAACCAAATCGAGTATAATCTATACCCGATTACTTTTGTCACATCCTAACAAGACCGTTTGCAGGGCATAATCTATACCTTGGAGTTCAAATCGAGTATAATCCATACTCGATTTCTTTTGTCACATCCTGATCAGACCATTTGTCATTCCTAAGTATAATCCATACTTAGGAGTCCAAAGTGAGTATAATCCATACTCAGACCTGAAATAGAGCTACGCTTGCCACAGCCTGACAAGATAGTCCATCCCTAGGCATAATCCATACCTAGATTTCCATAATAAGTATATGCCATACTTTAACCGAAGTTGAGGATCCTGCCACATCCTGACAAGATACTTAAATTCTCCAAACATAATCCATGATCGGAAAGTCCTTCCTTATTTAATTCAAAATGCAAAACCAAATCAAATCCTGATTGGTTTGACACCGAGTCCAGAGCACACTTTGGGGATACATCCTAACCCCGTATGTGTGTACTCCGATTCAACCAATCAGAAAATCTAATGAAAGGAAAAACAAAATTAAAGCCTAAGAAATGCAGAAAATGAAAAATGATCTCATCCAGATCAGTTGATGATGAGCCTACGAAAGCTCGATCTAGGGTCATTCCCTCTCCGGGAAGCAGGAGGTCGCAGCGCAGGTGCAGGTGCTGTTGGTAGTTTCACATACTCCGGCAGCTCTCCAAGTCTAACCCGTTCCTCAATCAAATCACGAAGATGCCTGCAGTCATTTGTGTCGTGTCCGTCCATATCGTGGAATATGCAATGCTTTCCAGAATCACGTTCCCTTTGTGATGGCTCCCTCCTGGGAGGCTTTGGGTAGGAGACAACACCGTTTGTGTCCATGTAGATGTCAGAAAGCGAAGTAATATGCTCAGTATACTTTTCATATCTGGGCCCTCTCCGTGGCTGAGTGTTGCGATCATTCTTGACGACGGCTTTTCCTTTGCCATTTCCAGAATCAGACGGTTCTCCGTCTTTAAGCATGTTGACATCGAGAACTTTCTTCTTGGAGGTTGCATCTTCTTCCCGTAGAAATCTATCTTCTTCAAGATAGAATTCGTTGAGATTTCGCGGTGGATCTCGGTACAAAGAATTCTTGAATTCCGTGTTATCCAGAACGTCGGACACTACTGCCATCAGTACCATCAATTGTTCTGGGCGATCAACTGATGCTGCTGCATCGTTGAATCTTTCTAGAAAGGAACGCAGAGTTTCTCTATGCCTTTTCTTGATTATGGTGAGTGACATGACTTTCTTGGGTCGTGCGATGTGGACCCGAAACTGTTCAAGGAAGCGAGCGACCAACATATTCCAGCTGTTGATCGATTCCGTTTTTAGCTACCGAATCCACATGGTTGCTATATCAGTCAGAAAGAGGGGAAAACACTTAGCCATGATGTTTTTCGATGCCGATTGAACTTCCATATGCCGTTTGTAGCGCATCAGGTGCACGGTAGGATCCGTCCTACCATTGTATGGCTCTAGTTGTGGGAGTTTGAAATCTGGGGGATTGCGAGAATTCCTGATTTCCTGAGTGAACGGGTTGTGGTTGACGTCATCCACATCATTTTGATAAGTGCAGCCTCTCGAGAGGCGTTGAATCAGATCAGCGAGTCGATTTCCTTCAAAAAGTTGCTGTAAATTGCCAAGATCAGAGCTGGTGCCCCCAACGTTGAGTGCAGGAGAGAATGGAAGCTGTTAGTGAGCTGTTGCCTGGGGATCGCAGCTCGCGGATTGCGGATCGAGGGTGGAGACCCGACCCGGTTCGAGGGGGTCGGTTCGTGAGGCAGGTTCGTGAAGCGGGGGCGATCCGACTGGGTCCTGGAGATTGGTCACGAACTGGTTGTTGTTGAGCAAACGAGAGCGAGTTGCTGGGATCGGCTCGTGAGCCTGGTGGAGCACCACGATCCGGATCGCGATCTAGAGGTGTATCATGAGATGGTTGATGTTGTTGAACGGGAGGGTTGCCTCCGAGTCCGGGTGATACTCGAGCCGCTTCAATGGCTTCGTTTCCAGTGACTTGACGTTGCTCGGCCTTCCATCCATCCGAGCGAAGAATTGGTTGGTCATTTCCTGTTGTTTCTGGAGGAGATCATCTTGCCATGCCATTTGATCTCTCAGTTCAGTGAGAACTCTATCCATCTCGTCTCTGGTCAAGTATGCAGAAGGATCTCCATGAGAGGAAGCTTCCTGGCTTGCCTCGTTCCTTGTGTCTTCAGCGTCAGCATCATCAGCATGAGTGGAAGTTCCAGTTTTCTTCCTTTTGATTGCCATTTATCCAATAGCCAAAAAATCCAAGCAGAAGTTGAAGTTGTCATGTGCCCCCCTTCCTGGCGTGCCAAAACGTTAGACCAAAATCTGGGCCTAACACCCAAATGTGGTGTGAAATCCTCACAATCACAGAATAAATGCAGAAAAAGCAGTAAAATAAGAGGAGATACAAGGGATTTTTATAGTGGTTCGGCTCAAACCAAGCCTATGTCCACTTTATCTCTTCTTAAATCGTAAGAAGTTACAAGTACAATTCTCTTGGTTTATACACGAAATCCTCGTGTTTATAATGAAAAGAAGTGGAAAAAAATGAAGATTATACCCGAAATCCTCGTGTTATAGTGTGGAATTCAGCTCCTTTGATGCTGAAAATGCTTTTCAGAGAGCAATGTTGGAAGCCGTGAGGTGTTAGAGCCAAAAGATCCTTGAAAATGCCTTCAAATGGTGTATTTATAACTATAGGAGATCTTCTGGGAAAACTGGTTCGTGATGGGGTACGTGGCACCCGATCCGTAAAAGTAGGAGTAGCCTTAAGAATAAGTCAAGATCTATACGAAGCGTCACATCCAGGCGGGTCGGATCGTGATTGGACAGTGCGAGCCGAGCTGGTCACGGTGCTTGAGTGCTGAAGCAGACGCAGGGCGGGTCGGATCGTGATGCAAGAGTGCGAACCGGGTGGGGGGAGGGGGGATCCAACCGTGGGCGAGCTGATGGGAGCGATCCGGTGTGTGCGAACCAAGGAGGAGCCTACGAGCCAAAGGGGGCGATTCGGTCTAGGAGGTGTTGCTTCGTCACTTCATCCAAATGATTTCCAGATTACACTCATTCACGAAAACGGGCATAACTTTCAAACCGTAAGTCCGATTGAGCCAAACCAAAGCTCAAACTGAAGCTAATTCAGAGAGCTACAACAATTATAGAGGTCACCTCTGTAATTGCTGTTTTCGGGCCCAGAAAAGGTCATCTATTAGGAGTTCCGGGAAGTTCTTTGTTGATGATGCGACTTTGACCAAATCGTTTCCTGTCTTCTAACAACGTTCTCCATATCCGAGCGCGATGCTATACAGATATTCATTGTGACAGCTTTCACCAAAAAGTGTGTCAACATACACATATGCACAATTAAATATTTAACTGTTATAAAATGCGGGGTGTTACACCTGTGCATGATGGATGAGTAAATGATTGTAGGTGGATGTTAGGATAGTAACGTTCTCCTAGATTTGGAGATTTCGGGGACAAAATACTTAAAGTATGGGAGAATGTAACACCCTGTAATTTTAAAGGGAATTTAATTAAATAATGGGAACTAAGTAAAATGGACTAAACCATTGCTTTCGTATCGGAATTCTGGTTAATATTGACTTCGAGTTCGCGTAAAATGGACACTGTATGAAGAAGATATAAAGGTTAGAAGTTTGTATATGTATAAGGAGAATATATGAATATAAAACAAGTCAGAATTTTAAAATAAATCAAACAGAGAAGCGGGAAATCGAAGCAGGAGTTCGGGCCATTAGGGGTCGACCTGCACCAGTCTGGGTCGACCCAAGAGGTAGGTGGGTCGACCCCTCTCCAATCTGGCATGATGCATTTTTCTTTACCTGATCTTGTTTCTGTGCTAGGTTCGTTGGAGATAGTCTATATAAAGGCCATCATTTCTATTGTTTCCTACACCTAAAACAATAGAGATAATGAGATGCTGCCTTAGCTTGGATTGAATCAAGACTATTTTCTACAACACTAACCTATACATATTTATCTTAGTCATTTCTTGTTCGCCGATCCAATTTCTGTGAGTTCATGTTACTTTTAGATATAAAGTTTAACAGTAACCTTGACATGGTAATAAACTTGAATCTGAACCTATGCCTATTAAGAAACTGATTCATATTCAAACAGTTTTATTATAACATGTATTCTTCTGTACTTATTCCGTTGTTCGGTTCTCATATGCCTACTTCTGTTCTTCTCCCTCTCCTATTCCCATTTTATTTTATGAGCCTAGGCTAGCTTCGAGCCTAGGCCTATATCGCTAAAACATTCATACAAACGAAATTAGGATAATTTGGGAATGATAATAATATGTCTGAAATTTGGGGTCATAACTTGTACTGTGGAATATGACTGAATTTTTGGGGCATATATTGTACTGTGAATTATGACCGGAAATTTAGGGGCATATAAATCCGTAGGCTTAATTTAAAAGATTAAGCAAAACATGTTAATGAAACTGTAAGTAACCTATGAAATCTATTTAGTCTGTGGGGTTAAGTAAATCTGTTAAAATGATGGGGTTAAGTAAGCCTGTTTAATCTATTGGGGTTTTATGAACCTGTTAACCTGTAATACTTAATCTGATTACTCTGTTGGGGTTATATGAACTTGTTAACCTGTAATACTTAACCTATTTAATCCGTTGGGGTTATATGAATCTGTTAACTTGTAAAACATAACCTGTTAACCTGTGGGGGTTAGGCGAACTTGTTAACCTGCAAGGCTTATCTTGTTAAAAATCCAAGTTAGTTGGGGACTCAAGTTTAAGGGTTTGACTTGTGTCATCGGCTTGTTGGGCACATATCAGTCAATAAGCCATTCTGGTATTAAAAGGGGACCTCGCACTAGGTAGGGGGTCAGGGAACGCTTACTGAGCTAATTATAAGAGGTTCATCTGAAAAGGGGGTGTATACGGGCGCGTTCCAATGGAGTCATGGGCGTGCATGGGTCCTGTTTATAGGGGAAAATAAGCCGTTGTAGCAACAATAAATAGGTTTGTGTCCTTCTGTAGGTTGCCACTTTAGGGAGTAATACATCCTACTGTAGGACCGACACAAGGTATTTACAAGTTAGGGAGCCGATCGCTTGGGGGTAGTAATTAGGGTACATCTAGTCCTGTTTTTTATTTATTTATTGAGGTACCTGTTATTTATATTTGGGTTAACACCTGTTATTTCTGTTGAGGTGCTTGTTATTTCTGTTTGGGTAAGACCTGTTACTAGAGTACACCTAGAACTACCATTATGTTTCCGTTGGGATCATTCTATTTCTGTTAAGTAATTAGGGGATACCTAATCCTGTCACATATCTGTTATACTAGTATTGGTGCAGAGGAAATGTATTTGAGAAGCATAGTCTACTCTGTTTACTATTCCTTGAGAAGGTCTTAAGTGGATGACTCTCTTTTATCTAGTTTGGGTCTTAAGTGGTTAGAACTAGGATCCCTCCGAAGGTTTCTTCCTTGGAGAACCAAAGTCATGAGACCCAACTTTACTAGATTTGGAGTAGGCCTTTGGGACCTCCTTCTCTAAAAGTGGTAAGGCATAAAACGTAATGGAGTAGGATAGTTAATGGATATGTCCACTTCCTCTGGAAGCTTATAAGGGCTCAACTAGGGGCACATTTGTAATTGAAGGATATGTAGCCATTGCATTCTCACCAACTGTTCAAGGGAAGTCTTAAGTGACATAGGTGTCCTACCGGGTAATATTAGTTAAGTAGTAACGTTCGCAATACTACTTCTCATATTACAAATGAGAGAATAGACTTAAGAACATTAATGTACTAGGACGATGTCTGAAAGGGATAGAGGTCCTGCTCAGGGTTATAAGAGATCGTAAAAATCCATTTTAATAGGGCCATAAGTGACCGAGAATGCCACCTTGTTGGGTCTTTACCCTTAAAACACAAATGGGCGATTTTGGATGTCCACCCCATTGGTTAGATACTTATGTTTGTGTGAATCTTGTCTGCTGCATAGACATACCTTGACATATGTAACCTTCTAAAAATATAGGGTATGGACATTAAGTAACACTATATTTCAGTCACATAGTACTTTATGTTCTGACCCCTCTCCTTAACATCCAACAGGTCAGTGACGGGGTAAAAGTCATTGATGAAGTCATGGTTGAAGCTAATGAAGAAGACGAGGTTGTTAAGATATTATTAGCAGTTATTACTTTACTTCTTTTGGAATCTTATGAGAACGAACTATTTGATGTACCTATTGAACAAATGTAACTGTGACTGTTGTATTTATGAGATTTTAAAATAAAGGTGCATCTTATTTGACTGTTATATTTTCTCTTTCCAATGGGTGAGATTTCCATTCGAAGTATATGTTATTATTATCTGTGCAAATGTAATCCTTACCGGAACCAACGAACCATTTAGAATGGCTCTAAGTTTCGATGGACCTTTTCTAGGTTGAAATTTAGGCCTATTCTCGGCGGCTTGTAACATTTGGTATCAAAGCATAGCTTACCTGATTATAAGGGAAATATACATATGAGAGGCGTATATGTATATTGAAAAAGGTTTTTCAAACTATATATATAATATATTTACCCTAGTAAGCATACACATTTATACTAGGCAACTTTATCGTTTCCTTCCTTTTTTAGATTAAATACTATTTCAGGAGTATCCACTAAGGGATTCTCCCTTTTCTTTTCGGATAGTAGAATGGCTGAAAATCCTAATGAGCAGAGAAACTAGGCAAGACCCTGCTACTTTCCAGAATGATTCTAGCAGTACCTTCGTACTGTGGAACAGGTCCCTGTCGCTAATCCCGCCTCAGCGGCTCCCGCGGCTCCTACCACTGAAGCGGCCTTTGATTTTTCTCGCTTGTGTAAGACATTTACGAATTTGGAGGGAAATCCTTTTCTGGAAAGGAAGGTTTTGCTAATGCCCAATCTTGGGTTATGGATTGTGAAAGAATCTTTGAGGCTACTGCCTGGCAAGATAAAGTAAAAAGAATGATAGCGACCTGGCATTTGAAGGATGAGGCCCTTGAATGGTGGAACTTAATATCTATGGAAAACGAGTGTCATATCTTCACATAGGCCGAATTCAAGACCCGTTTTAAAGTGTATTTTTTCCAAGGGCACAAATGACTATTCACATAGGCCGAATTCAAGACCCGTTTTGAAGTGAGTTTTTTTTCCAAGGGCTCAAATGACTATTTAGCTAGAGAAATTCATCCGCCTCAAGCAAAGAAAATTGAGCTTGCAAGAATATATATCCAAATTCACTGAGTTATGTAAGTTTGGGGCAGGGTTGGTAGACACCCCCATGAACAAAGCCTTTAGCTTTGTTATAGGATCGAACTCCCTATTGAAGAAGACCCTATTAGCCCAAGTAACGTTTGGGGCAATTTTTGAGAATTTAGTTGAGACAGCTACCTTATGCATGGCTGAAAGCTCCAAGGAGGAGAAAGAAGGTGAGAAAGAAGAAAGCTCCACCAAAAATAAGAAGAAGGAATGGTGGAAGAATAAAAAGAAGAAAATTCAAAAAGGACACAAAGGCTTGTACGAGGTGCAACCATAAGGGCCATGAGGGCAAAGATGGTAAGACCTCATTAGCGAAAAAGGAGTTCAAGGGAAAATGTTACAACCGCCATGAAGAAGGACACATGTCCAAAGACTGCCCAAAGCCCAAAGATGTTAAGAGTAGCCCGAACCATGCAATAGAAGCAACATCAGTTCAAAGCCGACCCCTAAGAGACCAAGGGCAGTCTGCACTCGAAGGTATTACCTCTGTTTTAGGAAATTTAGTATATACCTTGTTTGATTCTGGAGCGACCCATTCTTATATCTCCAAGCGAGTAGTAAATCTGTTGAATCTTTCTCATATTTGTCTCTGATAGTCCAATAGAGGTGACCAACCCTATCGGGGGATCTAAGTATCTTGAGTTGTTGTGCAATGACCTAGTATTGGAGGTCGACAATCTCGAGTTCCACTGCGAAGCATGTGCGTTGGATTTTATGGGGTATGACCTTATCTTAGTTATGGAATGGCTATCGTTTTATGGGGCCATCCAAGATTGCAACAAGAGACTCGTTCGTCTTAGGATCCGATGAGGACATAACCTGAATATTCCTTGAAATGTTAGAAACAAGGATAAAGCCTTATTATATTCCTTATCTCCTAGTTCTGAAGGACTATCTTTGGTCCCTATAGTTTGTTAGTTCTTGGATGTTTTTGAGGAAGTCACGAGACTTCCGCTCCACTGAGAAATCTCTTTTCGTATTGACCTAGAGAAGGACGCAAGACCTGTAGCACTACCCTTGTGGCACACGACGCCCAAGGAAAGAAGGGAGTTAGATAAACAAATTTCATATTTGTTTCAAAAAGGTTTTATTCGTCGAAGTACCTCAGAATGGGGTGCACCAGTTGTATTTGCCACAAAGCAGACAGATCGTTGAGACTTTGTGCGGACTATAGGGAACTTAATAAATTGACTGAAAAGAATAGGTACCCTTTACCAAAAATCAATGACCTTTTTGATCACTTGGGAGGAACCCTGGTATTTTCTCAGCTAGACCTTGCTACTGGATTTCACCAGTTAAGAATTGCGGATGACAGCAAGGACAAAACTGTGTTTCAACGCCAGACAGATTGTTCTAATAGGAACTTATTCCCTTAGGACTAACGAATGCACCCGCCTTCTTTGTTGACCTCAAGAGTAGAGTGTTTAGGGGCATTCTAAATAAAATTGTGGTAGTCTTCATAGACGATATCGTTATATTTTCAAAAAATCTTGAGGAGCATGAAAAACACTTGAGACGACTGTTAGTGATATTAAAAAAGAACCAACTGAAAGCAAAATTCTTGAAGTGCCATTTCTGGAGGGAAGAAGTAGGATTTTTAGGACATATTGTGTCGAGCGAAGGCTTGATCGTAGACCCCGCGAAGATTGGGTCAATCAAGGAATGGTGAACACCTCGAAATGCTACAGAGGTAAGAAGTTTCCTTGGATTGGCCGAGTATTATAGGAAATTCATTAAAGACTTCGCAAAGAATGCTACTCCATTAATCCAATTAACGAGAAAGAATTTGGTGTTCGCTTGGAGCAATAAATGCGAAATAGCCTTTAAGAAATTAAAGGAGGATTAACTAGCGCAACAGTCCTAATTATACCCGACGGTTCAAAAAATTTCACCGTTTACACCGACACATGTAGGACTAGTTTAGGAGTAGTCCTTATGCAAGAAGGAAGAGTAGTTGCCTTTACTAGTAGACAACTCAAGGATCCAGAGAAAAGATATCCAGTGCATGACCTTGAGTTAGATGCAGTAGTGTTTGCCCTTAAGATGCTGAGGCATTACCTTACCAACTATAAATCCCTTAAATATTTATTTTCTCAACATGACTTAAACTTGAGACAACAAAGGTGGATGGAATGTATTGCCTCATTTGTCTTTACGATTCGAGAAATCCCGGGCAATGGGAATGTTGTGGCAGATGCTTTAGGAAACATGTGACTTTAAATGTGATCCTATAATGGAAACAATTAGAGTCCCTCGCTAATTTTAATTTGCAACCCTCACTAACCACTTCTAATGGTTTTCTTGGGGCTATGATAATTAGACCTACTGATTAACATAGAAATGTGTTTATTTTATGCTCTTATATTTTATCTTTTGTAAATAAATAAATGATACTTTGGTTACTTTTGTGTGTTTTTACAGGATGTCAAGAAATGCCTCCTTCGTTTCAAATTAAAGGCCAACTACAGATAAAAAGCTACTTCCTCATATTAAAGCCATCTCAATTACAAAAGACGTTGTAGCTCACTGGTAATTGCATAGAAATTTGTACTGAGAGACCTGAGTTCGATCCCTGTCGAGCTCACTTTTTGCCAAAGAACAGAACGCGTTCACACTGCCCCTTTGCTATGAAGAATATATTAATTAGTGTTATATTATATATATACATATTCATGTGTATGTATGATATTCACTAATAGACATTTCAGGAGTAGTCATGGAAATCAATTCAGAACATTCATTTTTCAATTTCCAATAAGAAGAATTTTTGATTGATTTATTGCAAAGAAAAGATCAATTTTGAAGATTTCATCCTTTGTTGCCTTTGGAGTTTGATGAGCATCCTTGTTTGGAATAATTAATCGCATGCAATCTAATTACCAAGCAACTAGCCATATGGAGGATTTGGAAGATATTCACCAAGATATGCGTCAGATATTCTTAAAAGAACTATTTAAACAAGCCCAGTCAAGGAAGGCAAGAGATATGATACTACTTCTTGGGAAAAGAGACCCATTTATTCATAGACTTAATTAGGATTTTTCCTATCTCCTCTATAAACATACGTTGTAACCATTGTAAGATATCCATTCTTCTGTACTCTCTTTTAGTTTTAATAAAGCTCTTCTTCGTTTATTTTATTTGCTTTACTGTCATAACAATTTGTGTTCTACTTAATTAGTTTTGGTAGACAGAAATTGTTATTGTTATTGTTATTTCTATTGCTTATTAGTGATTAGTCGTTTGATTAGTTTCAACAACAATCCTAATTTACGTTTGATGTTCTTCTTTTTCTGCACTTTTATTTTCTGCATTTTTGTTCTTGTTTTGCAATTTACTTTCTTTAGTGATTAATCGTTGATTAGATTCAACGATAATTATGCGTTCACAATTTCAATTTGTTTTTATTTCAACAAAATCTCCAGGCTTCGTCTAACCCGCCGAAGAGATTAGATAAATAATTTGATTTTAATTACACCTCCCTGCGTTCGACCTGTATGCTACACACCTGTACGCTTGCAGTATTTAATTTAAATGTCGCACTTTTCTGATTCATAGATTAGCGACGATCAAGTTTTTGGCGCCGTTGCCGGGGAGGCAACAATTAAATTTTATTATTTATTTAATTTCTGATTCGTGTTAGTTTTTTTTTTGTTGTTGTTGTTTTTGTTTAGTAAAGAAAAAAAAAACTCTTAATTGACAGATTTGATGTTATTTATTGACATTGTAATTTCCAAAAACAAGAAAAAAATATCTTGCTAGTTTTGTCTTTATTCCTTTTTTTTTCCTTAATCTCTTTCCTTGTTTTTACAATTTCTTTTCAAAAAAAAAATCTTGTCATTTGTTTGTTATTTCTTTCCTCTTTTTAATTCATTTTTCTTTTACTGTCTATTTCTTTCCCCCTCTACGGATTCTCTTCTTTACAAGTTTTCTTCAAAAAAAAAAAAAAAAAAAAAAAAAAGAACAAAAACAATCTTGCTTCCTTCTGATATCTGCTCCGACTAATTTTCCACATCGCAGTCTTCATCACAGATCCAAAAATCACACAAGCCCGAACTGCCATCAGTTTCAACCCTCAAAACAAATTCACATAATCCCACGTGACCATCAACAAACCATTCCCAAACCCGTACTCAAAACCGCCTTTCACCTTTTCAACAATCCCCAATATCACCTCTTTGCCACAAACAAACCCCACAACAATCTTCCTCCACCACGTGAACAACCAAACTTTCCATCACCAGAAACCACAATCCATACAACCTCATACAGAACTCACCACTTCAGTCTTGAAAACCCCATCATCTTCGCCAATCCCGCACTCGAAGCATCAAAACCCAATTCGCTAGCACCAAATACTGTAATCCAACCACCAGTTCGAACAAACCAATATCAAGACACAACTCCATGTCATAGTAAACAGACGGCCATCCACCAGTCACCACACCCACCGCACTTCGAAAACTGCCATACAAAGTTCAACTACACCACCGTAGCACCCATCACTTTCTCCCCACGCACAAAGCCACTTTTCATCCTCAACCATACCATCGCAAAAAAACCATAGCTCCAGTTACAACGCCTCATCTCTGTCCATCAATCAATTCACAACATCTGACAACACAAATTCTGCTACAATTCCTTGTCTTCACTATAGTTCACATCAACCCCGAAATCGCCATCGGAACCCAGTTCAAACCCATTACGAATCGCAGAAACCATTTCAACCCGATTAAATTCCCGATCAGTGACTTAAGAAATTAAATCGAATTAAAAAATAATACAAGGAGGCGAGCTGGTGATATTTAAATAGATCTATTTCCAATTTTTATTGGGAACAATTTGTTTTGGATAAACAAAGAAAGGGGGGCGTGCTTTTATTTGTCGTTGACTATTTTTGGGATGCAAAAAAAAAATCTGTGGGTGGTTTTATTTTTGACTGTGTGCTTCTGATTGGTTTTATTCCTAAGAAACAGGGTTAGAGTGTTTTTTTCTCCTTTTATTTAGTTAGCTTTCTACATTTTGTTTGAGTAGTGTATTGGGGATGCCTTGTTCTTGTTTTACATTTGAGTGCGTGAGTACCACGACATGGTTTTATTTGTTCTCTTTGCTAGGTTTAGTTTTTTTTAGTTTAGTTTTGCTTGTTGTTTAATTTTTTTTCTTTTTCCAGTTTTGTTTGCATACTTTCTTTTTGCTTAAAAAAAACAAAAAAAAGAAAAAGAAAACCAAAGCCCAAAGGGAGGACCAGGTTCAAGCCAACGAAGAGGAAATTCAAAGGTCAACCGGATTCAAATAGCAAAATAGTGGAGTTCGATTCGCTGTAGCTACTCAAATATTCTGGACGGACTGCCATACCCCACTGTAATATTTTTTGAACTCTATAGGTGCTCTGCTGCAAAAGAAAAAATATATATAGACAATTGTTGTAAAAATTTTCTGCAGGGGCAGCAGCTTGAATGCAAAAATTTTAATTTCTGCAATTAAATTGTGTGATTGTTGTTATTTCTGCACTTTTTATTCATTCTGTTAAGGGCAATACCCCAATACACATAAGGTGAGGGATTTCATCACCCTTTCCTTAGCCCACAAATTGCATTTCATCGTAGAATCTGACTAATAATAACGGTTAGACGTCGGACTTAAGGGAGTCATGGGCTCATCTAGGGCTTAATTGTATTGTGATAATTGATTCATTTGGAACGAATTATTTCTTGGTTTCTAGACTACGGCAGAGAAATAACCGTTTATAAATATTACAGTGATTCGTAAATATTATATCGGTTGTTACTCTGAAGGTACTTAAACCTTTGGCTGCATTGCTAGGGTGATTCCTGGTGCACCGATAACTCCTGTCCGTTAACTGGCTGAGAAATCTTTTGATCTAAGTAATCAAACGCGTCACTTTATAATTTTGGGTTAGGAGCCTATAAGGATAGAAAATTTCATTATAGCTAATTTCTGTGCTTGCATTTAACAACAATGAGTGAAAAGAGTGTTAGCCAACAAAATTCTCCTAGGGGTTCTCGAATCAACCAAAATTTTCCAAGCGAATTGGATCAAAATCGAGTGAATCACAACTTTCCAAACTTTGGAGATCAAAATCAAATAAATCAAAATTTTCAAAACCTCAATATCCAAATGGATAGACCCTTGTCTCTTCGTGATCGATGTTATCCAACTAGGACCGTTCAACCCTCTGTCATCGTGTTCCCACCAGGTGAAGGAAACAATTTTGAGCTAAAACATTCTTTTATTCAAGGGCTACCAAAGTTTACTGGGTCTGAAAATGCTTATGAATTTCTAAGTGAATTTGAATTGTATGCTTCTACAACAAAAATGCAACAATTGTCTAACGAATCGATCAAGCTGAGGCTAATTCCATTTGCACTACTTGAAAGCGCTAAAAGATGGCTAAATTCTCTTCCGAAACATTCCATAAGAAGTTGGGATGAATTTGTCACTGCATTCTTGAAAAAGTTTTTCCCTTTCCATAAAACTCTAAAAATTCGAACTGAGATAAACCAATTCTGTCAAAATGAGGGGGAAACTTTTTCAAAATACTTTGAAAGATTCAACCAACTATTATATAGTTGCCCTCATCATGGAATTCTAAAAGATCACTTATGTCAAATTGTACATGAAGGGCTAAACTATCAGAGTAGAATTCAATTAGAATCAATGTGTGGAGGAGACTTTATGTCTAAAACAACCGATGAAGCTTGGCGGTTCTTAGAAGATTATGCTGAAAAGGACATGCAATGGGAATCGATTCGTGTTCCCATTCGTACTTCTACTAGAGGAGTGCATGTCGTAGACCCAAATCAAATTCCGTTAGAAAATCAAACTCCTCAAGCCGGAGAAGGGTTACCCCACTATTACTCTCAGGACCAAGCTAATGCCATCGCTCGAAATAATCCTTACTCATCTACATACAATCCTGGTTGGAGGAACCACCCAAATTTTTCTTGGTCAAACCCCAATAATTCGGCTAACCCATCTCACGTGCAACCCTTTATTCCCAACCCAAATTATCAAGCTCCACCTCCAATTTCTCAAACCTATCAAATAGCATCTCAATCCAAACAACCTTATAGGCACCCCAATTTTCAACCATCAAACCAATCCTCTCAATCTTCTCAATCGTCACCAGAAATTATGCGTTTAGAAAAACAAATGGAACAAATGATGAATATGATAAAGGAACTAGCAAAAAATAACGAGAAAGGAAAGTTACCGAGTCAACCTGAGGTGAATACAAAATATAACTCTCGTGCTGTAAATTCTTGTGAGGACAAAAATCATAATCCAGTCAATGCTATTACAACCCTTCGATCTGGAAAGAGGATTGATAATAACGTGGGCGACCCTGGCGAACCTTCTAACTCGACCCAATGCCAAATCTTGATGATCATCCATTGGCTTCGAATGCCAATTCTTCTAAACCTCCATTTTCCTTAAATGTTGGCAATCCCAACAGTTCTTCTCCCAGTGTCGGCAAACCCGACCCACCTTCGAAAATTAATGTTGGCAATACCAACATTCCATCTTCTACGACCCTACCACCTTCTATTTCCTTGGATAAACCTTTTTCCTCGAACGATGAAACTGATCACAGAGTCAAAAAACCAATAGCTCCATTTCCCCATAGGCTCAATAATAAGAAGAAAGCGGCAAATTTAGATAAAATTTTGGAAATTTTCAAACAAGTCCGTGTGAACATTCCTCTTTTAGACACAATTGAACAAATTCCTCAATATGCCAAATGTCTTAAGGAATTGTGCACCCAGAAACGTGCAACTAATGTTCCAAAAACCGCCTTTCTAACTGCGAATACAAGCTCTGCTCTTTCGAATCTTACCCCAGTCAAGTACAAAGACCCTGGCCGCCCTACGATTGATTACAAAATAGGAAACACCCATATTTCTCGTGCCCTACTCGACCTTGGTGCCCGTGTCAATCTTCTTCCTTATACTGTTTATTGTCAACTTGGGTTAGGGGAAATTAAACCAACAAACATCACTCTTCAGTTAGCAGATCGGTCTGTCAAAAAGCCATTGGGAATTATCGAAGATGTCTTGATACAAATCGAACAGTTTTACTTCCCTATCGATTTCATAGTTTTAGACACAAAGCCTGTCTCAAATCCCAAAGTTCAAATACCATTGACTTTAGGACGGCCCTTCTTAGCAGCCTCAAATGCTATCATTAATTGTAGGAACGGTCAACTTCGACTTTCCTTCGGGCACCTAACCATTGAGCTAAACATCTTCAATTTCAACAAACAACCTAGGGATTTTGAGACCGATGAAATCCACATGATTCAAACCATAGTGGACGAAACCTCTAATGACACTTCTGAAGCCTTGAAAATGTGTCTGGAGCATTTCGATTCCGATTTCGACGAACTGGAATACATTTCTGAACTGAATGAATTTCTTGACTCAAATCCTTCGTCTTCTGACTCTGACCAAGGAATGTTAACCAATGTTAACACTCAAGAACATCCTAAGTTAAATCTCAAACCCTTGCCACAAGACCTTAAGTACGCATACTTAGACTCCTCAGAAACTCTTCCCGTAATCTTGGCCTCTGATCTTACCGAGGACCAAGAAGAAAAACTCTTAGAACTTTTGCGGGAAAATAAAGAAGCCTTGGGATGGGAACTGAGCGATATAAATGGAATTAGCCCATCAATTGTGGAACATCGCATACATTTAGTTGATGAGGCTAAACCCACCCGTGAAGCTCAAAGGCGATTAAACCCAAACATGAGAGAAGTGGTCAAGGAGGAGATAATCAAATGTCTAGACAATAACATCATCTATCCCATCTCTGATAGTACCTGGGTGAGTCCGGTACAAGTCGCACCAAAGAAATCGGGAGTCACAGTGATGAAAAATGAAAGTAAGGAGCTCGTCCCAACAAAAATTAAAACAAAATGGCATGTGTGTATCGACTATCGAAAGCTCAACTCAGCCACATGAAAAGACCATTTTCCCTTACCTTTTATTAACCAAATGCTCGAACACTTAGCGGGTCATGAGTACTATTGTTTTCTCGATGGATACTCTGGCTATAACCAAATCCCTGTTGCTTTAGAGGATCAACATAAGACCACCTTTACTTGTCCCTTTGGAACCTTTGCTTATCGTCGCATGCCTTTTGGTCTTTGTAATGCCCCCGCAACTTTCCAAAAGTGTATGATGCGTATCTTCTCTGATATGGTGGACGAATTCTTGGAAATATTCATGGATGATTTTTCAATCTATGGATCATCTTTTTCCCAATGCCTCACTCATTTAGAACTCGTCCTAAAATGTTGTAAGGAAAAATCACTCGTGCTTAATTGGGAAAAATGTCACTTCATGGTAAAAAAGGGGATAGTTCTAGGTCATGTCGTCTCCAAAGATGGCCTTGAAGTCGATAAATCTAAAATCGATTTGATTGCTAATCTGCCTCCCCCTAAGTCTGTTAAAGATGTTCGTTCATTTCTTGGCCACGTAGGATTCTGTAGAAGATTCATTAAGGACTTCTCGAAAATTTCAAAACCTCTCTCAAATTTACTTACCAAAGACTTTAAGTTCGAATTCTCCAATGACTGCAAAACATCTTTTGAAACTCTTAAGTCAATCTTGACCACAGCTCCCATCATTCAACCTCCTGATTGGACTCAACCCTTCGAACTTATGTGCGACGCTTCTGACTTTGCAATTGGAGCCATCTTAGGTCAGCGTATCGATAAACTCCCTCGAGTCATTTATTACGCTAGCAAAACCTTAAACGAGGCCCAATTGAATTACTCAACTACTGAAAAGGAATTTTTGGCAGTTGTCTTTGCTCTTGAGAAATTCAGACCATATCTCATAGGATCCAAAGTCAAAGTTTACACTGATCATGCTGCCCTCCGATATTTGCTTTCTAAAAAGGATGCCAATGCCCGCTTGATTCGTTGGATCCTTCTTCTTCAAGAATTCGATATAGAAATACGAGATAAAAAGGGTTCTGAAAATGTTGTAGCTGATCATCTCTCTCGAATTGTGCACGAAAATGTTGAAGACACCCAAATCGATGACTATTTTCCTGACGAACAACTCCTTTCGATCTCTAACACCCCTTGGTACACTGACACTGTGAATTATCTTGTCACACAACAAACACCCGCTGAATGGTCGAAACAAGATAAACAAAATTTTCTCTCAAAAGTTCGAAACTTCTATTGGGACGACCCATATCTTTTCAAATACTGTCCAGACCAAATCATTCGAAGGTGTGTGCCCGATCTTGAACACCAAAGTATTCTCTCCTTCTCACATGACCATGCTTGTGGTGGTCACTTTGGAGCAAGAAAAACTGCTGCAAAAGTATTGCAAAGCGGTTTTTATTGGCCCACACTCTTCCGTGACGCTTTCGAATTTTGCTCTAAATGTGATCGATGTCAAAGAACGGGTCGAATCTCTAAGCGAAACATGACGCCTCTCAACCCCATTTTAGTGATTGAGTTATTCGATGTTTAGGGCATCGATTTCATGGGACCATTCCCTAATTCATTTGGGAATCTTTACATCTTGCTTGCGGTAGATTATGTCTCAAAATGGGTTGAAGCCATTTCGACCAAAACCAACGACAACAAGGTTGTTGTCAAATTCCTCAAAGAAAACATCTTTTCGTGCTTTGGCACACCTCGAGCTATCATTAGCGATAATGGCACTCACTTCTGTAATCGTGCTTTTGAGTCCTTGCTCAAGAAATACTCAATCACACACAAGCTGTCGACCCCTTACCATCCACAAACTAGTGGACAAGTAGAAGTTTCCAATAGACAAATCAAGCAAATTCTTGAGAAAACCGTGAGTTCCAATAGAAAAGATTGGTTCGTAAAACTGATTGATGCACTTTGGGCTTTTCGCACTGCTTATAAAACCAATCTAGGGATGTCACCATACCGATTAGTCTTTGGAAAGGCCTGTCACTTACCTCTTGAATTAGAGCATCGTGCACTTTGGGCCATAAAATTTTTGAACTTTGACTTAGAGAAAGCCGGCTCACATAGGAAGTTACAAATTTCGGAATTAGAGGAATTAAGAAATGAGGCGTATGAAAATGCGAAAATCTACAAAGAAAGAACTAAAGCCCAACACGACAAAAACATACTTCGTAAGGAATTCAACGTAGGTCGACTGGACCTTATGTTGTGAAAACAGCATATCCTCATGGAGCGGTTGAAATTGAAAATCCTAGGGATGGAAAAGTCTTTAAAGTAAACGGTCAACGACTGAAACCATTTTTGGAATTCGAGCAATATGACGAAAATGACCCTATCGATCTGCATGAGCCTGATCATCCACCATGAAATCAGGTGGTACACGTTCGTTTTCTTTTATTTTTCTTAGACAGTTGGGACACTGTCTCAATCAAGTGTGGGGGGGGGGGGAGGGAGTCTGCATTGCATTCTTTTGATTTTTCTTTAATTTTTCTTTCTTTCTTTTCGTGTAGGACCATCATGCATTTTAATCGTAGTAACATACCATTTTTTTTTAAATACGACTCATTTTCAATTGATACAACAAAATTAGTTTACAATTTTTAGCCAGTTGATAGTATTTTTCTCTCTCGGCTAAGTTCGAATTTGAAATACAATGAAAAGTTTAATTTTGAGGGATAATAGTGTAACCGGTACATAGGGAGATTCTTAGGTGATGGCCATGAAATCTATTCTATATTGTAGACTTTGTTTAAATAAGTGGAGGACTTAAAATACTTATATTGGCTTTTCAAATCTTTAAAACTAAGTTGTGTTAAGTTGAATTCGCGTAACTCTCTTTTGTGCTTATAATTTCAATAGTAATAATAGTAATCCAAGGGTATCCAACATTGCTTGTATATCAAGCGTTGATGTGCAAACCCACCAAGCTCTATCCGACACGTTGTTGACAAAGTCAGCGTTGGAATATCTTGGTCTCATTTTATGAGATTGGACACCTAAGGATTACCGACACTTTGTTGACAAAGTCAAAGTCGGCCTGCACAATCCGCCAAGCTCTTTACCCACTCTCCGTTAGTCCGCGAGGCAGTGCATGGGTGGTAAACCTTGGTCTTCTAAGTTAGGTGTATGTACTTAATCATAAATTTTAAAATTTTATAGAATAAAGAATAAGCGATGATGCCTAAACACTTCTTGACCTTATTGATTTGACTAGCCATACATGAGAAAATTAGAATACCACTTTGCAAACTGTGCCAAGCAAACTAAGAATTTATTTCATGGCTGCACTATGTTATCGACCGTACTAACTGGCCAAACTGGAATTTAACATTTGAAAACTTGATTTATATTGAAAATTTGTGACAAGTTGAGGTATCTAAAATAAAATCAACTGATTAGAAATTATTAACTTAATTTGTTGTACCACTTTCCTGAAATAAGTCGTGTTTTCATTTTTCGTTTTTATTTGCATATGTCCATTGCATTCATGTAGTTTCATTAGAATCATAGCATACTGCATTTGAATTTTGTGGGTAGTATCCGCTGAAAACCCTCACGAGACACCACTCGTCCTACTAGGGACACCTAGAGGTTTAACGGCTTGTAGCATACGCTCAATGCAATCGTGTTTCTTATGAAAATGCGACCTATCTAGTTAGTTTTTCATTTTCTTTTTACTCGAGGACGAGTAAAAGATAAGCGTGGGGGTATTTGATTAACATAGAAATGTGTTTATTTTATGCTCTTATATTTTATCTTTTGTAAATAAATAAATGATACTTTGGTTACTTTTGTGTGTTTTTACAGGATGTCAAGAAATGCCTCCTTCGTTTCAAATTAAAGGCCAACTACAGATAAAAAGCTATTTCCCCACATTAAAGCCATCTCAATTACAAAAGACGTTGTAGCTCACTGGTAATTGCATAGAAATTTGTACTGAGAGACCTGAGTTCGATCCCTGTCGAGCTCACTTTTTACCAAAGAACAGAACGCGTTCACACTGCCCCTTTGCTATAAAGAATATATTAATTAGTGTTATATTATATATATACATATTCATGTGTATGTATGATATTTACTAATAGACATTTCAGGAGTAGTCATGGAAATCAATTCAGAACATTCATTTTTCAATTTCCAATAAGAAGAATTTCTGATTGATTTATTGCCAAGAAAAGATCAATTTTGAAGATTTCATCCTTTGTTGCCTTTGGAGTTTGATGAGCATCCTTGTTTGGAATAATTAATCGCATGCAATCTAATTACCAAGCAACTAGCCATATGGAGGATTTGGAAGATATTCACCAAGATATGCATCAGATATTCTTAAAAGAACTATTTAAACAAGCCCAGTCAAGGAAGGCAAGAGATATGATATTACTTCTTGGGAAAAGAGACTCATTTTCATAGACTTAATTAGGATTTTTCCTATCTCCTCTATAAATATACGTTGTAACCATTGTAAGATATCCATTCTTCTGTACTCTCTTTTAGTTTTAATAAAGCTCTTCTTCGTTTAGTTTATTTGCTTTACTGTCATAACAATTTGTGTTCTACTTAATTAGTTTTGGTAGACAGAAATTGTTATTGTTATTTCTATTGCTTATTAGTGATTAGTCGTTTGATTAGTTTCAACAACAATCCTAATTTACGTTTGTTGTTCTTCTTTTTCTGCACTTTTATTTTCTGCATTTTTGTTCTTGTTTTGCAATATACTTTCTTTAGTGATTAATCGTTGATTAGATTCAACGATAATCCTGCGTTCACAATTTCAATTTGTTTTTATTTCAACAAAATCTCCAGGCTTCGTCTAACCCGCCCAAGAGATTAGATAAATAATTTGATTTTAATTACACCTCCCTGCGTTCGACCTGTATGCTACACCTACCTTAAGAGAAAGGATCCAAAGCACATAAGACTTAGACGAGGAATTAAAAGGCATAAAGGAGAAAGTGCGAAGGAAAGAAACCTTTCCTCATTCGGTTAGGTATTTGATCAACAATGATGGGAGTTTACTTTGGGATGAACGAATTTATGTCCCTAAGAATGAAGGGTTGAGGAAAGAAACTCTAGAGGAGTGCCATAGGCTAAAATTGACCATACACCCCGCTGAGGATAAAATGTACAAAGATATGGAGAGGAATCACCATTGGGAAGAAATGAAGAGAGACATAGCCGAGTTTGTGGAGAAGTGATTGACGTGCCAAAAAGTCAAAGCAGAGAAAAGGAAGCCCGGAGGATTGTTACTACATTTAGAGATCTCCACGTGGAAGTGGGAACATATTTCCATGGACTTTGTAGATGGACTTCCTAGAAGCCAAATGGGGAATGAGGCCATTTGGGTTGTGGTAGATCGTTTAACCAAAAGCGCCCATTTTATACCAGCAAAGAAGACAAGAAATGCAGCCTCGTTAGCCCAATTATATGTCAAACAGATAGTTAGACTTCATGGTATCCCGTTGATTATCTTGAGTGATAGGGACCCCTTGTTCACTAGCGAATTTTGGAGGAGCCTACAAGCAGCATTGGAGACGACCCTTTACTTATGTACAACTTATCATCCATAGACCGACAGACATACAGAGAGTGTAACACCCCACCTCCGCTAGGGTCACTCACAAAGGGAATGCACTAGTTTTGGTGGAGTATTATCTAGGTAAACATACACGAAGATATCACAAGGCATTCATAAATAAAGCAGCAGTAGAAATTAAAAACCAAATTTCATTACTTTCAAGAAAAGAGTCAAAACCTCATATATCCATAAATTATTCCATTATATCAAGTTCTAGATAAAGAAGCATAAACTTAAGATAACCAAAGTAAATTATTCCCCAAAAATAGCAGAAGTGCAGCCATAGCATAGCTGAAGACCAAACCGTACATGAGATGACAGAAAGCAAGCTAAATCCAAGCTAAGAGCTAGCATCTCCTCCCTGAGAACCTGGGGGAAACGAAAGAAAAAGGGGCGAAAGAAAAAGGGTCAGTCATAAAGACTGGTAAGCCCTAGTGACTTTCAGTATAAAAACTAGTAAAAGTAACATGACATGTGAAAACTGGAATTAAACATAAGGATGACAACAGGACTAAGATAGCAAGATAAGTCAAGTCTAGCATCGCGTATTCAAGATTCGCTGCACCAACTATACTAGTATTCTAACCCATGTCAGGTATTAACCATGAAATGATCCCTTGGCCCAATATCATGAAACGATCCATTACGGGGTCCTACGGTATGATCTACTAATCGATCGGCTCCCTACAAGTTCTAGTCGTCATGTGTCTGTGTCATATGGCCCAATCACGAAATGTAGTCACCTGTGCTAGGTCCACCATAGGGTGCATCAAGTCCTATGGTGCCAACCACCGACACGAATCAAGCACGCACAGTGCAAACCTACGGGTGCCCAATGCCTACTTTTTCAACTCCGGACTACGTGCACGACCATAGTCCACCTGAACCTACAATGGCGCACCTACTCAGCCGTCGTTCTGGTCGCTTACAATCAGCCCAATAATCGTGCCCCACCATGCCTAGTCCCAGGGTATCGTGATACATCTAAGTGGGTTACTGCTGAAAAGGACCGCGTAACAAGGGTTTCTAATGGGTTAAGTGTTGTCATTCAAATTCGTGACTTAACCCTACCAAATCATGTATCAAGCTGGTTAAGTGTGTTCAAGCGGTTCATGACTTAACCTTATCAAATGATCATGTCAATTTGGTTTAAGTATATTCAAGTGGTTCATGACTTAACCCTATTATATGGCATTAATTCATTAATGCACCCAACCTCTCACATTGGAATAGTTGTTGTGGTCAATGGATTTGTCGGGCGGTTCCGGGTAGATTTACACCACCACATAGTCTAACCTCGGGTTTTAAGTGCGTTATGACCAACTACCCACATTGGATCCTATTGTTTGGAGTCACTGGATTCGCCGGGCGGTTCCAGGCAGATTTACACTGCAAACTCAACCCAACCTCAAGTTAGCCATTTTCAAATTCATTCTAGCGTCATGTCCATGTTCAAGTTTTCATATCAAGTTCATGTCCATATCCAGGTTCAAGTTATAACAATGTTCATGTTTCAAGTTCATAGTAAATTCAGGTTTTACCTAATCTACCCAATCACATTCCCATCGCACGTAAACTCGAATCGATACAAACGAATCTAATTAAGGAATAACATAGAAAGAACTGGAATAAGGTGGCAAAAATGATTACAAGTCAAGCATGGTATAACTTGAGATAAATGACTACAACAATACTGGCATATGGAATAGTGGTCTCAAATATCAAATATAGCAAAATAGGGTGATAGTCATGGTAAAAGTTGACATAAGATAATAACCCCAAACTTGTGAATAACAATTGTTTCAACATCACAGACATGAATATTATGGACATTAAGGGTTCTAGATCTACATCATGTATAGGTCCCAAATCAATTTCATATAAATATTACTACAAGTCAAGATTCAAGATAGATAGATCAAGGGTGAACAAATAGTAGATCCAAAATACTAGATCCAAAGTGAACAATGATAGATCCAAGATATACAATGATAGATCCAAGATAATTGTCATACATAGGTTCAATTTCAATTTACAACATGTCCATATTAAGTTTAAAGTTTAGATCTAAAAGTAACTGGGGCTTACTGATCGTGGTTCGAGAATTAGAAAACAAAGAGGCGATGTTGAATCTCGAGTCTAACAGAAATCCCCCAAACAGCAATACTCTACATGTAGCCTTGTTGGAGGAGAAGCAATCCCTTTTCTCTAACTTTTCAACCAGGGTTTTAGCAGCATAAGGCCAGAGAGAATTTGTGTAGAGAGACTAGAGTTAGGGGCTGTTTATATAGGGTCTGGCGAACGAATTTAGACAGAAATCGGACTAGAAACATCAGAGTGAATTCTGACTCAAAAATGGGCTCAGCAACCAGGTCGACACCCAGGTCGACTCTATGGTCGACCTGGTCCTGGGCGGGTCGACACTATAGTCGACCCCCAGGTCAACCTGGTCCTGGGCGGGAAATTTCCCGCCCAGTCCGTTCTAAGGTTCGAATTCAAAATTTTAATTCGAATTCTGAGCTATTTTTGAACTTGAATTTTCTGAAACTTTGAAGGGTCATAACTTGGTCATATGGACTCCGATTTTCGAAAACTCGGACTCGTTTCCAAGCAGAATTTCGAGACGAACGTAATGGCATAACCCATTGCCCTTGATTCTTATTTTAAAAATTAATTCTGCCTTGATTTATGGTTATAACACGTTATTAAAATACGGGTTGTTACATTCTCCCCTCCTTAAAGGATTTTGTCCCCGAAATCTCTAAGTTAGAAAGAATATATCCTATCATCCAATCATCCATCTACTCAAAACATCATCCACAGGCAACCATTGTCCTTAAAAGATTTCTAGTGCTGTATGAACATATGCAGTAAGTGTGTGTATATGTACTTATCTAATGCAAAAAGATCAGGCGGTTACTGATTCAGTAAACCTCCTTAATGCAAAATATGTTAGTGTAATGAGTCCAATATGTATGCAAATTCCTAACATAATTTATAATCTCTACATGAGTGCACATAACATTCATTCATATGCAACATCCAAGTGATAGCATAACAAGTTCCATCCATGTACAAGTATAAGCACTCATGCATATGCAACATGAAAAGGTGACTGAGCCGATCTAGTGCCTAATGTGTGTCATGCATCCACTAGCAATCACTTGCAAACACTTGCAACCATTTGCAAACATCAACCATAACATGTTTCAATCACATGTTTACATCCATATGGTTCTACCTAAGGTTCTAAAGATAAGATCGAGAAGATAACAATGCAAACATAGGTAGTAAAAGCATGATATGAAAGGTTTTCAAGTTTATAGGAAAAGAGATCGAGAATGTACCCTAAAAAAGAAATGGGTAAAGCGTGCGTATCTTCTTTTCGGTTTCCCAAGTTGCGTCTTCTTGGGCTTCACCCCACTGTACTTTAACTAGCTTGACTTCTCGATTCCTTAGCTTCTTGATCTCCGTTCCTAAGATACAAATCGGAACTCGCTTCAATGTTGCATCTTTTTCCAGTTCTACGCCTTCAAGGATGCTCAGCTCAACCACTTCGGCCGAATCATGTAAGCACTTTCGGAGATGCGAGACGTGAAAGACATGTGTACTTCAGTCAGCTTCTCGGGTAAGTCTACCTTATAGGCCATCTTCCCAATCCTCTCAGTGATAGGGAACGGTCCTACGAACCTTGGTGCTAGCTTTCTAACCGCTCCAAAACGAACCACATTGCGTAAAGGAGAAACTTTTATAAAGACCATATCTCCGACTTCGAACTCTAGGTCTATCCTTCTCTTGTCCGCATAAGATTTCTGTCTATCTTGGGCCGTTTTCATCCGTCTTCGTATCAACTCAATCTTCTCAGAAGTGTCCCTTATCATGTCGGGCCCAAGTATAAGCCCGTCTGTCGTCTCCCACCAACAAGTTGGCGACTTGCACGGTCTTCCATAGAGGGCTTTGTATGGTGCCATTCCGATGCTAGCTTGGTAACTATTATTATATGCAAACTCCACGAGAGGAAGATGGTCTTCCCAAGCACCACCAAAGTCAAGAATGCATAGCCTCAAAAGATCCTCTAGTACCCTATTTACCCTTTCAGTTTGTCCATCCGTCTGTAGGTGATAGGCCGTGCTTAAACTTAGTCGTGTACCCATTGCTTCTTGTAGACTATTCCAAATCTGGCTAGTAAAAATCGGGTCATGATCACTAACTATACTAGGAGGAACCCCATGCAACTGTACTATCTCTCGAAGGTAAATAGATGCTAGCCATGTTGCAGTCCTCTTGCTTTTCACCGGAATGAAGTGAGCACTTTTCGTGAGTCTATCAACTATGACCCATATGCTAGTATTTCCCTTCCTTGACCTAGGCAGTCCATCCATGAAATCCATCGAGATACTCTCCTATTTCCATTGCGGAACCTCCAAATGATGTAATAGCCCACCGGGCTTCTTCGACTCGGCCTTTACTTGTTGGCACACCAAGCACTTTGAAACGAACTCTGCCACGTCCTTTTTCATTCTAGGCCAAAAGAAATTGTGTTTCATATCCCTGTACATCTTATACCCTTCGGGATGTATGGTCATCTTCGAGTGATGCGCCTCTTCGAGGACTTTCCTTACTAGGTCTCCCACTTATGGGACACATAGCCTTCCATCACGCCTTAGCCATCCCTTGTCATCTATGGCATACCTACCGAGGTGACTTGACGTCTCACCACTAATCATCTTGTCCATGATTTCGACTATCTGTGGGTCTTCCTTTTGTGAAGTCCCTACTTGATCTAGAAGTGTAGGTCTTAACTCAAGAGATGCTAGCGTAGTAGCTAATGACTCAACAGCAGGTGTAAAATCAAAGGTTGCTATAAACTCTAGGCTTTTCCTTTCAACAAACAAGGGGCTCAAGGTCAACCTTTTCCTACTTAGTGCATCCGCCACCACGTTACCCTTGCCAGGGGTATAGGCTATATCGAAGTCATATGATGATAAGAATTTCATCCACCGCTATTGTCTTAGATTCAAATCTTTCTGTGAGAAGAGGTACTTAAGTGATTTGTGGTTGGTATACAGCTCGAACCACTCCCCTAGAAGATAATGGTGCCAAGATTTAAGTGCAAAAACGATCGCCGCCAACTCCAAGTCATGTGTGGGATAGTTCTTCTCATGAACTTTAAGTTGTCTACCCCCATAGCATATCACTTTCCCTTCTTGCATTAGGACAACGCCTAATCCTGTGCCACACGCATCTGTGTATACCGTAAACATCTTACTTCCGTTGGGTAATGCCAAAACTGGAGTTATGGTGAGGGCTCCCTTGAGTCTCTGAAAAGAAATCTCACATTCTATGTCCCATGCAAACGCTAGGTTTTTCTTCGTTAACCTAGTAAGAGGGGCTGAAATCTTAGCGAAGTCCTTAATGAACTTCCTATAATAGCCTGCCAAACCGAGAAAGCTTCTCACCTCCATTGCATTCTTAGGAATTTTCCAGTCTTGCACCGCAACTACCTTTGCGGGGTCCACGGCTATGCCTTGCTTAGAAACTACGTGTCCAAGAAACCGAACTTCATTTCTCCAAAAATGGCATTTGGAGAACTTACCCTTTAACTGGTGTGCTCTAAGCATATCCTTGACTTCCTTGAGATGTCTAGCATGTTCTTCTTCATCCTTTGAGAAGATCAAAATATCGTCCACGAAAACCACTACAAACTTGTTAAGGAACTCCCGAAACACCCTACTCATCAAATCTACAAAGTACGTGGGTGCATTCGTTAACCCAAACGGCATGACGAGCCATTCGAAGAACCCATCTGGAGTCCTAAACGCAGTTTTGTCAATGCTATCCTCAGCCACTCTAAGCTGATGGAATCCTGTAGCTAGATCAAGATGAGAGAAAACAGATGCTCCCATAAGCTGGTCAAACAAATCGTCGATTCTTGGTAGTGGGTGTCTATTTTTTCGTCAGCTTGTTTAACTCACGATAATCTACGCATAGACGAAGCGAACCATTCACCTTAGTAGCAAATACCACTGGAGCACCTCATTCAGAAATGCTTCGCCTTATGAAATTTTTCTCAAGCAACTCCTTAACTTGTTTGCTAAGCTCCCTTCTCTCTCGCGGGGCCATGTGCCTAACGGGCAATGAAACTGGCTTGGGATTATCAACAAGATAAATTCGGAAGTCTATCTCGCATTTAGGAGGTAACCCCTTCACCTCATCAAAGACATCTGGATATTCTCGGACAACTCTTACAGATTGCAAATTGTCGATGGACGAGTAAAGAGATTCAAGATAACACAACATGACCGGACCCTTAGGGTTACAAGAAATTTCAAGGGTATTACCAAGGCGAGTCATGAGCCTCACTACCCTTCGTTCACAATCAAGAATGGCTCCATAATTTGATAGCCAATCCATACATAGGATCAAACTGTATCCCATAAATCCGAGAACATAAGCATTACACGTGAATTCTACGCTTAAGATAGAAATCCTCAAATCCACACACATCATAGATAAACGAGCGGAGCCCACAATTGGATTTGAAACTATAACGGGATCCTCAACCAGACTAGTACTTAGGTGCAGATTTTTAACAACATCAGAAGAGATAAAAGTATGCGATGCGCCAGAGTCAAATAAGGTTCGAACAGGAGATTCAGAAATGTAAACAAGGCTTTCTATGGAAATATCACTACCTCGGTCAAGTGCTGGAGTGGTGCTGAGAGCATGCAACTGCCCTCCAGAAGGTCCTGCTCGCTGGGCCTGCCCTTGCCCTTTCTTCTTAGGGCAATCTTTGCTGATGTGTCCAGTATCTCCACAATGAAAGCATTCACCCAACTTTCTCTTATTCCTTCTACAGTCTTTAGCTAGATGTCCCGTAATACCACAAAAGTTGCATTTCCTTGTCTCACGTGGTTTATTAGTATTGTTGTTGTTGTTCTTGTTATTCTTGTTGCCTCCCTTCTTGAAGTCAACCTTCTTATTCTGAGTCTCATTAGGCTTAACCTCCTTCTTGCTATTCTTGTCTTCCTCATGAAGTAGGGCCATATCCACCAAGCTTTCGAAGGTCGCCCCCATGGGTATATGAGTTATGGCCAAACTGTGTAGTGGCTCGTTTAATCCTCGAGCAAAGCGTACAGCCTTCTTCTGAGCTATGTTAACCAAGTCCAACCCGAACCTAGCAAGCAGATTAAACTTATTCACGTACTCCCTAACGGTCATGTCCCCTTGCTTAAGTGCTAGGAACCTCTCCATCTGAAGGTTCTCTTCTGCTGACGATAAGAATTTAAGCCCAAACCTCTCTTTAAAGTCTGCCCAAGTCTCAACTGGCCTGCTAGCGTTGGTGACTTCCCACCAAAATGCAGTTTCCTCTTTCAACAACCATGCTGCTAACTGAACTTTCCTATGATCCTCCACATCAAAGATAATAAACAAGTCTTCAGTCTCCTTTAGCCAGTTTCTTGCCTCAACAAAGGTTTCTGTAACACCCCACCTCCGCCAGGGTCACTCGCAAGGGAATGCACTAGCTTTGGAGGGGCATTATTGGTAAACATGCATAATGATATAGCAAGGCAGGACATGACATATATATATATATATATATATATGTAAAACAACAGAGTAAGTAAATAAAACAGCGGAAGATTTTTAAACCATTTCAAAAACAAGTCTGGTGCATCAAAATGTCAATTTCCCAAATAAACAAGTCTAGTACATGAAATAACATCATCTGAAACTGAAAAAGAAAACATAATAGTAGCTATCCCCAAAGTGGAAGAAACCATAGCAAGCCCAAGTCCAAAGCATACATGAGCTATCCAAGAAAGCAGCTAAGATCCAAGCTAGGCTCCTGTATTCCCTCCCTGAGAACCTGGGGGGGGGGGGGAACGGAAGAAAAGAGGCGAAACAAAACGGGTCAGTCAAAAAGACTGAGTAAGCCCTGCTACGATCAGTCTATAAACTAATAAAGTTAACATCATGATGGAAACTGAGATGATCATAGATAACAACATACTGGCATGGTAAATTACCTACAAGATAGATAGAGGTATCATCGCATAAAACAAGGTTAAGTTTTGCACCACGGTGTACTAGCAAACCAACATAACAGGTATTGATCCCTTAGCCCAAACTTTGGCCCAATAACATGAAGTGACCTTAGTATAAGGTCCAACCCAACGGTCTAGTCGATCGGCTCCCTATAAGCCTAACACGTCAAGTGTTGATGTCCATACGGCCCACATATGGATGTAGGTAGTCTGTGTTGGGCCCACCTTTGGGTGTATCAAGCCCTCGGTTGTCGACCCCGGACACTTAAGCAATAATGCACAGCCCTAACCTACTGGTACCCGTGCCTCGAGTTTGTCCAACATCGGACTACGTGCACGTCCGTAGCCCGCCGGACCCGCACCGCTGTACCACTCAGCCGTCGCTTTGGTCGCTTACATCAGTCCAGTAATCGTGCCCCGCCCTAGCCTAGCCTCTAGGGTTGTGAATGATACCAAACTGGGATTACTGCTGGAACAGACCACGTTGCTAGGGTTTCTAAGAGGGTTAAGTGTGATTTAACCCTTCACTAATCCTGGATTAAACTGGTTAAGTGTGGCTTAACCCCATTCTAATCCCTCGAACTCCCAAATTGATTAAATTGGTTAAGTGTAACTTAACCCCATTTTCATCCCTTGAATCCCCAAATTGGTTAAGTATTAGTGGACCCTGACTTAACCCTAATTATGAGGCATTAATTAACTTAATGCACCTCAACCTCTCACATTAGACCTTGTTGTGGTTACTAGTTAGGCCGGGCGGGTCCGGGTAGCTTTACACCACAACTTGGTCTAACCTCGGGTCTTGGCACCCCATGACCAACTTCTTACATTGGGTCCTATTGTTTGTAGCCACTAATTAAGCCGGTCGGTTCCGGGTAGAATTACGCTACAAACTCAACCCAACCTCGAGTTGGCCACACTTATGTTTTCTAAGTGTCATGTCCACTTTATTTCAAAACATAATCACAAGTCAAACAATTACTTGGGTAGACCTAACTTAATAGGTAAATTCCCAAGGGGTAGACCTAACTTAATAGGTAAATTCCCAATCTTATATTTTTATGTATTTTAAGTTTACCCCAAACCCCCAACGTCATTCTATCGCTTACATATTCGTAGTAACGCATAAAGGATAGGAAGAGGGAACTTGGCACAACATAAACTTGCACAACAGTCATGCATAACATGTTAGACTTGCACAACTTAGCGTAGTGAACTTGCATATTACCATAAAACATGCATAACATGTTAAACTTGCATAACTTAGCATAATGAACTTGCATATTACCATAATCGTGCATAACTTGTCAAACATGCACAACTTGTCATTTTAAACTTGCATAAACATGCACAACTTGCCAAAACATGCACAACTTGTCAAAACATGCACAACTTGTCATTTTAAACTTGCATAAACATGCACAACTTGCCAAAACATGCACAACTTGTCAAAACATGCACAACTTGTCATTTTAAACTTGCATAAACATGCACAACTTGCCAAAACATGCACAACTTGTCAAAACATGCACAACTTGTCATTTTAAACTTGCATAAACATGCACAACTTGCCAAAACATGCACAACTTGTCAAAACATGCACAACTTGTCATTTTAAACTTGCATAAACATGCACAACTTGCCAAAACATGCACAACTTGTCAAAACATGCACAACTTGTCATTTTAAACTTGCATAAATATGCATAACTCAATAAACACACAAATCATGGCTTAGCAAACTTGCATAAACATGCATAACTTAATAAACATACAAACCATGGCTTAACAAACTTGCATAAACATGCATAACTTAATAAACATACAAACCATGGCTTAACAAACTTGCATAAACATGCATAACTTATAAATCTTGCAAATCATGGCTTAGTATACATGCATAACTTAATAGATTTGCAAATCATGGCTTAGTACCCTTGCATAACATGCACAACTCAATAAACATACATAAACCCCAACTTTCATCACACATTAACTTTATAGTTTCTAAAATGAGGGTAAGAGGGCTTACAATGCTTATGCGGACTCAAATGAGTACAACAAATGCAAGAAACCCCTTATGCAACTAATTAAAGCCCCCAAATGCAAGCAAACTTGATCAAGACTCCTCCTTTATGATGCCAATAGAAAAACAAGCCTTTAATGCAAGCTAAGGAGGATCATACAAGCCTAAATACCCTTGTATGCACGGAAATCTCTTAGGGATTTGATTAGGAATTGTATGAAGAGGGTGGAGGCCATGAGAGTTTTGATTTTGGCATAGTTTAGTTACTAGGATGAATAATGAGTGATTTAGGGTAGGTTAGGGTCTTATTTATAGATTAGGTTAGTGATTTGGACCATAGGATTAACCCTAGATTGAATTAGGGCCATCAGATCCCGGAACTCTCTAGAAACAAGCCACAAGACCCAACCCCAATCAGAAATGGTGCACCAGGCTAAGCAGCCCGTGCACCCCCTGTCGACAGGGCAGTCGACATGCCTAGACCCCTGTCGACAGGCCTGTCGACATGGGGTCCTGGGCGGGATTTTTCCCGCCTTGGCCCAGCTGGCCCAAACCCTTGTTTCGAATTTTAAATCTAAATCTGTTTTTACTTAGAAATTTTCTGCAAACTTCAATGGGCCTTAACTGGGTCATACGGACTCCGATTTCCGAAAACTCGGACTCTATTTCGCGTATTTTTCCGAGACGAACGCAATGGCATAGCCCGTTTCCCTTGATTCACATTTTATAATTTAATTCTGCCTCAATTTTCATTATTACAGGTTATTGAAAATACGGGTTGTTACATTCTCTCCTCCTTAAAGGATTTCGTCCCCGAAATCTTCAAGTTAGGAGGAACGTATCCTACCATCCAATCATCCATCTACTCAAAGCATCATCCACGAGCAATCATTGTCCTTACAAGATTCTAAATGCTGGATGAACATATGCAAAAGTGTGTGTATATGTACTTACCTAATGCAAAAATCAGGCGGTTACTGATACAGTAAACCTCCTTAATGTATATGTATGTAAATCAGGCGGTTACTGGTACAGTAAACCTCCTTAATGCATATGTATGTCAGTGAAATGAATCCATATGTATGCAAATTCCTACCATAATTCATAGTATCTATATGAGTGCACATAACATTCATCCATATGCAACATCCATGTGGTAGCACAACAAGTTTCAACCATGAATAAGCATAAACACTCATGTATATGCAACATGAAGAGTGTGCGAGCCGATCTAGTGCCTAATGTGTATAATGCATCCACGAGTAACCACTTGCAAACACTTGCAACCACTTGCAACCATCAAGCATAACATGTTTCAAACACATGTTTCAACCAAAGGGTTTCTACCAAAGGTTCTCATGACGAGATAGACATAATAAACTAGATAAACTAGACAAACTCCTTTTTGGATTACAAGAAATCCATTCAAACTTTGACATATAGTACTAACCGATGAGTCTTAACCCCCTTATGGAGTTTACAACAGAAATAAGGTCGAGAATGGGACCGAGAGGATATATACGAAAGATAACTTGCAAGCAAGCTCCACAGGAAAACTAGGATCAAGGATGCACTCTTAAAAAAAGAGATATGATGCGCGTATCTAGTCTTCACTCTTCTTAGTCACGTTTCCTTGAGCTTAACTCCCTGTGCTTTGACTATCTTCCACTTCATGATTCCTTGGCTTCTTAACTCCTATTTCCCAAATTCGAGTTGGAACTCATTTCATTATTGCCTCTCGTCTTTCTTTCCCACTTATTTTTTTCTGTATACTTGGCTTAAACATACTACAACCTCATGATTTCATGCAAGCTCTCCAAAATTCACTAGTGAGTCCTGGATCTCGTCTTCTTACCATAAGGTATTCCATGCAGCAGAATTTTTCTTGGAAATACCACTCCACGTTGCCAATTTCCCTTATAAACGTGATTTCCTATAACTCAGGCTTAATCGACATGAATCATCCGCCTATAGGCCGTACCTAGATTCCGTTGCCTACCCATGGTTTTCTGTAGGCTATTTCAGAATTGGCCAACTTCTTGAGGGTAAACCGTTGCTGACCATGATGCAGTCCTCTCGCTCTTCACTGGACTGAAATGAGCACTCTTCGTGAGTCTTCCTATTATGACCCTCATACCCGTATTCCCTTTCTTTGATCTAGGTAGTCTATCCACATAATCTATGGAGATGTTTTCACACTTCCCTTGCGAAACTTCCAATGGAGGTAATGGCCCACTGGGCTTCTATGACTTGGCCTCAACCTGGTGGCACAGCATGTATCCTGAAACCAACTCGGCCACCTCCTCGAGTGATGCGCATCTTCAGGAACCTTCTTTACCAAGTCCTCCACTCGAGAAACACATAATCTCTCATCGCGCCTTAGTCATCCCTTGTCATCTATAATATAACTAACGAGGTGACTTAACATCTCGCCTCGAATCAACCGGTCCATGTACTTGACTAACTGCGGGTCTTCTTCCTGCGAAACCCCCTTCTTGATCCAGAAGAGTAAGTCTAAGCTCCGGGAATGCTAACTAACTAGCCAAACGGAGGAGGCTTCTTACTTCAATTGCCCTTCTCAGAGCTTTCCGGTCTCAAACCGCAGCCACTTTAGCGGAATCCACCGCTAAGCCTTACTTAAGAACTATGTGCCCCAGAAATCCAACTTCTTTCCTCCAGAGTGGCATTTGGAGAACTTGACCTTCAATCCGGTGGCTCTAAGCGTATCCATCTCCTCTTTGAGATGTATAGCATGTTCTTCCTCGTTCTTTTGAGGAGATCAAAATATCGTCTACGACGACCACGACAAACTTGTTCAAGGACTCCCTAAACACCCTACCCATCAAGTCCACGTAATATGCGGGTGCATCCGTCAAACCAAATAGCATGACTAGCCATTCTAAAAATCCATCTAGAGTCCTAAACGCAGTCCTGTCAATTCCATCCTCAGCCATCCTAAGCTGATGGAATCCGGTAGCTAGGTCAAAAGAAAACGGATGCTCCTACCAGCTGATCAAACAAATCATCGATCCCTGGTAACGGTTGTCTATTCTTTTCAACATGTAAGCGAAGCAAACTATCCATATTAGTAACGAATACTACTGGAGCACCCTACTCGAAAAGGCTTCGTCTCAGGAAGTTCTTCTCAAGCAACTCCTTGTCTTGCTTTCTTAACTCTCACCTCGTGAGGTCATGTGTCTAACCGACCACGAAACTGGCTTGGTATTACCAACCAGATAATGCGGAAATCTATCCCACGTCTAGGGGTAACCCCTTTACTTTCCCCCCCAAGATATCAGGATATTCTCGGACCTCCCTCACCGATTGCAAACTATCGATGGACGAGTTGAGGGACTCAAGATAACAATCATGACGGGACCCACTGGGTTGCTAGAAAATTTCTAGGGTATTACCGAGGCGGATCATGAGCCTCACAACCCTATATACAAAAACCCAGAATGGCTCCAAAACAGGATAACCATTCCATGCCCAAAACCAACCCATATCCCCCGAAACCGAGAATATAAACATCCCACGAGAATTCTATACTCAAGATAGAAATTTTCAAATCCACTCAGACCACAGACAGGCGGGCAGAACCCCCAATTGGATTTGAAACACATACGGGATCATCAACTACACTAGTACTTAGGTGCAAAACTTTCCACTAGATCAGATGAAATAAAACTATGCGATGTGCCAGGGTCAAACAAAGTTCGAACAGGGAAAATTAGAAAATGTAAACAAGATTTTCAACAGGAACACTACCTCTATCATGAGCTGGAAGGACGGGGTTGAGGGGATGGATTCGCCCTCCAGATAGTCCTGCACACTGAGTCTGACCTTGCCCTTGTTTCCTCGGGCAATCTTTGCTGAAATGTACAAACTCACCACAAATGAAGCATTCGCCCCGCTTTCTTTTTTCCTTCTTCCTACATTCCCTGGCTATATGTCCAACTGTACCACAGAAGTTACATTTCATATTCTTGCCCCGTTTCCCGAAATCTACTCCTTTGCCTTGAGACTCATTTGCCTTGACCTCTCTCTTATCATTGCTACCTTCTTCTTGAAGTAGGGCCAAATTCACTAAACTCTCGAAAGTCGCCCCCAAGGGTATATGAGACAGGGCCAAATCATGTAATGGCTCGTTTAATCCTAGAGCAAAGTGTAGGGCCTTCTTCTGAGCTGTATTAACCAAGTCTAAATCGTCTTGAGCCAGTTGATTAAACTTATCTATGTATTCCCTAATAGTCATGTCCCCTTGCTTCAGTGATAAGAATCTCAGTCCAAACCTTCCTCTAAAGTCATCCCAAGTCTCAATTGGCCTGGTCGCGGTGGTGACTACCCACCAACGTGCAGCTTCTTCCTTTAGCACCCATACTGCTAATAAAACCTTCCTGCGGTCACCTATATCAAAGGTGGCTAAAAGATCTTCGGTCTCTTTCAACCAATTCCCTGCTTCTACAAAAGTCTCTGTCCCATTAAAATTCTTGCCACCCATCCTCTTAAAGTTCTTGCAAGTTTCCGCGAAATCCGCTTGTGGAGGCTGAGGGGGAAGAGGAACATCAGCTACGGGAGGAGGAGGAGGAACAGCGGCCTCGACTGGGGGAACAACATTAGGGACATCCGGGACCGGTGCCGTGACTTCCAAGTACCGACGAAACCAATCGGGTATCGTTACTCCTTCGGGCAAGACGAGATTATCAGGCATGCTGGAAACGAAAAGAAAAGAGTTCAAACGAGGAGTCAAAGGATAGTGCTAATGGCTTTTGGGGAATAGCCTTTAAAAACAACTAGACTTTTCTTTGGAAAATACTTAATACTTGGTTTTGAAAATAGTTTTTCAAAAGTTTTTAAAACCCTTTTTATCCCTTCTCGTAAACCATATGCTCTGATACCAAATGTAACACCCCACCTCCGCCAGGGTCACTCGCAAGGGAATGCACTAGCTTTGGAGGGGCATTATTGGTAAACATGCATAATGATATAGCAAGGCAGGACATGACATATATATATATATATGTAAAACAACAGAGTAAGTAAATAAAACAGCGGAAGATTTTTAAACCATTTCAAAAACAAGTCTGGTGCATCAAAATGTCAATTTCCCAAATAAACAAGTCTAGTACATGAAATAACATCATCTGAAACTGAAAAAGAAAACATAATAGTAGCTATCCCCAAAGTGGAAGAAACCATAGCAAGCCCAAGTCCAAAGCATACATGAGCTATCCAAGAAAGCAGCTAAGATCCAAGCTAGGCTCCTGTATTCCCTCCCTGAGAACCTGGGGGGGGGGGGGGGGAACGGAAGAAAAGAGGCGAAACAAAACGGGTCAGTCAAAAAGACTGAGTAAGCCCTGCTACGATCAGTCTATAAACTAATAAAGTTAACATCATGATGGAAACTGAGATGATCATAGATAACAACATACTGGCATGGTAAATTACCTACAAGATAGATAGAGGTATCATCGCATAAAACAAGGTTAAGTTTTGCACCACGGTGTACTAGCAAACCAACATAACAGGTATTGATCCCTTAGCCCAAACTTTGGCCCAATAACATGAAGTGACCTTAGTATAAGGTCCAACCCAACGGTCTAGTCGATCGGCTCCCTATAAGCCTAACACGTCAAGTGTTGATGTCCATACGGCCCACATATGGATGTAGGTAGTCTGTGCTGGGCCCACCTTTGGGTGTATCAAGCCCTCGGTTGTCGACCCCGGACACTTAAGCAATAATGCACAGCCCTAACCTACTGGTACCCGTGCCTCGAGTTTGTCCAACATCGGACTACGTGCACGTCCGTAGCCCGCCGGACCCGCACCGCTGTACCACTCAGCCGTCGCTTTGGTCGCTTACATCAGTCCAGTAATCGTGCCCCGCCCTAGCCTAGCCTCTAGGGTTGTGAATGATACCAAACTGGGATTACTGCTGGAACAGACCACGTTGCTAGGGTTTCTAAGAGGGTTAAGTGTGATTTAACCCTTCACTAATCCTGGATTAAACTGGTTAAGTGTGGCTTAACCCCATTCTAATCCCTCGAACTCCCAAATTGATTAAATTGGTTAAGTGTAACTTAACCCCATTTTCATCCCTTGAATCCCCAAATTGGTTAAGTATTAGTGGACCCTGACTTAACCCTAATTATGAGGCATTAATTAACTTAATGCACCTCAACCTCTCACATTAGACCTTGTTGTGGTTACTAGTTAGGCCGGGCGGGTCCGGGTAGCTTTACACCACAACTTGGTCTAACCTCGGGTCTTGGCACCCCATGACCAACTTCTCACATTGGGTCCTATTGTTTGTAGCCACTAGTTAAGCCGGTCGGTTCCGGGTAGAATTACGCTACAAACTCAACCCAACCTCGAGTTGGCCACACTTATGTTTTCTAAGTGTCATGTCCACTTTATTTCAAAACATAATCACAAGTCAAACAATTACTTGGGTAGACCTAACTTAATAGGTAAATTCCCAAGGGGTAGACCTAACTTAATAGGTAAATTCCCAATCTTATATTTTTATGTATTTTAAGTTTACCCCAAACCCCCAACGTCATTCTATCGCTTACATATTCGTAGTAACGCATAAAGGATAGGAAGAGGGAACTTGGCACAACATAAACTTGCACAACAGTCATGCATAACATGTTAGACTTGCACAACTTAGCGTAGTGAACTTGCATATTACCATAAAACATGCATAACATGTTAAACTTGCATAACTTAGCATAATGAACTTGCATATTACCATAATCGTGCATAACTTGTCAAACATGCACAACTTGTCATTTTAAACTTGCATAAGCATGCACAACTTGCCAAAACATGCACAACTTGTCAAAACATGCACAACTTGTCATTTTAAACTTGCATAAACATGCACAACTTGCCAAAACATGCACAACTTGTCAAAACATGCACAACTTGTCATTTTAAACTTGCATAAACATGCACAACTTGCCAAAACATGCACAACTTGTCAAAACATGCACAACTTGTCATTTTAAACTTGCATAAACATGCACAACTTGCCAAAACATGCACAACTTGTCAAAACATGCACAACTTGTCATTTTAAACTTGCATAAACATGCACAACTTGCCAAAACATGCACAACTTGTCAAAACATGCACAACTTGTCATTTTAAACTTGCATAAATATGCATAACTCAATAAACACACAAATCATGGCTTAGCAAACTTGCATAAACATGCATAACTTAATAAACATACAAACCATGGCTTAACAAACTTGCATAAACATGCATAACTTAATAAACATACAAACCATGGCTTAACAAACTTGCATAAACATGCATAACTTATAAATCTTGCAAATCATGGCTTAGTATACATGCATAACTTAATAGATTTGCAAATCATGGCTTAGTACCCTTGCATAACATGCACAACTCAATAAACATACATAAACCCCAACTTTCATCACACATTAACTTTATAGTTTCTAAAATGAGGGTAAGAGGGCTTACAATGCTTATGCGGACTCAAATGAGTACAACAAATGCAAGAAACCCCTTATGCAACTAATTAAAGCCCCCAAATGCAAGCAAACTTGATCAAGACTCCTCCTTTATGATGCCAATAGAAAAACAAGCCTTTAATGCAAGCTAAGGAGGATCATACAAGCCTAAATACCCTTGTATGCATGGAAATCTCTTAGGGATTTGATTAGGAATTGTATGAAGAGGGTGGAGGCCATGAGAGTTTTGATTTTGGCATAGTTTAGTTACTAGGATGAATAATGAGTGATTTAGGGTAGGTTAGGGTCTTATTTATAGATTAGGTTAGTGATTTGGACCATAGGATTAACCCTAGATTGAATTAGGGCCATCAGATCCCGGAACTCTCTAGAAACAAGCCACAAGACCCAACCCCAATCAGAAATGGTGCACCAGGCTAAGCAGCCCGTGCACCCCCTGTCGACAGGGCAGTCGACATGCCTAGACCCCTGTCGACAGGCCTGTCGACATGGGGTCCTGGGCAGGATTTTTCCCGCCTTGGCCCAGCTGGCCCAAACCCTTGTTTCGAATTTTAAATCTAAATCTGTTTTTACTTAGAAATTTTCTGCAAACTTCAATGGGCCTTAACTGGGTCATACGGACTCCGATTTCCGAAAACTCGGACTCTATTTCGCGTATTTTTCCGAGACGAACGCAATGGCATAGCCCGTTTCCCTTGATTCACATTTTATAATTTAATTCTGCCTCAATTTTCATTATTACAGGTTATTGAAAATACGGGTTGTTACAGTTTCAGTTCCAACGAAGTTCTTGTCGCCCATTACTTTAATGTCTTTGCATATTTTGGCAAAGACGGTTCCAGGAGGAGGAGGAACCGCGTCCATTGGGGGAGGAGGAGGAGGGATGTCTGCCGGGCCCGCGCCGTTGGCCCTAGCTTCCAAGTACCTTCGGAACCATCCAGGTACTGGTACTCCATCAGGAAGGTTAAGATCAGACATGCTGAAAAACGAAAAAGAAAAAGATTCAAACGAGGAAACAAAGGAAAGTGATAATGGCTCTTGGGGAATAGCCTTTTTTAAACATAAAACTTTTATTGAAAAATGCTTCTTTATAAATGGTAACCTTCTGGTCTGATACCAAATGTAACACCCCACCTCCTCTAGGGTCACTCACAAAGGGAATGCACTAGTTTTGGTGGAGTATTATCTAGGTACATACACAGAGATATCACAAGGCGGAACATAAATAAAGCAGCGGTAGAAATTAAAAACCAAATTTCATTACTTTCAAGAAAAGAGTCAAAACTTCATGTATCCATAAATTATTCCATTACATCAAGTTCTAGATAAAGAAGCATAAACTTAAGATAACCAAAGTAAATTATTCCCTAAAAATAGCAGAAGTGCAGCCATAGCGTAGCTCAAGACCAAACCGTAAATGAGCTGACGGAAAGCAAGCTAAATCCAAGCTAAGAGCTAGCGTCTCCTCCCTGAGAACCTGGGGGAAACGAAAGAAAAAGGGGCAAAAGAATAAGGGTCAATCATAAAGACTGGTAAGCCCTAGTGACTTTTAGTATAAAAACTAGTAAAAGTAACATGACATGTGAAAACTAGAATTAAACATAAGGATGACAGGACTAAGATAACAAGATAAGTCAAGTCTAGCATTTCATATTCAAGATTCGCTGCACCAACTATACTAGTATTCTAACCCATGTCAGGTATTAATCATGAAATGATCCCTTGGCCCAATATCATGAAATGACCCATTACGGGGTCCTACGGTACGATCTACTAATCGATCGACTCCCTACAAGTTTTAGCTCATCATGTGTCTGTGTCATATGGCCCAATCATGAAATGTAGTCACCTGTGCTAGGTCCACCATAGGGTGCATCAAGTCCTATGGTGCCAACCACCGACACGAATCAAGTACGCACAGTGTAAACCAACGGGTGCCCAATGCCTGCTTTTTTAACTCCGGACTACGTGCACGACCATAGTCCGCCTGAACCTACAATGGCGCACCTACTCAGCCATCGTTCTGGTCGCTTACAATCAGCCCAGTAATCGTGCCCCACCATGCCTAGTCCCAGGTTATCGTGATACATCTAAGTGGGTTATTGCTGAAAAGGACCGCGTAACTAGGGTTTCTAATGGGTTAAGTGTTGTCATTCAAATTAGTGACTTAACCCTACCAAATCATGTATCAGGTTGGTTAAGTGTGTTCAAGCGGTTCATGACTTAACCCTATCAAATGATCGTGTCAATTTGGTTAAGTATATTCAAGTGGTTCATGACTTAACCCTATCATATGGCATTAATTCATTAATGCACCCCAACCTCTCACATTAGACTAGTTGTTGTGGTCACTGGATTTGCCGGGCGATTCCGGGCAGATTTACACCACCACATAGTCTAACCTCGGGTTTTAAGTGCGATATGACCAACTACCCACATTGGATCCTATTGTTTGCAGTCACTGGATTCGCCGGGCGGTTCCGGGCAGATTTACACTACAAACTCAACCCAACCTCGAGTTGGCCATTTTCAAATTCATTCTAGCGTCATGTCCATGTTCAAGTTGTCATGTCAAGTTCATGTCCATATCCAGGTTCAAGTTATAACAATGTTCATGTTTCAAGTTCATAGTAAATTCAGGTTTTGCCTAATCTACCCAATCACATTCCCATCGCACGTAAACTCAAATCGATACAAACGAATCTAATTAGGGAATAACATAGAAAAAACTGGCATAAGGTGGCAAAAGTGATTACAAGTCAAGCATGGTATAACTTGAGATAAATGATTACAACAATACTGGCATATGGAATAGTGGTCTCAAATATCAAATCTAGCAAAATAGGGTGATAGTCATGGTAACAGTTGACATAAGATAATAACCCCAAACTTGTGAATAACAATCGTTTCAACATCACAAGCATGAATATTATGGACATTAAGGGTTCTAGATCTACAACATGTATAAGTCCCAAATCAATTTCATATAAATATTACTACAATTCAAGATTCAAGATGGATAGATCCAAGGTGAACAAATAGTAGATCCAAAATACTAGATCCAAAATGAACAATGATAGATCCAAGATATACAATGATAGATCCAAGATAATTGTCATACATAGGTTCAATATCAATTTACAACATGTCCATATTAAGTTTAAAGTTTAGATCTAAAAGTAAATAGGGCTTAATGATCGTGGTTCGAGAATTAGAAAACAAAGAGGCGATGTTGAATCTCGAGTCTAACAGAAATCCCCCAAACAGCAATACTCTACACGTAGCCTTGTTGGAGGAGAAGAAATCCCTTTTCTCTAACTTTTCAACCAGGGTTTTAGCAGCATAAGGCCAGAGAGAATTTGTGTAGAGAGACTAGAGTTAGGGGATGTTTATATAGGGTCTGGCCAATGAATTTAGACAGAAATCGGACTAGAAACATCAGAGTGAATTCTGACTCAAAAATGGGCTCGGCAACCAGGTCGACACCCAAGTCGACTCTATGGTCGACCTGGTCCTGGCCAGGTCGACACTATAGTCGACCCCCAGGTCGACCTAGTCCTGGGCGGGAAATTTCCCGCCCAGTCCGTTCTAGAGTTCGAATTCGAAATTTGAATTCGAATTCTAAGCTGTCTTTGAACTTGAAATTTCTGAAACTTTGAAGGGTCATAACTTGGTCATACGGACTCCGATTTTTGAAAACTCGGACTCGTTTCCAAGCAGAATTTCGAGTCGAACATAATGGCGTAACCCGTTGCCCTTGATTCTTATCTTAAAAATTAATTCTGTCTTGATTTATGGTTATAGCACATTATTAAAATATGGGTTGTTACAGAGAGAGTAAACATAATCTTAGAAGACTTGCTCAGAGCTTGCATCATCGACTTTGGACGAGTTTGTAAGCAGCACCTACTCTTGTGGAATTCATGTATAATAATAGTTTTCAAGTGACGATTGGTATGGCCCCATTCAAAGCACTATACGGGAGGCTATGCAAATTGCTAACTTGTTGGTGGGAAACTACCGATAAGGTTATACTCGAACCAGACTTCATCCTGAACCCACAGAGAAGATATCTTTGATTAAGCAGAGGATGAAGGTAGCCCAAGCCCGCCAGAAATTGTATGTCGATAAGCGAAGAAGGGAACTTAAGTTTAATGTTGGAGACTTGGTGTTCATAAAAGTATCCCCTCTAAAGAAAACTATTCGGTTTAGGAGGACTGGGAAGTTGGCTCCCAGACTTATTGGGCCTTTTATTATCGTCGAGAAGATTTGATCTTTGGCTTATCGAGTGGATCTCCCGGAACATCTATCAGGAATCCATAATTTTTTTCATGTATCTCATCTAAGGAAATGCCTTCATGATTTTGCTATTAGACTCGAGATTGATGAAATTGGGGACATAGAAAAACTCGAGTTGGGGTCCAGGGTTCCCCGTGCAACTGCAAGAATGGTAGAGCACAGAATCAAGAGACTGCATAACAAAACTGTTCCCCTCATCCGAGTACAATGGGGAAATGACCCTGCGGAAAGCACATGGGAGACCAAGGATAATATGAGATAGACTCACCCTTATATTTTCATGAGTAAATTTTCCTCAAAATAACGTTTATGGATCCATCGTGAATGCTGAATTATATGTTAGGAAATGGATGCAACACCATTGCACCGAGCACTCATATAGAAACATATGCATATTTAGGTTGTTTGCATACAATTTACATCCCTTATTACACCTACATGCTAGGATAGAGCTCACTTTAGTGAGTCTGAGGTTCATAATCACTGCAAGTCATGAATGCTTATGGGTGAATTATAAACAACATGGGTGTACAACATGAATATTTCGAGCGAGTTGTAATTTTCTCCCCTTAAACAGATTTCGGGATGAAATCTATTTTAAGGGGGAAGAATGTAACACCCCATCAAAATTCATAAATTTTAATAATAAATAAATAATTAACAATAAGCAATTAAATAGTATGGCAAGAAAATGAAATTTTGTAGCTTTAGGAATTTTGCTATGAAATTCTTTTATTTGGATTCATGGCGAAATTCTACATCGTTTTCATATATAATATGCTGAAAACGGTCAACGTATGAAGAAGTTATGAACAAATGAATTTGGACAGTGAACACAATATATATATATATTTATATATATATAATTATATGAATATTATATATATTGTCCTAATTATAAATTATAAATAAAGAGGGAAAATTCAAATTTTGAATTAGAGATAAGATCTGGGGACAACGTATATTGCATGTATGGAATAATATCAAGAGATTAAGGAACGTATTAAATAAAATAAACAACTTAGCAATGCAGTCTTATTGGCGTTCCAGCCCTGAAGGGGTCAACCCCTCCCCCCGTTACGGGGTGTCGACCATAGGTTGTCCACTCAGTGATTGGATAGCCCAGTAACGCTAGGTGGTTAGGGTTTTTCTTTGAGGATATATAAATCAAAGGCTTGGTTTAGTTCTAATTAATTCAATGTTCTGTGCTCACACAAGCAACTATATATACCCCTCCTATCACTCTATGAAAAACCTAATCATTCTCCATCTTTGGCTCCATATTGCTTCTCCACCATTGTTAAATTTCAGAGAAAAATAAAAGAATAGGTAAAGGCTTTCTTCTATTTCTCTAACTCTATTCTAAATCTCTCTCTATTCTAATTTACACATGTTTAGAATTCTGGAATTTAGCATAAACATATATGTATAAATTTCTAATGTATGCCTCTTATATGTATTGTTAGGAGGATTATTGGAGCTCGCTTGAATGTAAAAATTATTGTAGATCTTGCAATTCTACCACAGATTTCTCTCTATTCTGTCTAGATCTGTGAGTGGAATGTGGTTTATTTAAGACATGGTCATGTTCATGTGAATAGATATGCCGAAGGTATTTGGATATTCAATAATGTAAACATGAAAACCCTTAAATCCTCTATCTTGCAATTGCGTATAAATTGTCATGAATAATTGGGTTTTGTGGATTTTTGATTTTTGTATTGGATTAAAATGAATATGAGTGTTACCATTATTGTTCCTGTTTCATGTAATTCACTTTTATTTACCATTAATTGTAACCTAAAAAGGTTTAGATTTGATTATTTCATGATTTAGTTTGGGTTTGGATACTATTTGAATCCAAATGCATTCAAAGGTGAAATCGATCAAATGTAAGCATTTTTATGTGCATAAAATCAAAAGTGGTGAATTAGGTGAAATACGGATTATAAACATACAAGTGGAAGTATATGTAATACTCTATTTTAATCTAATATTGAAATAATTCCAACAAGCCTAGGATGCAAGTCGAAATTGTTATGTATGTATATTTTCCGTTCATTGCTATTTATTATATTGTCATCATGCCATCATGCCTATGTTGTAGCGGTCAAAGTATGGAAAATCTAATTTGTATGCCTTAAACTCGAAAATTTGACAATTGCCACCTCTTTAGAATGTTTCCCCGTTTATATGAATGCTTACGTTAATTAGGTGCTATTATTATACTACATTTAATCAACATACTTAACGTTGCATTAGCATGATAAATGCGGTTAGGTTAGAATTCAAATTTGAAATGTCCCCTTAACAAATATATATATATTTGTTTGCTTGTGTGTGCATATGTAGAATGGCTTATATATACATATAAGTGACACATGGACACGAGGTTAGTTTCCATTTGTGGTAGAAGCCTTCCCGGAACCAACCAGCAAATCCAAAAACCACAAGTAGGCCCAACTAATGTGAAATGTCTAGGTGCCATCGTCCATTCATAAACTTAGTACACTGGACACGAGGTTAATCCAACTTTTAGTGGAAGTCTGCCTGGAACCGACCGATATAACCAGCATTTACAGGTGTATGGTTTAATGTGAGTGGTCTAGTATGTATGTGTGTGTGTGTGTATATATATATATATATAACACTATATATATATAAGTTAATTGCATGTGAAAATAAGTAGGTTTACTACACCTTGAGAAGATCTTAAGTGGCTGACTCTCTTTTATCTAGTTTGGGTCTTAAGTGGTTAGGACTAGGATCCCTCCGAAGGTTTTTTTTCCTTAGAGAGGAACCAAAGTCATATGACACACCCTTACTAGATTTAAAGTAGGTCTTTGGGTCCTCCTCTAAAAGTGGCAAGGCAAAAAAGGGTAACGGAGTAAGGTAGTTCACGGAGATGTCCACTTCCTTTAGAAGCTTGTAAGAGCTCAACTAGGGACATATTGGTAATTGAAGGATATATGGCCATTGCATGCTCACCAACTGTCTAAGAGAAGTCTTAAGCGACATATGCGTCCTACGAGTAATATCAGTTAAGTAGTAACGTTCGCAATACTACTTCTCATATTACAAATGAGAGAATAGACTTAAGAACGTTGATGTACTAAGACGGGGCTGAAAGAGCTAGTGGTCTGCCTCAGGGTTATAAGAGACCTTAAGAATCCACCTTTAATAGGGCCATAAGTGACCGAAAATGCCACATCATTGGGTTTTTTCCCTAAAAACACTAATAAACGATTGACTTGGATATCCACCCAATTGGTTAGATACTTATGTTTGTGTGAATCTTGTGTTGTACATAGACATACATTGACATATGTAACCTACTAAAAATATTGGGTATGGACATTAAGTAACACTATACTTCAGTCACACAGAACTTTATGTTCTGACCCCTCTCCTTAATATCCAACAGGTCAGCAGGTAAAAGTCATGGATGAAGTCATGATTGAAGCCAATGAAGAAGACGATGTTCTTATGATATTATTAACAGTTATTGCTTTAATTCTTTTGGAATCTTATGAGAATGAACTATTTGATGCACCTATTGAACAGTTGTAATTGTGACGTTGTATTTATGAGATTTTAAAATAATGGTTCATCTTATTTGAATATTATATTTTCTCTTTCCGCTGGGTGAGATTTCCATTCAAAGCAAATGTTATTATTAACTGTGCAAATGTAATCATTACAGGAACCAATGAACCATTTAAATTGGCTCTAAGTTTCGATGGGCCTTTTCTAGGTCGAAATTTAAGCCCATTCTGGGCAGGTTCTTAACAACTGAAAAGGAATAAGCAATAAATAGCAATTAAAATGAACAATAACATGTAAAATACAAATTTATGACAAATTTATAAACACTGTAACTGTTAAACTTCTAGATCCAATATATTTTACTATCTAAATCCTATTTATTTAGATTGATAATCACTGTAACAACTATTGTATCAATTTTAACATTACTTAGAAGAAATCTGATAATCACAGTAATACTCACAAAATCCCTTAGAAAAATGTGTAGAGTCAAGCCCTCAATACTCCATTAAAATTAAATTTGAAAACAAGGTTATTTGAGAGAGGTAGAGAAATGAAGTAGTGAAGATTTGGTTAGATCTTGGAGGCTATTTATAATAGAGTTAGGTGCCCAGGTTTATTGGATTTATTATCTAGGTTCATTGTATTTTATATTTAAATTTTAGACCATTAGATATTAGGTTTTTAATTTAAGACATAGAAGACACATCAGCAAAACATTAGAAATAATTATCCAGAGCCAGGCTCGAAGGTGGTTCGCCCCACCTTAGACATTGGTCGATGTGTCAACACCTGGTTCGACCCAGTTAAGGGCTGGATCGCCATTTGCCGTTGCTTTATTAATTAAATTCCCTAATTTAGTTTCAAACTTTTATTGATCATATCTTATTCATTTCTCGTTCGATTTACGCAAACTAAAAGTCTACCTGAATCATAATTTCATAACGAACGCAATGGTGAAATCCATTTTTCTCAATTCTCAATATTTTTCCAATTAATATTTATTTTACTAGTTTATTCCTTAATTAATTAATCCATTAATTAATTATTGTTTGTTAAAAATTTGGGTTGTTACATTCTTCCCTCCTTGAAGGATTTCATCCCCGAAATCTCCAAAGCTAGAAGAATGTTATGAATCCTAACACCCATCTAGTCATCTATCATCCCCTGACATTCATTATCCTTAGAATTTCTAATGCTTTTGTGAACATATGTAAAGGTGTCATGTATATGTACCTAAGCTAATGCGAAAATCACGCGTCTACTAATTCTGTTGACCTCCTTAATGCAATTTATGTTTGTGTCATGCATCCAATATGTATGGAAAAAAATCCTAATGATACATATAAATTCTATATATGTGCAACAACCATTAACCAAAATGCAACATCCAAGTGATGATTCAACCATTTTTCATCCATAGTGAAAATAAATTGAAAATGCACACACATCCATATGCAATATTTAAGTGTCCTAGTTCAGTCGGTCCCTAATCTAGTGCATAGTGTCTGTATATGCATCCACTGCATCCACTAGTAAACACTTGATTCCACTTGCAACCATCAAACATAACATGTCTCAAACACATGTTTCATCCATATCCTATCATCTATAATGTCAAATCCTAAGATCTAAACTTCCTAAGGATATATTAGAAGGAAGTCCTAATTATAGAAACAAGTTACTGACAGAATATCAAAAAGGAAAAGCTTGCCAAAAGAACACGGGTAAGAACCTTGAATCCCTCAGTATAGTTCTTTCATCACATTCATCTTAGTTACTTCGAGGAGAAACTCACAGGTGAACTAATTCAAAAGCTTACCTTAATGTTACAAGTAAAACTATACTTTTCCTCCTTTCCATCCTCAACTTCTAGTCTCTATTTTACCCGTTTTTTGTTCCTTAGTTCGTTCCACTTATATAGTCCGAACCCCATAAAGACTTATCTATCTCCCCACTTTATATATGATTTCCCAAAACCTTGCTAGAAAAATCTTAATGAGGCAAATTTTAAGTTACTAAAATATTCATGTATTGTTGTTTTTATGAAAAATACAAATTTCATAACAAAATACGTTAGTCTTTCGAAATTCCTGTTTCTTAGAACTTCATACATATGGGTTTTTTGACTCAAAGCAGCTCCACAAATTCCCATAAAACACCTCCTTGTTACACTCTTGTCTAGGAACACAATTATTCGTTCTATATTCGCCTATCCACTAACCAAACTTATTACTTATCTCAATTCTGTTGTCATATAAAGGTTTACCTCTTTTGTCCAATTGACAAAATCCTGATAAGCATCAAATCTCAAAAGCGTGTCTTAATAAATGATGAATTTATGTCCAATCTCAGGTTTACAAAATAGTCCCATTAAACCCTTAAACTTCTAGAAAACCAAAAAGGTACAAAAGCTATTTCAAAATTTCTTCTACTTAGCTTTTTCTGAAAACCTATTTTATTACAACTAAAGTCCAATTGCTTCCTTAAAATACATGCAGAAGGCTCCAACATAAGAGTCACACCATTCTTTTCAAAAGATATGGTTTAGAGAGTAAAATATTCCAATCCAACTATGAAATTGAATTCTCACTTACAACCCCAAAACAATGTGCTTTACCCAAAATGCTACAAGTTTAGCGTCATCACCAATATAGATATAAAAATCAATCTCTCATTCCTATAGATAATCCTTCAATCACTTATTACATTCGGAATGTATAGTACCAAGAGAACTGAATCGATACTGCCTAGAGATGCACTAAGGAAAATAAGAATATCAACATTACTGACCCTTTGGGTAGCAAGAAGTCTCAAAAATTAGTCCATCGCATGACTCAGCCCAACCATCTCATTCTTGCAGTCAAAATAGCCCCAAATTGGCTAACTATCCATCCTTCAAATTTTCCTACTTCGAAACCTTAGAAATATAAGCACCTCAATTGAATTCTACTAATAGTGCAAAAACATAGGATAGCCAATTATATGGTTGATCTATCTAATCCAAAAATAGCCCATACCCGGAAATGCCCCTAAACATCTCCCAAATCAACGTTTAGTTTCAACCCCAACTCACCATAGCTAATCAAGCCGATCCCTACGGAGTTCAGAAACTACTACTAGGCCTAAGTGCAAAACAGTCGGTGGTTCTATCACCACATCCTAGGGGATTTACTATATATGTAAAGATCCGTTCGTTAGGGCCTACAAAACAAATGCTCCACATGACTCTACTTATCGTGGCTATGGTCCCACGCAACCACCCTACCCAATAAATCAAAGGAAAAGGGACAAAATATTCCAAAATCAAATAGCAAAACTGGAAAGAACTAATGACAGATAACATTCCTTCTTTTCACCAACCCATGCCTCTCCCTTGACCATTTTTTACTGACACCTTTCCTCATAATCCTTTCAACATTAATATACTCGTGTTGATTTCTGCCATCCTTAAATTTACCCTTTTTGGGAGTTCTCTAATTGATTGGTTACCGAAAATATATAAAAATCTATTTCCATAGTATAAGAAAAAACTATTTTATAGAAACTCGTGGTTGCAAGATATTTCTTTTTAATTATCCTTAAGTTGGCAGTTAGTGCACAATATAGTAAAACCCCTATCCCGCATCAATCCATTAATTCTTGCAATGACGTTTTCTATGTTAATTTCAAACCAAACTATAGAAATACATTCCTTTTTCTTAACCAATCAATCTAAGTTATTCTTATCTTTCAAACTATCATTTTATCACTGAACTAATAAGGTAGTTCCATCCATGATTAACCCTTTTTAATATTTGTCTATCAACAATTTTTTGTCTAACATCGACCTTTACCAACTACTGATCTAAACGAGTTTGTCCATTAATTAAATTGTCAATCTACAAAAGAAAGCTTAAATAGAATGCCTTATAACTCGACAAAAAGATAAACATTTATTTTCATAATTTAAAAGAGAAAACTAAGGAAATCAATGATTAAAAAAATGTTGACCCCTCTTTCTATATATGCAGGAGATTACGTCTGCCTGCCCCTCTCCTAACCTCCACACTTCTCCTCGACTCCTACTATTTCTGTATTCGTCTCTCCTATCACGATGCCTAAAAAGAAGTGCTCTAAATCTCTGACAATAGATCTAGATTTGTCCTGCGATTACAAGACACATTTGGATGATGTTATGCTTCGTCAATGGCTGCGCAACTTGCTGCTAAGTCTTCTATCGCTGATATAATTAGGTTGGCTTCATTGATGCCTACGTATGCTACTGTTCGAACTAAGACTTCTAATTAGAAATGTTATTCCCCTATGTTAGCGAATTCGGGTTTAAAATCTTGTTGGATTGATAATAATGCCGGTTTGCACTCCATTGGTACATATGAACATCCATTTGGTTCAGGTACAAACAATTCCTTGCGTGATACTAATTCCAATGATTGTGCTGGGTTGTTGTCTGAGTTTGGATGTAATGACGAAAATGCTAGTGTTTATGCAATTATGTTGGGTGTGAATGGTGTTCCCATGGTGACTACGATGCCTATTCCTATTTTTCTAAGTAATAAAGTCATGGTAGCTTCAACTGATACTATTTGTTTGAACACACATCCACATTTGCAAAGTAAAGTTTATGCATATCTAACTGTAGATATGGGCATCACTCTCCAATCTACTTTGGGTATAACTAATGTACATGATGTTGATGGAAGTGTGGCAAACGCCTCTGTGGCTATGCATGAGTCTGAAGTGGAAGTAAATACCTAAGCCACGAGATTTTCAACTGATCTACAAGAGCTAATGTTGGAAATACTTGTGAGGTAGCTACGAGGAAAAACAAGGCTAGCACTATTCTGACCACTTCTAATGCTACAGAAACTGATGTCTTTCCACATAAAGGTGCAATGAATTGTAGTGATCTTGATAAAGAGGAGAACAAATCTTGTATGTGGACATCACTATTTAAAAAGACTCCACGCAACAAGGGAACTTATGAGCTAATACATTTTGAGCATACAGTGATTGAAGGAATAAGTCATCTTCCTTTAGAGGTGATAGTTGCAGGGGTTGATTTTTGGACAGATTGCCTAGTTGGTTTTTTCCTTGATAACCCTTCTCTATATATGGTAATCAAGGAGCATTATGGAAAAGCATGGCAGTTGCGAGGTGTTCTACAAGTCCGAATAGATCGAACGATGTTTTTCTTGAAATTTTCTATTTCGGAAGAGCATCTTCATGTCCTCATCTTAGAGCCTACTATCATTAAGAGGAAGCCCTTCATTGTTACCCTATGGAGTCTGACTGTCGATCGAGCTAAAGGGCACGTCCTATCATTCCCAGTATGGGCCTATTTCTCTCATATACCTTCAGTCTTGCAATTGTTGATAGATCTGAATTGGTTATCAAATTATATTTGTAAGCTTAGGTGTTTTGATGCAAACACAGCAGCCAGAGATAAATTGTTCTATGGAAAAGCACTAATTGAAATAACCCCTTATACACCACTTCAAGAAACAATTAAAGTTAGAATAGAGGATGATTATTCGGCTGAGGTAAGAGTGTGATATGGTTGGACACCTGACATATGCACTAAGTGTCACTCCTTTGGTAATTTACATGACCACTGTATGTGGAAACCCTCTCCCTCTATCCCTGCTCCTGTCCCCCTTCTGAGCATATCCCACTTCCAGACAACTTGTCGTGAGGTGGGTCCAAAAGATTGCCACCCCTATGAGTATTATTCAGGACCATGTTCAGGGAATGACTGCCACTTGTGAAAATGAGAGACTCGAAGATGTTGATATGATTGATGTACAGAACCCAGTTCATAAAATGATTATGCCTTGTGAGAAAGCCACCCCTTGTGAGAACGATAGATTGGAAGATGATGTTACAATTGATATACAGACCTCAGTACAGGCAGTGATTACTCCATGTAAGGAAGATAATTTGGAAGATAATTATAGTTCATCTAAAGCGGATGATGGTATTTATTGCCAATCTGGTGACCTCTTGTGGCTTCAATACAATTATGTAACGAGATATGATCCCTGGGAAAACATGTATTATATTTATGTTAACGATATAGAAGATGATAATTAAAGATCGTTTTATAAATTTATAGGAGATGGATTTGAGCCCATTGAGGATGGTCGGCTAGGTCAGTGGAACAAATCTCCGTTCTACGATACTGCATGGGACGGGGAATGCGAATTTCATAGTCCTAACCCTTGTTATGTTACTAACCTTGTAGTACTCTTTTTGTAGTATGTCAATGTTATAGGATCTAGCAATAGCTCTAATTGTTCCTCTGTTGAGGAATAATTGTGAGTTTTATTTAGTAGCAGTAGTGTCATGTTACTCTCCTATTTTGTAATGAATAGTGCTCTGGAACTTCAAACTAGATGGAGTTTTCGTGTATGTACAGAACTCCTATTTCTTTACCCTTTTCTAATAAAGTGGTGTGTCCACTATAAAACCGGCATTGCCATGCCAAAAAAGATAAAGTTTTAGAAAGAGTCAAAGCAAGGTTGAAACTGACTACAGGAGATATTTTATTTTCAAAAGTAACTTTTAGTTTCTAAAAAATGCATTTTCTTTTGAAAATACTTTCTTTTAAAACAAAACTTTACTGTTCTTGGTAACCTTAGGCTCTGATATCAATTGTAATGCCCCATATTCCTTAGTGTCACTTGTATGAGGATTTCATTAAGAAATTAGGGAGTACTATAGGTATAAAGACATTAAAAAACATAGAGACTAAGATTACACAAGGCAATTAATAATAAATTTATAGCAAAAGAAGAATCTTTCATTTAAATACAAAACCATCCTTGTTTCAATTAACCAAATAGTTACAAAGTGTTATGTCTCAAAATGTCAGTTGAAAACAATATCTGAGTAAAATAATATTATCCTTCAAATAGCCAAAAAATACAACCTAACCTTGGGAAGAGAATAGGAAGTAATCCATCTTTTGCGGAGACTCTTTACGACAAATCAACAAAGAAATTTGAACTATACGCTTTCTCCCTGTAAGCCTGGGGGAAAGAAAAAAGAAAGGAAGAAAGGAAAGGGTCATATATAAAGCCTGGTGATCAGCTGTGATTACCAGCTCGACTACAAAGTTTGGATAAATAAATAAATAATGGTTCTAGTGTCATAGAAGGGTAAGCGTTTGTACATATCTAAAGTTGAACAACAATTGGTATGAACCGACATAAAGGATTGACTATTCTTATCCAAGAGACAATAATGATAATGATGATCATACTAAAATTGACCGACTGTTTTGCACTTCTATAGATTTAGGCAGAAACAAGTAATTTAGGAAAAAAATTCCTAATGCTACCCATCGATCGACTTTCCAAATGTGAATAATCTATGTCAGTTGTGGCATTCGGGGTTATCATTTGTCGAACCCATCAACTAAAATGACACAGCTTTAATCATAGGCGTTACAACGTCTTATCTTCCACTTTCAGACTCATGCACGCTCATGACTCCGCCAGAACACGCCCGTACCCACCTCTCATTTGGACCTCTAACTACTAAGTTCAGTATAAGCGTGCCTGGACCCCTACCTAGTGCAAGGCCCCGTTGATAACCAAGGAATACCAACTGATACGGGTCCAATACAAAATGCATATGACACAAGCCTCGCTTAGACTTGGCCACTAAGCTAACAAGGTTTTTCTACGAGCCCCTTATATCTCAAAGGAACTGACCCCTCTCGCTTATTAATCAAGTTATTTGACTTAACCAATTTTAAGTTCATTAATAAATCCAGTGACAACATATTATTCCTTAGATTGTAATTAACCAAAGTAATCTACAACCTTTTATCCCTAGATTGTAATTAACAAAAGTAATCTATAACCCATTTTATCCCGTTTATTAATCATACAGGTTTAACTTAACATGATTTAAGTTCATTAATAAGCTTAGAGACATAACATGTTAATCTTAGATTGTAATTAACGTAAGTAATCTACAACCTATTATCCTCGGATTGTAATTAACGAAAGTAATCTACAACCCTCTTTATCTCGCTTATTAATCATACAAGTTTAACTTAACATGATTTAATTTCATTAATAAGCTCAGTGACACAACATGTATTCCCTAGATTCTAGTTAACGAAGTAATCTACAACATTTTATCCTGCTTATTAATCATACAGGTTTAACTTAACACGATTTAAGTTCATTAATAAGCCTAGTGACACATGTTTTTCTGTAGATTGTAATTAACGAAAGTAATCTACAACCTATTATCCGTAGATTGTAATTAATGAAAGTAATCTACAATCCCTTTTTTTATTACCATGTCACTTATTGTCAAGTCACAAGTTATAAATACATTTTTACTTAATGTATAATTAAGCATCTCTTACCCCAATTCACATATTCTCCATTTGCATGTTAATGTCCAATTTAGTACCAATAATTCCAATTAACATGTTTTCCAATACAAATTACTTAATGTTAAATTACGTATAATTCATTCTGATTAACATGTTTTCCAAATGCAAGTTACTTAATGCCATATTAAATACAATTAACATGTTTTTCGAATTAACATCAAATTAACATGCTTCCCAAATTAATGTCAAATGAACATGTTTTCCAAAATTAATGTCAAATGAACATATTTTCCAAATTAATGTCAAATGAACATACTTTCCTAAATCAATGTAAAACGAACATATTTTCCACTTTAATGTCAAATAAACATAAATGTCAAATTAACACGTTTTCCAAAATAAAAGTCAATTGAACATATTTTCTAATTTAATGTCAAATTTACATGTTTACAAATTAATGTAAAATAACATGTTTTCCAAATTATCATGTTTACAAATTAATGTTAGTTGAACATATATGACAAACTAACTTGTTTTCTAATGACATGTTTACTTAATATATAATTAAGTGCAACCTATCCTGATTCACATGCTTTCATATTCTTCCTTTATATTTTATCCCAATTTTATAGCCTATGATTTCACAAATTCCAATATTCCCAAATCTCCTTATTGATATTATTTCAGACTATTCCAATTTTACGCAACTCAAACGGTAAAAGCCTAGGCTCTCATTGGCCGAGGCTTTGCGCAAAACAACGGAAAAGGGAGAAAAGGATCTAAGCTTAGAAATAAACATAGTGAATAATTAGGTATCACAAGAATGTAAATTAAACAATGATAGAGGAAGGGATAAGGAAAAAAGAATGTACTTATAAACAAATAACAACTAAAAAGGAATAAGTAATTAAAATGAACAATAACATGTAAAAGATAAACTTATATACATTGTAATTGTCAAACTTTCGGATCCAATATATTTTACTATCTAAATCCTTTTTATTTAGATTTCTAATTATGGTAAAAAATATTGTATCAGTTTTAAAATTAGTTAGAAGAAATCTGATAATCACAGTACTACTCATAAAAATCAGAGTAAATCTAATAGGCATTGGTAGATCTTCTCTATCTATGAATATCCCCTAAGAAAATGTGTAGAGTCAATCCCTCAATACTGCATTAAAATTATATTTGATAAGAAGGTCATTTGAGAGAGGTAGATAAATGGGGAAGTGAAGATTTGGTTAGACGCTGGAGGCCATTCATAGTAGAGTTAGGTGCCCAAGTTCATTGGATTTATTATCCAAGTTCATTTTGTTTTATATTTAAATTTTAGGCCATTAGATATTAGGTTTTTAATATAAGCCACAGAAGACACATCAGCAATACACCAGAAAGAATTATCTAGAACCACGCTCGAAGGTGGGTCAACCCACCTTAGACATGGGTCGATCCATGTGTTGACCTTGGGTCGAAATAGATGTCGACCTAGTTAAGGGTTGGGTCGGCCATTTACCGTTGCTTTATTAATTAATTTCCCTAATTCAATTACAAACTTTGATTGATCATAACTTGTTCATTTCTCGTCCGATTTATGGAAGCTAAAAGTCTATCTAAATCAGAATTTCATAAGGATGCAATAGTGAAATCCATTTTCCTCAATTCTTAATATTTTTCTAATTAATATTTATTTTACCAGTTTATTAATTCGTTAATTAATTATTTTTTGTTAAAAATTCAGGTTGTTACAAACAAACCAAATAAGCCATGGGTGGAATAGAGAAAAGGAAACCAAGATCCACAAAGAACCACTCACACAAAACACATTAACGTTACAAAACAACCACCAAATTACCCTATACCTGCTCGGGGAGGAGGAGATCCAGTCGTAACTTCGAAAAGACGAGCCAATCCCCTCGATCAAGATCCGATAACTCCTATGAAGGGCCTACCACGAATGGCAAGGAAAACATCTTTCTTAACCTTTTGGATGATGGTAGGAGGATCCATCGAAGTGTCATCAAATATTGCCTTGTTCCGAGAGCACTAAATATGCCAGTAGATGAGATAAGGAATCAGGCGAAACAAAATCGAGCGGAGCGATTTCCCCGAGATACCGGTCCACCAATAATGAAGCAAATCTTCAAGGGAAGTTGCATTTTCGCGGAGACCTACAACATTCTCGAAGTAATGCTAGACAGTGGTGGCACAAGAGATCCAGAAGAATAAATGAGCACTGGATTCCAAATCACCTGCTCTACAACACTTACCGTGAGAGACGAAAGGAATGCCAATCCTCCTAAGGTTATCATCCGATAGTAACCCATCTGAAGGGTTCTCCAGATAAATACAGAAACCTTAGGGTGGCATGCGAGCGTTCCAAATGGAAGAAAAAACAGGAATCTTCGGAGCAAGAGTCCTAGACGACTTCCATGCCGCCTAAAGAGAGAAAGGCCCTCCATCTCGTCCAATCCCACTCCCATGGAAGCCGGAGAAGGACTTCATGGATTGCATCCATTCCCATATTCCACTAGAATAGGATGTGGTACTGGTGTAATTCATGGCCGAAAGCTTGTGGTATTGGCATGTAGAAATAATGCATAGAGGGTGTTTTTCGAGCGAAACCGAACCCATAGTTTAGACGCATATGCGATATAGATATCCTTTTGATTTCATAGGCCCAAGCCACCTTCGCTTGTGAGACGACAAATAATGTCCAAATAAATCCAACTGGTAGGATTAGCGTTATCCTTCTTCCCCAGAAGAAAGATGATACCAAGGAACGATAAAAGCAGCAAAAGGAGGATGTAAGAGTCATGGCAGCGAAGATAGGCGATCCTATAGAGTCGAGAACTGACCTTATCAGAACCAGTCTTCCCACCTGAGAAAGAAGAGTCATCTTACAATGAATGATCTTTCCCCTAACTTTGTCTGTAACAGGGAACGAAGATTGCTTTAAGTTTCCTTCCTCTATAAATAACAATACCAAGGTAAGGAAAAAGAAGGTAGGTCACTTTGAACCCGGAGCACGTTTCAATCCAAGAAACCCTCTTCGAAGGAAAATCTTTCGTTGGGACAAAGAAACTCTTAGCAGAGTTCACAAGTTGGCCTAAACACCTCTCGTGTTGATGGATAAAATCCAAGAGGCGACGAAGGAATGTCGGTTATTGTTAGAGAATATGGTAATGTCATCTGTAGTCGATACCTATGAGATGAGAGGACAACCACTCAGGATGCCGAATCGATAAAATTTACCCCTTTATCGTAAGAGAATGCAAACCATACACGAAAGCCTTAGTGGCGATGACAAACATAGTCGGAGAAAGAGGATCTCAATGATGAAGCCCCCTTTTCGACTTGAAATATCCGTTAGCAAACCCGATGAGAATGAAAAACCAACAGTTTTAAATGAGCCTCCAAATAATATTAGTAAGAGTTTCAAGAAAACCGAAAGCCCTCAGAACAATAATGACGAAAAACCAAGGCAGACAGTCATAAACCTTAGCCATGTCGAGCTTGATAACCACATTGAAGACCCTGATCTTTTGATCGGTGTGAGAAACCAGCTCCTGAGCTAAAAGGACGTCCGTAATCAGACGTCCTTTTACAAACCCAGCTTGAGAAGAAGAGATGATCCAATCTAGGAAACATGATAGCTTCGATGATAGCACCTTGGAAATGATCTTGTTAGAGAAATTACACAGGCTGATAATTGATTGCTCCATCTCATTTGATTTCTCTCTCTCTCTCATTAATTGATTGCACTCTCCCATTAATTAATAATTGTAATACATAATTTAAATGAACGCATTTTATATATTCATACCCTTTCACATTCTACACTCAACTAAATTGTAAAATAATGTCATAGCTAATCAGATATATGATTTTATTTCAAATAAATTTAGGAATGTTCTCAACATTCTACATTACTTTTCTTTCTTCATTGGTGGCCTCTCTCATCAGTTCCTATAATATCCCATCACATATCCTTTCCACTTTATTTTCTTTCCTCAACCGACTTTCACAAGCTACAAGTCCCTCATGAACCATGATACTGACCTTCACTAGCCACCAGTAGTTCTCTTACCATTAACATCCTTACTTTTACCCCATTTTCTTGTCCTTTCCTTCTATAAGACGCCGCAATGATGGAAAGTATTTCCAATCTACTTCAACCTCAACTACATTGACTCCCCAATATCTCTTCCTGATGTTTTCAAACTGTCCAACACCGCCTACTGGGGACAACATATTGTTGGTTTCATCCTTGATGGAAATCTGACATATATGGCAATAACCAACTTCAGCAACAAAACATGGAAGCTCTATAGCACCGTCGAAGTTAACTCAGAATCTAAATGTTTCTTTTTTGAATTCAATAATGAAGAAGACAAAGAAAAAGAATCCTTAAATATAATCTAATGCTCATTAGAGCTTTACTATCTCATTTTGCAAATTTTTCTGAGAATGATAAGTTGTACTCACGTGTAAATCTATCCCTAGCATCTATCGCAAATTTTTTCAAAAACCGCTAGTAAACAATGAATCTCTACCATTTACAATACCTTTAGGCAAACCATGAAATCAAATAATCCATTTGTCATATAGCACTGCAAACTTAGATTCTAATCTAGTAGTTTGGACAAGTATAAATATTGCACTCTTATTTAGTTTATCTACTATTACCTAGATGTTATTATAACTTGTCCTAATCTACGAAAATACATTAATAAAATCCGTACATATTTCTCTCGTTTTCCATTTTGGGATATCTAATGGTTGAGGCAATCTACTTGGTTCTTCTGCTTAGTTTTTACCAACTTGCAGTTCATACACTTCAAGATAAACTTTTCCACATCACTCTTTATACCTTCCAATAGAAAGCTCCCTTCATGTCTCGATACATCTAGTTACCATTAGGATGAATGGTCAACTTAGAATAATGGCATTCCCTTAAACCTTCTCCTCGAAGCCCACTAACATCTGGGACAAACAATCTTCAATCCTAATAAAGCCAACCATCTTGGTTGATTTTGTATTGCTTCTTAACTTCAAAGTTAACTCCCATCTCAATCCTTCCCATAATTTGTAATAGTTTAGAATCTCTCTTCTAGGTAGTTCCAATCCTTTCAATAAGAGTAGGTATGATAAATAATTTCACTAACATCTTAGGTTTTAACTTACAATAAGGCCTAAAATCATTCTTTTCTAAATGCTCCAATTTCTTCCACTTTAGAAGCATATCCCTAGGTCTATCATGTGTTTCATTTAAGGCATCTTCCACTACATTTCTCTTTCTAAGAGTATACGAAATACCAAAATCATATGAGGCTAAAGTTTCTAACAACCTTCATTGTTGAAGGTTGAGATCCTTTTAACAGAATATGTACTTTAAAATTTATGACATATGAATAATATTTTTTCAAATAAGTAGTGCCTCTATATTTTCAATGCAAAGCCAATCGCCGCTAATTCCAAATCATGAGCAAGGTCATTCCTCTCGTGTGGCTTTAGATATCGACTAGCATATGCGATAACTTCCCTTATCCGCATCAATACTACTCCTAGACCTATACCACAAGCATTAGTGTATACAGTTATCTCTTCGTTCTCACTTAAAATAACCAATACTGGTGCACTCATTAATCTCTCTTTCATAGCAACAAAAGCATGTTGACATTTGGCATCCTAAATAAAAGACTGACTCTACTTTATTACGTTGGCTAATTGTGCGGCTATCTTGGCCAAGTCCTTGATAAAATGCCTATAATACACAACTAAACCAAGGAAACTCTTAATATCCGTAACATTCTTAGATCCATTCCAATCTTCGATTGCTTCTTCCTTTACATGATCCATTGTTGTCCCTTGTCCAGATACTACATGACCCGAGAATCTCATTTCATACTTCAAGAAGAGATAGTTGAAAACTTATCCTTCAAATTATTATTCTTTAAAATATCTAGTACAACTCTCAAGTGTGTTTTGCGTTACTTTTTTGTCCTCAAGTAGATAAGGATATCATTGATAAACATAAGGATGAACCTGTTCATTTGATCTCTAGAAACTCTATTCATAAGATCCCCAGAATATATCGATACACTAGTCATTCAAGAAGGCACCATTAACCATTCAAGGAAACCTAAATATGTTTTAAAAGTAGTTTTGACACATTATCACTTGTTGCTCTTAATTGGTGAAATCCCGAAGCCTAATCCATTAAAGAAAACACTCTAGCATCGTGGAACTGATTAAACAAGTCATTGATTCACGATAATGGATAATTGGTTTTCTTAGTCAACTTGTTCATGTTAGTATCCTAGAAGTTAGTTTTGATGATAGAAAACTCACATAATGATATATTTTATGTTTACACCATGTACTATTTATTATTATGTATATATACGTATGTATGCACATATATTGTATACAGTGCAAGATATTAGACAGGTATTGATAATGAAAACTATACAATATCGAGATAAAAGATTCATACTGATGACACAGGAGTGGAAAAATGAAGGCTTATGAATATTGAACAGTTCAAGATTTCAAGATGATCTAGAAATATTGAGTCTTGGATTAAAATGTTAAAACTCAAATTGGACTCACCTGATCTATCTTCATCTATTTCAAAATGTTTCCAAAAGTATTCTTATTTTCAAAACCTTTTTGTAAAAGAGTTTAAAGTATTACTTGTTTTTAGGATGATTTTTCAAAGTATTTTCAAAAATAAATTTCAATTTTTTTTATCTTTACTTTGAAATACTTTAACACATATTATAATCTAGATTTTAAAATTTCAATATTTGTAACAACCCAAAAATCTAAGCCAATTTAAATTTTTTATTTTGGCGATTTTAGTGAAATTTGAATATTTAAAATGAATTATTTTAAATAATATCGACGAGAAATTTATTTTGAATAGAAATAGAAGTATATATTTATTCGAATCGTCGTTAGAAAATAAATAATTTATTTTAATTATATAACGAGCCTGAAATGGCGCGGTAGTTCGATAATTCGATTTCAATTGAATGTACCAGGTGCAAAATAAACCGGATTTTAGTGAAACCAAAAATATTAGAATCTATTTGAGAATATCTTTCCAACGAATCTGAAAAATCGAAATTTCATAGCGGGAATCAAAAGATAGGCCCAGTTTAAAATTCAGAATAGTCGCTATGGAATTCAGGCCCTTAAAAATGGAAATTTTGCAAACGACTTCGGATTTTGACGAAACCACTTTTGTTGGATCCGTGATGTCAAGTGATTGCTAGGTTTAAAATTTCGTAATTTTTCGAATCAATATGTGAGCGTGGCAAAGGAAAACGCGTTTGACCAGTTTCAGTCGATTTTAATCGACTGGAAAATGGCCATTTTTCCAACGGTCTCAGAATTCGACGAAACTAGTTTTGTTAGGACCGTATCGTCAATATGAAGTTAGAAAATATATTTCAAGAATTTTTAGAGTCCGTGTGTGACCCCAGTGAATTGAAATGCGCGTTCAAATTCAATATTAGAGTTATATTTTGATTTTGACAAAAACTGTTCGAAACGATCGAACCAGCCTATGATACATATCCCATTGTGTTCGGAATGGGGGTAATTAGCTAAGGACGACAGGCGGTGGGTTTTGATTCGAGTTCGAAAATAAAAGTTGCTTTTTGAAATAAATTAAATAAAATAGTATATATTATATAAATTCCCTCCTCTCTCCTATTTCCCTCTATCTCGCACAGATAAAATTAAAAAAAAGAAAAAAAAACCCAAACCCATCGAGCGCCGCCCCCCCATCGCCGGACCGCCGCCGAGCGCCACCCCCTGCAGTCGCCGCCCTCCCCTTCTCTTCCCCTCCTCTCTCTTCTCGCCCAAACCTAGCCCCAAGCCCTGAAAAAACCCGAACCCTAGCCCCCCATTTTCAGCGACCGCCACCGCCGATTGCTGGCCCACCACCGTCAGCCAGGAAACCCCCTCGCGCCTCTTTCTCCTCCCCGTTAGCGCTGACAATTCCCTCCTCCCCGCTGCAAACACAAAAGTGAGTTTTTATTTATATAAAATATTGTTTTAAATCATTTTCTTCTTATATAAAGCATAGATCAATGATATGATTTCTATAAATTACCGTGTGAAAAGAACTAATTTTTCTTATTTATCATTGTGAAAAAGATTCGATTTCTGATTAGCTAAACCTATGATTTTTAACTATGAAAAGATCGGATTTTTATCTATGAAAAGATCGGATTTTTAACTATGAAAAGATCGGATTTTTAACTAAAAAAAAAGATCGGATTTTTAACTATGAAAAGGTCGGATCTTTAATTTAGAAAAGATGAGATTTTTACTAATCTAAAGTTTAGATTTTTATTTATAAGAAGTTTAGACTTTTAAAGAAATATAATTTTTATATTATAGAAAGGTTAAAAATATAATTTTTAGGTGGGTAGTGAAGTAAAAATATAGTTTTTAATTAAGTAGCGAACTAAAAATATGATTTTTACTACGATAAAAATAGGGTCTTTATATGTGTTGTATCGAATTAACAATATAAAGAAGTGATTTTGTTTAAAATATAAGTTGAGATTTTTATATAGATAAAAATTTGATTTTTATATAAGGAGCAGAAATATAAAAATATAATTTTTATATAGGAAGGAGCGTTATACAAACATAATTTTTATTGGAAGAATAGCGGTGTAAAAATAGAATTTTTATCCATACAGAGTGATTATAAAAATATGATTTATATATACACAACAACAATATAAAAATGTGATTTATATATATATATATATAGTGGCTACGGACAGCGAAATTGACAAAAAGCGGGTACGATGAAGATTTCTACAAAGAAGAGTCGTGGAGTTTGGTTTAGCTAGTCTGTGAGAACTTCTCACTTTAAAATTCTTTTTCTAGTTATAAATATATATTAGGATGCAGACGGTGCTTAGCAGCACCCGACACCCATCGTCCACAGACCATGGACGGCTTGTTTGTTTGATTGATGTGTTGTGAAAATTGTTTGCGATGTTGATGTGACATAGATAACAAAATATATTCATGTGTTGAAATAAATTAATTATCGTTAGAAATATAATTTTTAACGTGAATATGAATATAGTGAATGTGAACAAATAAATATTCATTTACAAACCGGACGGTTTGTTTATGTACACCTATTTGAAGGATATTGATTAGGACGATAAATTTTACGGACGGTTTGTTTATGTACACCTATTTGAAGGATATTGATTAGGACGATAAATTTTACACATCGCCCAACTGCACAAATAAAAATCTGTGTTTGTTGATTTAAAACCCCACATGGGTATTGGGATAAAATACGGCATACACTAATCCCAATAATTAGTTGTATGTCGATCGATTGATTGACAGGCTGTTATAAGCGTTAGATATCTATATTCGATGCTTATACAGTGTAGTGCACTTTGGATGATGGTTGATTATTTATCGTTGCTATTATATACATGTGTTGTATGGAATCCATATAATTAACATTATATGGTAATTGATTGGGCCTCATTCCAATCGGGAAAATAAAGAATATTAGAATGTAAAAATAGTCATGTGTTGACGATGCTCATGTGTTGAGAATATTCATGTGTAGAAACTATTCATGTGTTGAGTAAAATATTTTAACAATAAAATTTACATCTTTATCATATTTAAGATTAGAAACTACTTTACGGTTGGAGCCTAATTAAAAATCAAACGATCATAATTTTATAAAATATATTACATAACAAAAATAGTCAAGTGTTGACAGTACTCATGTGTTGAGATTAGTCATGCGTTGAAAGAAATATAGATTCATGTGTTGAATAGAATAAATATTCATTTGTTGAATAGAATAACAAATTTATTGAAATATATAAAGCTGTGTTGATTAGATTGACACCATTTTGATGTGAACGATATTTATCTCGATTATATTCGTTTTTATAATGAATATTGAAAAGTGATTTCAAAATCGAATATTTTGAAATGAAATTCGAATTAAATTGAATTAAAACGAAGTAGAATTCGAATTGAACTGAAACGAATTAGAATTCGAATTGAATTGTAAATAAAATGAATTCGAATAGAATTGAAATTGAATAGAAATGAATTCAAATCGAATTGAAATTGAATAGAAATGAATTCGAATTGAAATCGAATAGAATTGAATTCGAATTGAAATTGAATAGAATTGAAAACGAACTGAAATTGAATTCAATTTTGATTTGAATTTGAAATGAAGTTTGAACGATAAATCGTTTTTAAGACAAATTTAAAACGATTTATATAATACGTTTTAAAAGGAAATCGATGAAGTATATAATATATATATTATACATATAATATAATGGCCTGAATAGAACGCGCCACGCCGCGGCAGTTCGTGAATTTCGACCATTGACTTCGAATTGACATTACGGGAGATCCGACCGTCAGATTCTCCTAAAACTGGAACCGTTGGGTTCGTATCGAAAAGATCTTTCCAAAGAATATTAGAAATTTGAAATCTAATGGTTGGATTTGGAATTATGTCCAAATCAAATTTGGAAAAGGTCATCGTAAGTGCCGTTCGATGGCCGTTGATGAAAATCGACTGTACGGGCTTTGATAAAATTATTAAAAATATCAATAATTAGTGTAAAATCATAAGAAATGAATTGGAAAGAACTGGGGTGAAAAACTCCATATTTGAAAAGATAAAAATAGATTTTTATCGAAATGAACTAGTTTTGAACTAGAATTAAAATCAATTTATTTTTGAAATCAATTTATTTTTGAAATAAATAAGTTGAATTTGAATTGGGTTTGAAGATAACCAGAATTTCCAATATATATAAAGTGGAAGTGGATTTGGATCGAAATTGTCTTTGGAATATTTCGATGTTGGATTCCGTGATTATACAGATATTGTTATGGGAATTTGAAAGATATATTTATATCGCTATTTCCAATACGATATTTGTTGGTTTCAAAATTTGATATTGAATATAAGCCGGTATATTTTCAATTCAGAGCCTTGTATTTAATATCACATGTGATTTAGGTTTATCATGAATCGTGTTTTAGATGACATTAGTTTTTTAACCCAGTTAAAGACAGGATAGTGATTTTGGGGAAAGATTAAAACGAAGTGGAGTTTTAATGAATCTTTAATTAGATTGAAATGTGAATTGATAATTTAAATAATAAAATTTGAAAAGTGATCGAGAATGGAGTATCACCAGTTTTGCTCCAAAGCGATAGTTAAATCTTTAATTAGATTTGAGCGTGGAATGGTAATTAATTTTACCGATAACACCGTGGTGTTAGATATGGAGTATTACTAGTTTTGCTCCAGGGGATGAATAGGTTGGGATTGGGAAATAAAATAAATAATTACTTTGGTGTGGTTCGCTAATCCCGACTAGTTTGGAAAACCATAATATGGTTTGAAATGATATCCAAAGAAGGATTAAAGAATAAAGTTAGAAGAATTTATCTTTGATAAAATTAATGGGAACATTTCCCTAAGAATGTGAAAATTTGAATAAAAGAATATTCTGAATTGGAATGAGGCGTATGATGTGTTTGTGTAACATTTGTTTATTATATACGTGGGTTATTCGAAAAGGCCGGGTTTATACCCATTCTAAATTCGACGATATGTCGAAGATGAAGACGGTGGTTGAAGACCGGAAGTCTTCACATCGTTTGGGTGATTGCTGATGATCTCGATTGGGCTGTACACCCAAGAGGAGAGAAACAGTTGGTGATCGTCCAGACATACTTGGAGATCGATGGATATGCGAGGAAAGTGCCTCCAGTTTCGTTCAAACCCAGAACAAACATATAAATGGACTGTGTGTCTGACATTGGAATTTATCCTGTGTTGATTGATCTCTATTAAATATACATCTGTTTGGTGGCAGAGAATTTATTCTCTTGCTTAACGCCCTTCTCTGAGACGTACGAGCTCAGAGGTTGTATATCGATAGACATCAGTCGCATGGAGTGAATTGCCTATGTGGCACGCCTAAGTGGCAATTGATCAAGGCTTCTGTTGAAAAGCAAAGTCTTGTGGTTGATGATCAAAGCACGGCCTGTGTGGCGCAGCTTTGTGTATAGCGTGAATTCACGAGCCTCACACCTCGGTATGAGTCAAAAACGGGATAGTGACTGCAGGGAGAGCACGACGTTTCTTTCTAGCTAGTGGTGGTGTCAGTGCTTAAACTAGCTGACATTTATATACTTTTAACCTGTGTGGTTGTTGGAATGTGAGGCGCCTCAGATATAGGTCTGTTAGGACCAGGAAACGTGTGTTCAGGAATAACTAATCCTCAAAAGTAAGAGAGGACCGACCCTGAAGATCCAAGGATCATAGTGGGGTCCTGAGACATTTGCTAGAGTGTCTCGAATCGGAGAGGAGCTTGCCCCTTGCCTCGGCTCATGACGGAAATCCAATTTCCAATACGTGATATTGCGGTTTTATTTGTAGAACCTAGTATGGCGACATAGTGGTATGTGTCATGCATGCCGCCTATGATTGATATTTATGATTGAAATTGTTTTGACACTATACACTTATAGTAATATCAAAATAATGTGTTTTTAACGTATCAAGCATGCTTTGGCTATTATAAGGTAAAAACCCTATCCTCCGGCTTGCGTTGCATTATGTGATGGGACCTGGGTCTTATAATAGCTTCATTTTTCTTTATTTAGCATTGCGCTGTTTGTGTTATGCACTGGTATTCTTGGGAGGAAACCCGTTCCGTGATATACGGCGTGGTCCCTTGATTTATCTAACTTTGAAAATAAAGAGTAATAACTGTTTTAGTTCTCACACCAGTCACGTGACTGACCTGGAGTTTATTCTTTTAACCTAAACTCTAGGTGCCCTTATTTTCGATACGGGAAGCTAGTAGTTTTGGTTTTGCAGTATTCACAGGATCCGGATTTACAGCTGGAACGATACTCGGAAAGGTCTGTATCCGTGTATTACTTCTAGTTGTGTTTTGTATTATTTTCCGCTGTTATGTAATTTGTTGTAATCTCTGATATTTGTCGAATGTATATTTATTCATACTCTGTATATTCTTGTATTTGATGGAATTGTTGTAATAACAATGAAATGTTCTTCTGTTTGCGTTCTATTTTGTCATGTTCTCAAGGCAATCCGTGCTTTCCTTACAGGGGAAGTTTGGGTCGCTACAATATTTGTACATTATACTTATACTATGACTTTAGTAATATACCTTCATTTTAATCTCAAACACTTATACTTTGATTTTAATAATTATACTTTGGTCTTTACATTTACATTTTGAATATAAATATACAATGATTTTGCATTATTTAAATTTTAAATTATACTTTACACTTTGATTCAAGTTACACTTTAGATTTCGATTTTAGCCTTGATAATTATGATTTGATAATATATTAACGAATGGGAATTTTCGACCTATAAAATCGACACACAACACCATGTCGACTATTCAAGCATCGAAAATACCGAATCATTAATAGAAAGAAGCTAGAGGGTGAGAAATAGAAAGGAAGAAAGTTAGAATAGAAGAAGAAGAACACAGATACAACATCAGGGTAACACGAATCTCACAGCGGAATGAATAAATATATTATATAACATAACTTTGAAATAAAACCAGTGTCTGTATTATTGGGGTACAACACTTACAACACAGCGAAAATAAAGAATAGCTATATGTTCCCGAAGCCTCCTGCTCCAGCTTCCCAAGTTTATCTGTAAAATCCCGACTACTTGACTGCTAGTATAAAATTGGGCACCCAAGAGTTTAGGGAAAACAAAACAAAATAAACTCGGGGTCAGTCATGTGACCGGTGTGAGTAAACTCCAACCATTTGTTTAACTTTTGAAATCCCTTTAAAAGAAAGGATATCGTAAGACCGATCCACACATAAACACGGATGGTTTTTACCTTATAATAAACCAAATTATTCTTTATATCAAATCTCTTCTGATATTACAATAGTGTCTATCAACCACAACTAATAATCATTTAGCAGAATGCTTTCATCTCATGTTCCACATATATATTATATAATCAAAAATCTCGCAGACACTTATTGGGTAATGAATTCCAACTGGCAAGTATGGGACCACCTTCCGACAGTGTATCTTTAGAGAGGAATACACCGGGTTCAACAAGAACATCTTGTAACCCAGGCTAAACATGACCAGTCACTCATTTCGCTTGAGTATACCGAATGTATTATTTCCAACTGTTGGGATCAGAAGTAAATGAAATTTCTCTAGAACAGGTGATAATACACCCTAATTGGTAGCTAACCACTTAACCATGCGACCTACCTGATTTTATACCATTTCCTGGTTGTGAGGCTTGAGGTTATAACGTACAGATCACACCATTATTACTTTGAATGCCACATTGTCATATCCGCCAAATTACAAATTGATTTCTCCAAAAATATCATGGGTATACAGCTAAGAGAAACGAATTCCTCCGCCACCAAATGTAAATATGTTTGAACAGATCAACTGACACGATCTATTATATATACTTTGTCATACATTTTTCCATACAGGTTGTCCTCGGACTGGACAAACTGAAGGCACTATATTGTAAATCCATCTTAGGAAATTTCTACCTAGGTTTGCCTGAACAGCCCTTCCATAACTCCGTCTTCAATTATCTGCATCATATTTGATTCGCAACACTAATGCCCATACGGAGTGGTTTTTAGATAATAAATCTGTTCTCGGTCTATCCGTATTGATGACGGAAAAATGGTCAAAACACTGTTAGTCGGTTATTTAACTATCACACACAACGATCTTATTTCCAAATGGAAATTTTATAGATCAATCATCAATCAACATTTTTCCCATTTAAATTAATTTATCATTAACTTATTCATTTCCCCATTTCCTGTTTCCATATATTCATAAATCCTTATTTTATAAATTTAGAAAATATATGTTATTAACATTGGAAAATATTTCCATTTCTTATTCACGCATCACTTATCCTCCCACATCTGTCAGTCTCTAACTGTAAACTAGTAAGAGAACAATTCCCTGAATATCAACCCCGAAAGCCGAAACCAACATTAGATCGCTACCCAGAAAGCTGTTCAACATAACTAATCTCTAGTCAGTTTCTAATTTTCTTAACTTCGTTTCTCAATTTCTTATCAAATCATTGCTTATGCAACTCTCAGATTTAGTTTATGAATCTAATTCTTTTATGAAAAACATTGGTTATAACTATAGTGTTATAATTCGCACTACCGAAATACCTAACATAAAAATATAACTTTTATTCCTTAATTTAAATAAATAAATAAACAACTAATTCATTAATAAATAAAACTTGATTTAAAAATTGAAAAGTAATATTACTTTCCCGAATTTGATATAATCGAATTTCAATGTATAACTCTCATTCGATAAATCTCTTTCGAATAACTAATATTTGATGAACTTTCTTTCGAATAACCAATATTCGATTAACTCTCTTTCGAATAACCAATATTTGATTAACTCTCTTTGGAATAATCATTTCGATAACTCTCTTTCGAATAACCAATATTCGATAACTCTCTTTAGAATAACTAAGTTCAATAACTCTCTTTCGAATATACAATATTCGATAACTCTCTTTCGAATAACCAGTATTCGATAACTCTCTTTCGAATAACTATATTTGATAACTCTCTTTCAAATAACCAATATTCGATAACTCTCTTTCCAATAACTTATATTCGATTATAAATATCGGTTTCAAACCGAATATTAATTATCTTGTCAAATCCGGATTTATTCAATATATAATTTCTTAAAATAAATTATTTTATAACATTTGGTGTAGTCAAATTCTAATTGCAAATCTTTATGGAATTTATTTAATTCTATTCATATTTCGAACATCGAAATAAATTCCATCCTTTCCTTTTTAAAACAACTCCCAATTTTCTCGTTTTATATTTATCGCTGAATTTACAATCCAAATTATCCACTGATAATTATTTTTATTTCATTTATAAACATTGTTTATAAATCACATTACTTGTTTTTATTATTAAACAAGTTATTTATTTCTAGCCATTCGAACCTCCGTTTCTATTTTTAAAGTAGATTCTCCCTTTTCAAATTCATATTTCAGTCTATATAATTCTTTGTATAAAGGTTAAGTTTACATTCCATTTTCAAATATCGGTGTCAAAACCGATTTCCACTTCTCTATACAAATTCAGACTCATATATTAAATTTATCCAATGATAAATATTTTACTTAATTTATAAAACATTATTTACTAATTAATTTTCCCAATTTATCTATTAAAACAGATTTCTATTTAATATTTATTTTCCAAATATTCTCTTTTTATAAAATTCTGTTCATTTTCCAAATAATTCCTTTTATAATTCTATTTGTTTTCCAAATAATTCCTTTTATAATTCTATTTATTTTCAATATACACTTGAAAATTCCCTTTATACATTCCAGTATCACTTATGGTATTTAAAATACCAATTAAAAGACTAGTGTCATCATAATCAATCACTGATTATATATCACATCATATATCACAATATATGAAAACAAACAGTATTATAAATATTGAGGAATCCAGCTAGATCCCTCCAACATTTTTCCCTACATCCACAGATGTTAAACAATATAATTAACATCAATTTCATTTCAATATGAAATATTCTGATAAACAGAATCAATATATAATTAATGATTTATATGTATATAACAATATCTATATTTTCAACCAATCAATTAGCAATTAATCCAAACAAACAACACACAACAATCAACCATCATTTATAAATTCTAAAAATATGTTATAAAAATATAACTATGCAGAGTTAGTGAGTTTTACTCACATTGGTTGGTTATCGTTAAATAACGATAAGCAATCGTCGATTTGATTCAGATCAGGCAATTTATTTCGCTATAAATTGTAACGAGCTCTAATTCAATCCGAATCAGTTCCACTGTGTAGCCACCGTCCTTACGAGATTAACTTTCGTTAAATTCTGATATCATATGGGTAAGATATTAATATCTATAGTTAAGGCTTTATTAATATAAAATTCAACTAAACTAAAGTTATAAATATCCTTAAACAGTTGGACCTTACTCATGCTTATCAGCCCACTACGGTCTGCACCCGCTTAATGCCTTCTTCCCCAAATGAAATATGGTGACTCCAGTACATCATTCCTTCGGCAGCCATGAAAACTCTTGCTCTCTTCCCCTTCATAATTCAACAAACCAATAATACCATTTAACTCTCCATAAAAATCTCCATTTCGCCATACTACAATCGTCAACCTTCGCTCTAAGCTTAAACTCGCTGTTCTCAGTTTTCCTCACGCACAGTACAAAGAATCACCAACCCTTTTCAGCATAGATCGCAACCAAAAATCCAAGCGAGGTGCTACTATGTACCCTGAAACCGATTATGAACTTTAAATCTCAAACAATTGCTCCAAACTTTCAAGAATCTCAGCCCTAGCATCATAAGATGCACGTTGGAAGAAATTTCAGTGCGACAGAGGATGGTTTCGAACCCAACAAAACGTACATAGGATTGAAGAGAATTTCCACACAAACTCAGATATATTTATCTCGTGATTTGTAGATTTTTCTATGATTTCTTCTTGATTTAGGAAGATCACGTATACTGTGTTTATTTTTTTCCTGAGTTGCGATGCCTTGTTTGACTAGGGAAAAAAGAATTAGGGTTAGAAGGTTAGGACGATATTTATAGGATACGGTTGGCTTGTATTAGAAGCTTCATAATTTATTTATTTATTTATTTATACCATATTTCTATTTGTATTTGTCATCTAAAAATCCGCATGATCACACATGATATCCAAAAATCATGAAAATGGGCATGCAGCTACAGTTTGACATTACAGACCCAACGACACTTGTTTCGTCGAAGTCCGAGTCCGTTTACTCACACAACATGTTTTTAAACCAAAATTATTGACTGTTTTTCACATTAAAATCCCGTATGGCCATTTACTGACTCCAAAAATACATAAACTGAAATTTAGCAATAATTTAATATTCCGGATCTAATAAAGTTAGTTTCGTCGAAAATGAAGCTCATTTGCAAAAGTGGCTATTTTCCACGATCTAAATAAACCATTTGAATATAAATATATTTAAAAATAATTAAATTTAATATTAATAAATTAATTTTAATGTATATATTCATATACAATATGATACAGCTGCAAAATATTCCTATCTGAATTTATAACTCGACATTTCAAATCTAGACTAAATCAGTATTCAATTTATATTGAAAATCCATTTATAATATAAATAAATTGTTGTAAATTATAAAGGAATTCCATAGCGACTTGTCGAAAATTTGATTTGGACATAACTCACAATCTACACGACGAAATCTCGATTTTTCTCTTCCATTAGAAAAATATAGTTCACCAGCTCCGAATGTTTCTCGTTTCACAGAAATCCGACTTAAAACAGATTTTGTATATTCGTTTTAAAGTTCGAATCGCCAAATTATGAACTACCGTGCCATTTCAAGCTCGATTATAATTATAATATAATTTATACATTCTAACACTGTTTATTATATAGATTCGTTATTATAATTCAATTTTAAACTTAATTATGTTTTATAAATAATCCAATTCACACAATATTGTGAATTCTACTATTTCCGACTATTTCGAAAATTAAATATATTATTTAATTTTTTATATTAATTAAAATATTCAAAGTTATTTAATTAAACAACCATTTTATATTACCAAACCATTATTTAATAACTAAATAAATTGTTTAACCGTTAAAAATATGGGACGTTAGATTCTTCCCCCTTTAAAATAATTTCGTCCTCGAAATTGCCAATGTAGAAAACAAATCCTATTAACTGGGTTAAAAATTATTTGTTTACTTCTCAAATTTTAGTTTCAATTGAACCAGTTTATTTCAACTAAAATATTAATTTATTTCTATTAACAAATATTTTCAAAAATCCTGAAAATTTTCAAACACCGGAAATTTTCGAATTTTTTTACCAGCATCTCCTTTGTATGGCTCGATCGGTACAACTACAACTCGCCTCTCTAAGCCTTCTTCAATCCAAAAGAAAACCAAACTGCCAATCGACTTGCCAAGGCTCATAAATCACCAAACTCATATAAAATAAACTTGTACCTTTTTGTCGGGCATATCATTATCTCATTTCCCATCTGCTACCAATTCAACATATACCAATGTCATCCCAATAAATATCTTATCAATTTATCATCAAAACCAAATCACTCGCTTATCCAAGCTGAATTATATTTCAAGCACAAATTTCATTACCAATTTCAACTCTTATTTACTAGTCCAATATACGTAACCAAATTTAGTTACATTTCCACATTTCATTAACGAAATAATTTCTCTAACCAGTTATCTTTATCTCAGAACTTAAATCTTGATTTTCAATTCAAGCATCAAATCACTTACTCACCTGAGTCCAATTATATTTCCCAATCCAATTTACATGATATTACTCTATTTCAATTCAATCTTCACTTAACCGGCTTCAATTAAATTCCAATTTGTTTCCAAAAATTTCTATTTAATTTGGTTCCCATTTAAACAATCTCTTCCTAGGGTTTTAAACAACTTACCCTTTTCAAAAATAAAATATTCCCTTTCCAAAATCAAAACAACTTGTTTTCTCAAAACATTTCTGTTTACACCAAAAATTGGTATAACAACCAAAGAGGTGTTTTTGAACACGTTACCAAATCAGAGGCGAGATGCTTGGAAAACACGTCACCTTTTCAAAGGCGGGGTGTTAGAAAACCTTTGGAATTATATATGAGGCCGTATCCAACATTCCATAAGCATCAAGATACCAAAATTAAGAAAAGAAGGAAAAGAAGACAAGAGTTTATAGTGGTTCGACTCTTATTCGAGTCTACGTCCACTTGGAAGATAGCATTCCATCAATCACCATAAGATTTACATCATTTGCTCCTTTATACATTCATAAAAGCTCCTTTTACATGCATTTGCCTTTGAATCCACATAAGAATGATAGAGAGCTTGAAGAGATTATGCTAATCCTTCCATAGAAGCCATGATTGAAAGCTTGCTAGATCTTCAATGAATTGTGAAGAAGAGATGTTGAAATGCTTGAAGAAGCTCCAAAAAGCAATTTGATAGCACCTCTTCGTAGTTCCCTCCAAAAATCCCTCCTTTCATGTGAATTATGAGGGGTATTTATAGTTGGAGTTGAAGGGTAGTGGCAAACTTGTAATTTAGAGTGTAAAGTTGGCGCTAGGTTGGCAATTGGTTGGCGCATTGTTGGCATTGTCATATTTACAAAACTGCCACTCCTTTTTTACATTTTGGCCAGTACACTCGTTTTTATCCGGCCATGCACTCGTTTTTATGCTGATGGTCGGTTTTACACTCCTTTTTTATGCTGGTCGATACACTCTTTTTTATAACTTTGCCACTATTGGCTTTGCATGCTTATGTCTTGTAGTATCGATCCAGCTTTATGGAGTATGGACCGACCAGAGACTAAAGGGACGACCAGGAGGCTTTAGCAATGGGAGGATCGACCAGGAATCTTCCAATATTAAGACGGAGCGGGCTTCCGGAAAGCGGGACCGATCAAATATGTTGAGGTGCCGGAACCAACCAGACGCTCTGATGTGAGAAAGAACGATCCGAAACTGATGAGATCGACCATCCGCTGATGCCATTCCGAACCGATCAGGCTTAAATGAACAGGATGCTCGACCCCGTTCGCTTGCTCGACCAAATCTGTAATGAACGACCGCGTTGTAGAGGCGGAGTACGACCTGGGTTTCTGGGAAGCTATGCACGACCCCTGCTTGCGTGTGCTTGATGGAACGACCGACCAGATTAGCTTCAGGTTGGACCGACCAGATGGTGCTCTTCTCAAGACCGACCAGGTCGCTAGCGAGCAGACCGACCAGATGGTGATGCTGGTGACCGATCAGTTGTGAGCGACCGGAGTTTGCTGTTTTTCAGCTGGTTAACATTTGCCCCTCGAAGCTTGTATTTTTCGCTTGCGAGAAATGCGGGCTTCGAAATGATCATTGCCGTCATGGTCTTCGTTGGAATCCAGTCGTAGCTTATTCGTTTGCCTTAGCAAATCATAATTCAATGCTTTGACGTGTCGATTCGAAACGATCCAAGTTTGAACTTGTTGACTGGACTCATATGTTCCATAGCACCTGTCTGTAATGAAAACAAGCACTTGCACGGTTTTGGACTTATACGTTGTTATTGATCGTCCACATCAATAACAAGTTAGTTAATCATTAATGAATGATGTATAATAAATTGAATGTCATATCTATGCAGAACTGCTTTACTTAATAGTTATGATTTGTTAAGCGTTATTTGCATAAACATGGTATTCGATTTTGAATTTAATTGATAAATTTGGGACTTCTACTTGGAGAAGCCATTGTATCTTTGATCTCTGCTTTGGAGAGATAACTTTTTCTATGGAAAGGATTTGTAGATTGTCGCATTGTTTCTTATTGCGAATTTGAGCGACATTTAAGTGAGGGTTGCATTGCTCCGCGCTACAAACTCCCACACTTCGTCTCGCCTTAGCAAGCTCCCGTGCTTCGTTCTGCGCGTACGGATTCCCGCAAACCATTGGGTGAAGGTTATATTGATCCACGGAGCGGGCATCAGTCATCGGCTGCATTCACTTATCGTCATAAGTGCTCGCATCCCGACTGAAGGAGCCTGGACCTCCGTGAGATTTTATGGTAAAGGTATTGATCCATGGAGCGGGCATCAGTCATCGGCTAAAGTCACTTATCGTCATAAGTGCTCACATCCCGACTGAAGGAGCCTGGACCTCCATGAACCTTTGAAGGTTGGGGTTTTTATTTTGCCTTTGTTATGGGAGGCCTTTGTCTCGCCTCACTATGGGAGGACTTTGTTTTGCCTCACTATGGGAGGACTTTGTCTCGCCTCACTATGGGAGGACTTTGTCTCGCCTCACTATGGGAGGACTTTGTTTATTTGCCCCCGGAGAGGTCTTGGGTTTAATGCCCCCGGAGAGGTCTTGGGTTTAGTGCCCCCGGAGAGGTCTTGGGTTTAGTGCCCCCGGAGAGGTCTTGGGTTTAGTGCCCCCGGAGAGGTCTTGGGTTTAGTGCCCCCGGAGAGGTCTTGGGTTTAGTGCCCCCGGAGAGGTCTTGGGTTTAGTGCCCCCGGAGAGGTCTTGGGTTTTCCACTCATTGTTATGAGTGTTTCGCCTCCCGACTGAAGGAGCTGGACCTCTATAAGGTTACACTTTGTGTTTGTTGAATTTTTTCCATCTGACTTTTGGCAGTTTCCCTTGCTCATGTTCCATGATGTGCCCTTCATCGTTGCGCTGATATTTTTGCACTATGAAATTTGGAATCATTGGGGGTTGCCATATTTTATCAGATTGTTGAGGAAATCAAGCATTTATTGGATGACCTGTAATGAGAAATCATTCCTTAGCAAAGTTCAAACTTTGAATTGTTCATAACATTGTAAGCAAGGAATTCGACTAAGCATATATGCTTTTGGTTACAGGACTATAGTTCAATGCTTTACTTAGCAATTATTACAAACTGTTTACATGAAATTTCAAATGTAACAGAAGGTGAAAGTAAAGCAATAAAATGGTAAGTAAAAGGAGAGCGATGATGATCGCTTATTCTTGGCCCATTAAGAATGACAGTGGTTGTCAGTTGATTATTGGCCTTGAATCATTTTGAGCAGCTCCCTGCCCTTGAGATGTTGTAGCTTGAGGGCTTTTTATGTACTGTTGCAGATGACCTTTCTTGATTAGTTCTTCAAATAACAACTTTAGTTGTCTACAATCATTGGTGTCGTGGCCAGACTGCTTGTGGTAAATACAGTACTTCCTAGATTTGAGCAAATGGTCATTCATCTTTATCGGGCGAGGTTCTGGATAATCTTCGGTATCCTTCGTGGCCAAGAAGATGTTTACAATAGAGTCATTAAAAGGAGTCAATTCGGGAAGATTGGGGAGGCGAGATTTCTTGTTAGCTTTGTTCCCATTCCCATCATTGAATCGTTTTTGCCACTGAGGTTTGTGGGCATTATCACTCCTTTTATCCTCTGTAGTATTACTTGGGTCAACTGAAGGATCTTTGTCTATCCTCATGTATTCTTCCGCTTTCTTGTAAAATTTATCAAGCGTGGTTGGCTCTTTCATTTTAATCCATTTGCCAAATTCACTATTTGCATCTATTGCGCTGAGAAGCGACATGAGGATTATGTGAGGCTCCGCATTTCGTACTTCGGAAAGAGCAACATTAAAGCGACTAAGAAATGCTTTGACTGTTTCGCCGGGATTTTGTTTCATCGATGAGAGAGTTATAGCATCCTTAGACTTAACAACATATAAGCGAAATTGCTCCTTAAACTTTTTGGTCAGATCCGAAAACTGATCAATGGATTCTGGTGGCAGCTTGGTGAACCATAGTGAGGCAGCTCCTTCCAAATAAAGGGGAAAGTAAGTGCATCTCATCCCGTCGGTAGCTTTAGCTGCGGTCATGCCCCACTCATACTTGAACAAGAAATAATTGGGATCAGTAAGACCATTGTATGGAGGTAAAGTGGGAGGAGTGAACTTCTTTGGACAGTCCGCTTGCAGGACCCTCTCGGTGAATGGAGTTCGACTTGGAGAGAAGTCCCAGTCCCTTTCGTCATCCTTGCAAGCTTGGTTCTTTTTCATAGCCTGCTCAATCATTCCTGCAATATACTCTTCAGTGTTGCGTTGTTCCGCGGTACCAACTTCGATCCCTTTACCGGGTCTTTGCCTTAGCAAGTCAACACGGTTCAAGGATGTAGGAAGTGCCCTTGTGGGACTAACAACATTTCGAGTACATCGGGCAGAATGATTGTTAGCACGTGGATTGGCATCCACAACCTTGGCTCCATTATTGTCATGTTCTCGTCCTTCAATATCCTCCATGTCATTGTTAAGATTTTGGCCGGAAGCGGAAGAACCTTCCTTCTCATCGAGATTGACTTGAGCCCTTTGAATAATAGGATTAGGGCGAACACCGAGGATGGCATCCAATTTCTCCATCATAGCTTTGGAAGCGGCATCAATGCGTTGATTTATGTTGGCAACCACAACATCTAGCTCGCCTTTTGTGACACCAGCTCCGCTTATAGAATTTTGGCCAACCTCCAGAAGATTAGTTTGAGATGTAGCTTCGTTGTTGGCGATACCTTCGGCTCCTCCAACGGATTTGCTATTCGCCTTTTTGGATTTCGCCATCATTTCGGTTATAGATCCGAACTTCGAAGAGAGCTTCTCCAGGGATTCCAACTCCGGACGGGTGGTTGAGATTGAAGATGTGATCACGGCCCCACGGTGGGCGCCTAATTGTTTACACCAAAAATTGGTATAACAACCAAAGAGGTGTTTCTGAACACGTTACCAAATCAGAGGCGAGATGCTTGGAAAGCACATCACCTTTTCAAAGGCGGGGTGTTAGAAAACCTTTGGAATTATATATGAGGCCGTATCCAACATTCCATAAGCATCAAGATACCAAAATTAAGAAAAGAAGGAAAAGAAGACAAGAGTTTATAGTGGTTCGACTCTTATTCGAGTCTATGTCCACTTTGAAGATAGCATTCCATTAATCACCATAAGATTTACATCATTTGCTCCTTTATACATTCATAAAAGCTCCTTTTACATGCATTTGCCTTTGAATCCACATAAGAATGATAGAGAGCTTGAAGAGATTATGCTAATCCTTCCATAGAAGCCATGATTGAAAGCTTGCTAGATCTTCAATGAATTGTGAAGAAGAGATGTTGAAATGCTTGAAGAAGCTCCAAAAAGCAATTTGATAGCACCTCTTCGTAGTTCCCTCCAAAAATCCCCCCCCTTTCATGTGAATTATGAGGGGTATTTATAGTTGGAGTTGAAGGGTAGTGGCAAACTTGTAATTTAGAGTGTAAAGTTGGCGCTAGGTTGGCAATTGGTTGGCGCATTGTTGGCATTGTCATATTTACAAAACTGCCACTCCTTTTTTACATTTTGGCCAGTACACTCGTTTTTATCTGGCCATACACTCGTTTTATGCTGCTGGTCGGTTTTACACTCCTTTTAGGCTGCTGGTCGGTTTTACACTCCTTTTTTATGCTGGTGGTCGGTTTTACACTCCTTTTTTATGCTGGTAGTCGGTTTTACACTCATTTTTTATGCTACTGGTCGGTTTTACACTCCTTTTAGGCTGCTGGTCGGTTTTACACTCCTTTTTTATGCTGCTGGTCGGTTTTACACTCCTTTTTTATGCTGGTCGATACACTCTTTTTTATAACTTTGCCACTATTGGCTTTGCATGCTTATGTCTTGTAGTATCGATCCAGCTTTATGGAGTATGGACCGACCAGAGACTAAAGGGACGACCAGGAGGCTTCAGCAATGGGAGGATCGACCAGGAATCTTCCAATATTAAGACGGAGCGGGCTTCCGGAAAGCGGGACCGATCAAATATGTTGGGGTGTTGGAACCGACCAGACGCTCTGATGTGAGAAAGAACGATCCGAAACTGATGAGATCGACCATCCGCTGATGCCATTCCGAACCGATCAGGCTTAAATGAACAGGATGCTCGACCCCGTTCGCTTGCTCGACCAAATCTGTAATGAACGACCGCGTTGTAGAGGCGGAGTACGACCTGGGCTTCTGGGAAGCTATGCACGACCCCTGCTTGCGTGTGCTTGATGGAACGACCGACCAGATTAGCTTCAGGTTGGACCGACCAGATGGTGCTCTTCTCAAGACCGACCAGGTCGCTAGCGAGCAGACCGACCAGATGGTGATGCTGGTGACCGATCAGTTGTGAGCGACCGGAGTTTGCTGTTTTTCATCTGGTTAACAATTTCCAAAAATAGTATCTTTAGTAGTATTTCGTCACTTACAAACTCGAAAATGAACACTGATGATGTGGCCAGCATCATCAGAGTTATTTCCCAGCGACTGAAGTGAGTTCAATACTATATCACTTTTCAAACTCATGTTTAAACATTTCCATTTTGTAATTATTTCGAAATATCTACCTCATTGTTTGTAAAACAATTTAATATCTACTAGGATTTTAAAATTCTCATGTATTTAATTCAAATCCATTTACAAACACTTTTCCTAGTTTCCAAAACTTTTAAATTTCAAATTCTGATTTAATTTATTTTGTAACACTTGTACGAATTATTTCGTTATGTATATGACCTTCTCAACTATAATTTTATTCGATTATAATAACAACTAACACATCTATTATACTATAATATTTATAATATCAATCATTAAAATATATTTCAGGTAAAATTATCTCATTTACCCTTCTTTCAAAACATACTATGTCGCTTCATCATATTCAAGTGTTTAGAAACTCCTATCAATGCAGTGGATCAAACTGATTGACCTGAATTCATAAACAACGCAACCAACAAATCTCCACAATATAAAACAATTTTTATAAAATCTACAAATACGCTCTCTCGTATATATACACACTCAAACTCAATCTAGGGCATTACTAACCCCATCTCTATTGAGTCACGCCGCAGAGCCAAGGTAATCACTTAACCCTCAGCTTTGATACCACTGTAACGAACGGGAATTTTCAGCCTAGAAAATTGACACACATCCCCATGTCGATTATTCAAGCATCGAAAATACTGAATCATTAATAGAAAGAAGTTAGAGAGTGAGAAATATAAAGGAAGAAAGTTAGAATAGAAGAAGAAGAACACAGATACAACATTAGAGTAACATGAATCTCACAGCGGGACGAATAAATATATTATATAACATAACTTTGAAATAAAACCAGTATCTGTATACAATACCATTATCGGGGTATAACACTTACAACACATTGGAAATAAAAAATATCTATATAATCATGAAGGCTCCTGCTCCAGCTTTCCAACTATATTTGTAAAATCCCGACTACTTGACTGCCCATACAAAATTGGGCACCCAAGAGTTTAGGGGAAAAAACTCTGGGTCAGTCATGTGACTGGTGTGAGTAAACTCCAACTATTTGTTTAACTTTTAAAATCCCTTTAAAAGAAAGGATATCGTAAGACCGATCCACACATAAACACAGACGATTTTTACCTTACGATAAACCAAATTGTTCTTTATATCAAATCTCTTCTGACATTACAATAGTGTCTATCAACCACAACTAATAATCATTTAGCAGAACGCTTTCATCTCACATTTCCACATATATAATATATAATCAAAAATCGCGGGCGATTACTAGGTTATGAATTCCAGCTAGTAAGGTATGGGACCACCTTCTGACAATGTATCTTTAGAGAGGAATACACTGAGTTGAACAAGAACATCTTGTAACCCAGGCTAAACATGACCAATCACTCATTTCGCTTGAGTATACTGAATGTGTTCTCACCAACGGTTGGGATCAGCAACCGTTTCCCAAAAGGGACAACATCGAAATAGGTTAAAGAAGTAAATGAAATTTCTATAGATCAGGTGACAATGCACCCTAATTGGCAACTAACCACTTAGCCATGCGACCTACCCGATTTTATACCATTTCCTAGTTGTGAGGCTTAAGGTCATAACCTACAGATCACACGTTTATTACTTTGAATGCCACATCGTTATATCCACCAAATTACAAATTGATTTCTCCAAAAATATCATGGGTATATAGCTAAGAGAAACGAATTCCTCCGCCACCAAATGTAAATATGTTTGAAGAGATCAACTGATACGGTCTATTAGATATACTCTGTCAGACATTCTTCCATACAGATTGTCCTGGGACTGGACAAACCGAAGGCACTACTATGTAAAACCATTGTAACGGCCCGCAAATCTGTACTATCTGAGTTGACTCATAACACAACCGTCCAACCCAAATTGCACAGAAATATGAATCATTATTAGAAAGAAGTTAGAGGATGAGAAATAGGAAGAAAGAAATATTAGAATAGAAGAAAAATGAAGAACACAAATCCCACAGCGGAACGAATAAAATATATTAAATAACATAACTTTTGAAATACAAATTAGTAGTTGTATATACATATCATTATCAAAGCACAACTGTTATTTCAAGAATAGTTATAAACACCTGTTTCCAAATGCAAACATGGTACACAGCGGAATATATGATAGTCTATAGCTAACTGGTGAAGTCTCCTGCTTCCAGCTCTTCCAAGTGAATCTGAAAAATCCCGACTACTTGACTGCCCGTACAAATTTGGGCACCCAAGAGTTTAGGAAAAAAAAATAAAAAATAAACTCTGGGTCAGTCATGGGACTGGTGTGAGTAAACTCCAACCATTTGTTTAACTTTAAAAATCATTTCGAAAGAAAGGATGATCGTAAGACCAATCCACACATAAATATGGATGGTTTTTAACTTACGATAACCAAAAATATTTTTGATATCAAACCCAGTGATATTATAATAATGTCGACATCAAATAAATAGAATCTAGCAGAATGCTTGCATCTCACGCTCCATATATAATATAAAATCAAAAATCGCATGGCGCTTATTGGAGATTGGATTTCCAACATGACATGGTATGGAACTACCTTCCGATAGTGCATATCTAGAGGGGAATACACTGGGTTCAACAAGAACATCTTGCAACCCGGCCCACACATGACCGACCACTCATTTCGCTTGAGTGTATCGAATGTGTATCACCAACGGTTGGGATCAGCAATCGTTTCCCGAATGGGATAGCATCGAATAGAATAAGGAATTAAATGAATTTCTCTAGATAGGTGATTATACACCCTAATGGGAGCGACCTACATAGCCATGTTGCTTGCCTGATTTTTTGTCATTTCCTAGTTGTTGAGGCCTGAGGCTACGATTTCTTATCATTTATTGATAGCACAATCACTTCGGATGCCACATCGTCAGATCCATTAATCACTAATTGATTTTCATAAATACATTCTGGATATTATGCTAAGAGAATAAATTCTCCGCCACCATATATATTTATACAAACCAACATATGCGATCATTGGAAATAATCTGTCAGACATTCGTCCATATACGTTCGTTCTGGGATTGAACGAAACCGAAGGCACAATTTCTATTAATAGAAAAGTCCTTGTACTTTACTCCATCTTCGATTATCTTCATATAATCTGGTTCGTAATGCTACTGCCAATACGGAGTGGTTCTCGGATAATAATCCAACCGGTCTCTCCATATTGACAACGATAATGGCAAACACTTCGATAGTTAGTTATTTAACTATCGAAGGAAAACAAACAAACATTCATTCATAACATCAATCAATCACTGGGCCTGTTAATTAATATTTCATTAATTAATTCACTTCTTCATTTCCCTATCAATATTTGTTAACCAAATATTTTCAGTAATCCTATTAGTCTCTTATGCTATTTGAAAAAAAACATTTCCATATATCGCCTTCTTTTATTTTCTATACTTAGAAAATATTTTCTATTTGCAATTGAAAACAATTTCAATCACTTATCTCTTTCCCGACTAATTTAATAATACTCAGGAAATATTTACTTTTATATTTCCAAAATTCCATCACTTGGGTTAAAACGATTGCTGTGTCAAACATCGTTACACAACCCAAAATATTTTATTCAACTAAATCTTATTCAAACACTTCTTTTCGAGAGTGGATCTTGCTATTTATCAATTAAAAATGAAATCCATCAGTAACTACCTCTTAGACCTTGACTGAAAACATCCTTAACTTCAAAACGAACAAAACCACTTACCTCAAATAAACACACCATAAAAACCAATTATTTATTTCAAAAACATGTATATGGTTCGCTTTCTATTTCTAATTTATAGATTTCCTTTTTGTTTACAATATTCTATTTTTAATTTCGTTTTCCTATCGATTTCTATATATACCGATACATTGATTTCTAGTTATCCATAAATTTCCAGAAAATTTCGGCATAACCTCCTTTGTACCGGTCGATAGTTCAAACCTCAACTCGCCTCTCTTGGCCCTTTTCATTCAAAAAGAAAATAAAAAAGCCAAGTGGCTTGCCGATTCGGCGCATAAAATCTCATATGGAATTTAAACGTGTACCTTTTTGTCAGGCATTTCAATTTATAGCTCTTCATATACTTCATTCCAAACCTTTTTAACACACATCCAAATATTCTCATTTGGTTTCAACTTAATCCATTCGTCTTAACCTAATTCGCTAATTTATTTTCAAATTAGCTATTTTGCCTATTTCACTTCTTTGTTTGAACATAACATGTTCAAATATAGTATCAACTTGCTTATAAACAAATTGAATTCCTTTTTCGATTCAAGTTTCCTTTTTTGAGTCCGAGTTTTCGAAAAACGAAGTCCGTATAAGGGAGATATGACCCTCCGAAATTTCAGGAATTTTCAAAATAAAAAACAGCTCGAAATTCGAATTCGAAATTCGAACTCAAACCCCAGCGCAGACTGGGCGGGAATTTTCCTACCCAGGACCTGGTCAACCTGGGGGTCGACACTATGGTCGACCTCCCAGGGGCCAGGTTGACCCTATGGTCGACCTGGTGCCCAAACCCGGTTTTGAGCTTGGGTTCATTTTGATGTATCTTGACTCGTTTCGTGACTAGATTTTTGACTCTAAACCTATATAAACACCCTCCTAGCCCCATTCTCTCTAGCCTTATGCTGCTCAAATTCTAGTTATAATTAAAAGAAGAAAAGAGACTACTTCTTCTCCATCAAGATTACGCATAGAGATTTGCAAATTGGGGGTTTTCAATTAGAACACGATTAATTAAATAGAGATTCAACATCAACTTCTGCTTTCTAATTCTCGATCCGCGCACTGTAAGTTCTAGTTACTTTAGATTTAAATATTTAATTATGATATGGCCATGGAATAAAGTGGAATTGGATTTAAGTATGTTTATCGATTCTGATCTATTTCTGTTGCTCCTTGAATCTTGAGTTTTGAGACTTGCCTATCTTCATAATCATGTCAAGTTTATGATTTATTCAGCAGTTTTCTTGATTCGTAATGATGTTATCATCGAGTTGTAATCTTTATGCCTATCATGATGGTTTATGCTGTTTTCTCTCTGATCTTGGTTTTATTGCAACTTCTACCTCCCCCTATTTATTTTCTTTTGATGAACCTAGGTCAATTTCGGACCTAGGCCTAAATCGCGATTTACGTGCGATTGAATACGGGGGAAAATATTGGGATATTGCCTAGTTGGATATATGTGTTTGGTAGGATCGAAGGCATAACATAAAAAATGGATATTTGGGTATTACTACCATTAACCTGAAATTGGATATTTGGGTATAGTCATTATAATGGTAATTGCAAGAATGGGGATTGGCATATGAAACTTGACATGGATCTTGATATATGTAATTTGGCTAGAACTTGACATGTGTAAATTTGCATAAACTTGGCATACATGTAAAACGGCATGAATTGAACATATGTAAATTTGTTATGAATTGGGCATATATAAAACTGACATGTAATCAAGAACTTGGGCATATGTTAATTATGTAAAATTTGGAGTTGAAACATAATTGATAATTCATGACTTGGTAGAGGTTTAATATGAACGCGCCTAAGTTGGGTTTTGGGTAGTTGGCATGTATTGTAAATAAAAGGCTATAACTTCGCATAACCTTATAGTGAATTAAGGTAATAATTTGGGAATACGTTTTCGGGAAAAAACTTGAATTATGAACTTGATAATTGGCATATAACTAGAAATATGAACATGGTTGAAACATGAACATGAACATGAATATGAACACGAACGTGAACATGGCTAGCTCGAGGTTGGGTTGAGTTTGCAGTGTAATTCTGCCCGGAACCGCCCGACATATCCAGTGACTGCAAATAATAAGATCCAATGTGAGAAGTTAGTCGTATCGTGCTTAAATCCGAGGTTAGACTGAGTTGTGGTGTAATTCTGCCCGGAACCGCCCGGTATATCCAGTGACCGCAACAACAGGTCTAATGTGAGTGGTTGATGCATTAATAATTAATTAATGCAAATAAACAGACATGCTAAGAATGGAAAGGTTAAGCAACATATGAATAGTCGACACTTAACCAATATAACATGTTAATTAGACCAGTGGGTAGGGTTAAGTAAACTAAGAACGCTTAACCAACATAACTATTAATCAGACCAATGGGTGGGTTAAGTAATATGACTAGGCTAATGGCACTTAACCGATATAACATGATACACTGGTGGGTTACTTTAACACAAGGAAGAACACTTAACCAATATAACATGACGCGTGGCAGGGTTAAGTCAGCTTGAACATATAGATAATACTTAACCAATTTGACACGATGATTTGGTGGGGTTAAGTCATGAAGCTCTTGAATATACTTAACCAATTTGACACAATGATTTGTTAGGGTTAAGTCATGAACCGCTTGAATAAACTTAACCAATTTGACACGATGATTTGTTAGGGTTAAGTCATGAACCGCTTAAATATACTTAGCCAATTTGACACGATGATTTGGTGGGGTTAAGTCATGAACCGCTTAAATATACTTAACCAATTTGACACGATGATTTGGTAGGGTTAAGTCATGAACTGCTTGAATATACTTTAAAAATTTGACACGATGATTTGGTAGGGTTAAGTCATGAACCGCTTGAATATACTTAACCAATTTGACATGGTGTTTTGGTGGGGTTAAGTCATGAACCGCTTGAATATACTTAACCAACTTTACATATGATTCGTAGGGCTAAATCATGAACTTGAACGACAACACTTAGCCAATTTGACATGACACATAGGCGGGTTAAGTCACGAACTTGAATGACAACACTTAACCGACTTGACATGCTAGACTGATAAGGGTTAAGTCACGAATTTAAATGACAACACTTAACCTGTTGGATGGAAACCCTAGTTATGCGGTCCATTTCAGCAGTAACCCACTTAGATGTATCATGGTACCGTGGAACTACGCAGGGTGGGGCGCGATTACTGGGCTGATTATAAGTGACCAGAATGACGGCTGAGTTGGTGCGCCAGTGTAGGTTCAGGCGGACTATGGTCGTGCACGTAGTCCGGAGTTGAAAAAGCAGGCATTGGGCATCAGTAGGTTTCAACTGTGCATACTTGATTCGTGTCGGGGGTTGGCACCCTGGGGCTTGATACACCCTATGGTGGACTCAACACAGTTAACTACGTTCGTGATAGGGCCATATGACACAGACACGTGAACGAGCTAGGACTTGTAGGGAGCCGATCGATTAATAGATCGTTTCATGGGACCAAGTAATGGGTCATTCCATGACATTGGGCAAGGGATCATTTTATGGTCAACACATGATACGGGTTGGGATCACCTTATTATATAACACGGGCTACTAGTTGGGACACTAGTAGGGGGTAAGGATCCTTGTTACACAGGACACTAGTTGGAACACTAGTAGGAATACGAAACGTTCCATGTAAGACACTTGTGAGATACTAGTACGGGTGGTGCAGAGCAAATAGATATCATAGAAATATTTTAATGGTGAAGCAGAGAAATCTTGCGATGCTTGATAGAAACCTTGTGAAATTATACTTAGTTTATCTTGAATGGGAACCTTGCGATGTTATACTTGACAAAAATCATATGATTGTTATTCTTAGTTATCGTGCCTGTAGCTTATCTTTTCATCATGCTTATGTTTACTTTCAGTTTATTCATGTCATGTTGTCCTTACCTGTTTTTATGCTGAAAGTCACTAGGACTTACTCAGTCTTTATGACTGACCCGTTTTGTTTTGCCTCTTTTTCTTCCGTCCCCCCCCTCCCCCAGGTTCGCAAGGTGGGAATACAGTTTAGTTCGAATGTTACCAAGCTCCAAGGCTCTTATATGTACGACTTGGATCTCTCTTGGCTATGGCTTGCTTTGCTTTATTGGGGAATACTACAATTTATTTTTATGCTTCTTTGTTTTTGAGCAAGACAGATATTTTAGCTATGTAATTGGGTATTGGAAGTTGATGGGTTTTTATTGTAAACGATTATATTTAATAAATGATTTGAAGTACTTCTACTTTACCTTCCGCTGTTTTATATATGTCTGTCTTGTAATATTTCTGTTCCAGTACCCATAATGCTCCATTGAAGTTAAGGCATTCCCTTCGTGAGTGACCTTAACGGATGTGGGGTGTTACATTTGGTATCAGAGCAGAAGGTTAACAGACTGGGCAAAGGCTTTTAAAAAATCTTCTGAATTTTTTTTTCAAAACGTTTACAAAGAAGCATTTTTCTAAGAAAAGTTTTGTTTTACGAAAGGCATATTTCCCGAAGCCATATGCACTATCTTTTGATTCTCTCTTTGAATATCTTCTTTCTCTCTTTTCACCATAGTTTTGTAGGCGTATGACACATGTCGGAGGGTAAAGGAGTGCCCAACCTCCATCTTTAGCCGAAGTAGTTTTACTTGTGACCAATCTTATTTCAAGCTTTGTAGGGTTGCCGTGCGATGGAGGTAGCTTTCGAGGAACTTGTCAAGGATAGTAAGAACGAGGATAAAGAACACAAGCCTAAGGATGAGAAACTTGTTGATATGGATTAGTCCACGAAGGAGGAAAAGGTGAAAGGGAAGAGGCCATAGTGAAAGAATAATAAAACCCATGACAAGAGAGAGTATCATTGGTATGGTAAAAAGGGACATATAGTTAAGTATTATAGGATAAGGACAAGGGCAAAGGACAAGATCGTCGAGAGGGCAATTGTATGCTCTCACTATTAGCATACCTAAGAGAGGTGGTATCGGTTCTGTTAAAAGTTTAGCTTTTCTTTTCTATCATACCGTAGGAACTTTGTTTTTGTACATCGCATCCTTTCAATTCTGCTTCGATAGTTAAGTCTCTGCACCTTAGTACTAGCATGGTAGAGGATCCCATTTTTGTCTCAAATCCTGTTGGGGAATCGGCTCATTTATTCATGACTTGTTTGGATTTGAGAATGTCTATGCTAAGTGTTGAGTTTAGAAGGAATGCTTATGTTTTTGGGCTATGGGTTGATTCTAGGGATGGAGTGGTTATCCAGAAATGATACCATTCTCGAGTATGAAAAGAGGGTAGTTAGACTCTTGACTTGCCTCGGTAATGCCCTCGAAGTCTAGTGTAACCCTTAGGGTTCTACAAGATTAGATTACCTAGAATATCTTGATACATTCATTGATCCGCTCGAGTAGTGTTCGCCACTAAGGCGGATGGTTCATTTCGCTTACGCATGAGTTATAGAAAATCACCTTAGTAAGTACATTTAGCAACATGGTTGACATCTGTTTATTTTCAAGAGATAGTTCTTCTACGCGGAATACCTTATAGTGAGTAAATGAGATCCAGGATTCACTGGTGAATTTTGGAGAGCTTGCATGAAACTATGAGTGCGCAGTTATGTTTGAGCTGAGTATACTAGAAAAAGAATAAGTGAAAGTGGAACGAGAGGCGAAAGTGAAATGAGTTCCAACTCCTATTTTGGAAATAGGAATTAAGAAGCTACGAAATTGTGAATTTAAAGACGGTAAAAGCACAATGGAGTTAAGCTCAAGGAAATGCGACTTAGAAGATTGAAGACTAGATACGTGCATCATATATCTTTTTAAGAGTATATCCTTGATCCCTCTATTCCTATAAAGCTTACTTGCATGCTATCTTTTGAGTATATCCTCTAGGTCCTATTCTCAATCCTATTTCTGTTGCAAACCCCATAAGGAGTTTGACTCATCTGTTAGTAATACGTGTTGGGGCTTGAAGGTGTTCGTTGCGTTGACTAAACTTTTTGGGTTAGTTTTAGGAAGGGATTTCTTGTGACCTAAAAGGAGTCCATCATGCTTAGTTTCCTAGAAACATATATATTAGTTGGGTTGAGAAATTCTTTGGGTATCAGTCTGATGTTGATTTCGGTCTTCGGGGCTGGTGCTTAGGGAGTTCTTCTCCTAATCAGTATATATGTGGCGTAGATTTCCAGTTTTGACATTGCCTAATGGGCACAAAGTTTTTACTTGCTTCTATCATTCGACTATATCTTTAGGTAGGAACAATTGGGTGTAAACATGTGTTTGAGACATGTTATGATTGATGGTTGCAAGTGGTTGCAAGCGGTTGCTTGTGGATGCATATACACGCACATTAGACACTAGATCGTCTCAGTCACCTTTCATATTGAATATGCATGAGTGTTTATACTTGTTTATAGATGAAATTGAATGTGTTATGATGTGGATGTTGCATATGGATGGATGTTTGTGCACACATATAGTGTTTATGCGAATAGGACTATTTGCATACATGTCGGACTCATGACACTAAACATATTTTGCATTAAGAAGATCAATCAGGCCTGATCATTTGCGTTAGATAAGCAACATATACACACACTTCTTGCATATTTTCATAGAGCATTAGAAATCTTTTAAGGACAATGATTGCTTGTGGATGATGTATTGAGTAGATGGGTGATTGGATGGTAGGACACATTCTTTTTAACTTGGAGATTTCGGGGACGAAATCCTTTAAGGAGGGGAGAATGTAATACCCTGTATTTTAATAACATGTTGAAATAAGAAATCAAGGCAGAATTAAATTTTAAAATAAGAATCAGGTAAAACAGGTTGCGCCATTGCATTCGCCTCGGAATTCTGCATGAAACCGAGTCCGATTTTTTGGAAAACGGAGTCCGTATGAGGGAGATATGACCCTCCGAAGTTTCAGGAATTTTCAGAATCGAAAACAGCTCGAAATTCGAATTCAAACCCCAGTGCAGACTGGGCAGGAATTTTCCCGCCCAGGACCAGGTCGACCTGGGGGGTCAACCTGGTGCCAAAACCCGGTTTTGAACCTGGGTTCATTCTGATGTATCTAGACTCGTTTCGTGACCAGATTCTTGACTCTAAACCTATATAAACACCCTCCTAGCCCCATTCTCTCTACACCAATTCTCTCTAGCCTTATGATGCTCAAATTTTAGTTATAATTAAAAGAAGAAAAGGCTCTACTTCTTATCCATCAAGACTACGCATAGAGATTTGCAAATTGGGGGTTTTCAATTAGAACACGATTAATCAAATAGAGATTCAACATCAACTTCTGCTTTCTAATTCTTGATATGCACACTGTAAGTTCTAGTTACTTTTAGATTTAAATATTTAATTATGATATGGCCACGGAATAAAGTGGAATTGGATTTAAGTATGTTTATAGATTCTGATCTATTTCTGTTGCTCCTTGAATCTTGAGTTTTGAGACTTGTCTATCTTCATAATCATGTCAAGTTTATGATCTATTCAGCAGTTTTCTTGATTCGTAATGATGTTATCATCGAGTTGTAATCTTTATGCCTATCATGATGATTTATGCTGTTTTCTCTCTGATCTTGTTTTTATTGCAACTTCTACCTCCCCCTATTTTTTTCTTTTGATGAACCCAGGTCAATTTCGGATCTAGGCCTAAACCGCGATTTACTTGCGATTGAATACGGGGGAAAATATTGGGATATTGCCCAGTTGGATATATGTGTTTGGTAGGATCGAAGGCATAACATAAAAAATGGATATTTGGGTATTACTACCATTAACCTGAAATTGGATATTTGGGTATAGTCATTATAATGGTAATTGCAAGAATGGGGATTGGCATATGAAATTTGACATGGATCTTGATATATGTAATTTGGCTAGAACTTGATATGTGTAAATTGGCATACACTTGGCATATGTGTAAAACGACATGAATTGAACATATGTAAATTTGGTATGAATTGGGCATATGTAAAACTGACATGTAATCTAGAACTTGGGCATATGCTAATTATGTAAAATTTGGAGTTGAAACATAATTGATAATTCATGACTTGGTAGAGGTTTAATATGAACGCGCCTAAGTTGGGTTTTGGGTAGTTGGCATGTATTGTAAATAAAATGCTATAACTTCGCATAACCTTATAGTGAATTAAGGTAATAATTTGGGAATACGTTTTCGGGAAAAAACTTGAATTATGAACTTGATAATTGGCATATAACTAGAAATATGAATGTGGTTGAAACATGAACATGAACGTGAACATGGCTAACTCGAGGTTGGGTTGAGTTTGCAGTGTAATTCTGCCCGGAACCGCCCGACATATCCAGTGACTGCAAATAATAAGATCCAATGTGAGAAGTTAGTCATATTGTGCTTAAATCCGAGGTTAGACTGAGTTGTGGTGTAATTCTGCCCGGAACCGCCCAGCATATCCAGTGACCGCAACAACAGGTCTAATGTGAGTGGTTGATGCATTAATAATTAATTAATGCAAATAAACAGACATACTAAGAATGGAAAGGTTAAGTAACATATGAATAATCGACACTTAACCAATATAACATGTTAATTAGACCAGTGGGTAGGGTTAAGTAAACTAAGAACGCTTAACCAACATAATTATTAATCAGACCAATGGGTGGGTTAAGTAATATGACTACGCTAATGACACTTAACCGATATGACATGATACACTGGTGGGTTAAGTTAACACAAGGAAGAACACTTAACCAATATAACATGACGCGTTGCAGGGTTAAGTCAGCTTGAACATATAGATAATACTTAACCAATTTGACACGATGATTTGGTGGGGTTAAGTCATGAACCGCTTGAATATACTTAACCAATTTGACACAATGATTTGTTAGGGATAAGTCATGAACCGCTTGAATATACTTAACCAATTTGACACGATTATTTGTTAGGGTTTAGCCATGAACCGCTTGAATATACTTAACCAATTTGACACGATGATTTGGTGGGGTTAAGTCATGAACCACTAAAATATACTTAACCAATTTGACACGATGATTTGGTAGGTTTAAGTCATGAACCGCTTGAATATACTTAACCAATTTGACATGATGATTTGGTGGGGTTAAGTCATGAATCGCTTGAATATACTTAACCAACTTGACACATGATTCGTAGGGTTAAGTCATGAACTTGAACGACAACACTTAGCCAATTTGACATGACACATAGGCGGGTTAAATCACGAACTTGAATGACAACACTTAACCAACTTGACATGCTAGACTGATAAGGGTTAAGTCATGAATTTAAATGACAACACTTAACCTGTTGGACGGAAACCCTTGTTACGCGGTCCATTTCAGCAGTAACCCACTTAGATGTATCATGGTACCCTAGAACTAGGCAGGGTGGGGCACGATTACTGGGCTAATTATAACCGACCAGAACGACAGTTGAGTTGGTGCGCCAGTGTAGGTTCAGGCGGACTATGGTCGTGCACGTAGTACGGAGTTGAAAAAGAAGGCATTTGGCATCAGTAGGTTTACACTGTGCATACTTGATTCGTGTCGGGGGTTGGCACCCTGGGGCCTATGGTGGACTCAGCACTGGTAACTACATTCGTGATAGGGCCGTATGACATAGACACATGAACGAGCTAGGACTTGTAGGGAGCCAATCAATTAATAGATCGTTTCGTGGGACCAAGTAATGGGTCATTCCATGACATTAGGCAAGGGATCGTTTTATGGTCAACACATGATACGGGTTGGGATCACCTTATTATATAACACGGGCTACTAGTTGGGACACTAGTAGGGGGTAAGGATCCTTGTTACACAGGACACTAGTTGGAACACTAGTAGGAATACGAAACATTCCATGTAAGACACTTGTGAGATACTAGTACGGGTGGTGCAGAGCAAATAGATATCATAGAAATATTTTATTGGTGAAGCAGAGAAATCTTGTGATGCTTGATAGAAACCTTGCGAAATTATACTTAGTTTATCTTGAATGGGAACCTCGCGATGTTATACTTGACAAAAATCATATGATGTTATTCTTAGTTATCGTGCCTGTAGCTTATCTTGTCATCATGCTTATATTTACTTTTAGTTTATTCATGCCATGTTATCCATACCTGTTTTTATGCTGAAAGTCACTAGGACTTACTCAGTCTTTATGAATGACCCGTTTCATTTCGCCTCTTTTTCTTCCGTCCCCCCCCCCTCGGTTCACAGGGTGGGAATACAGTTTAGTTCCAATGTTACCAAGCTCCCAAGCTCTTTCATGTACGGTTTGGATCTCTCTTGGCTATGACTTGCTTTGCTTTATTAGGGAATACTACATTTTATTTTTATGCTTCTTTGTTTTTGAGCAAGACAGATATTTTAGCTATGTAATTGGGTATTGGAAGTTGATGGGCTTTTATTGTAAACAATTATATTTAATAAATGATTTGAAGTACTTCTACTTTACCTTTCGCTATTTTATATATGTCTGTCTTGTAATATTTCTGTTCCAGTACCCATAATGCTCCATTGAAGTTAAGGCATTCCCTTTGTGAGTGACCTTAACAGATGTGGGGTGTAACATATTCAAAGCCCAATATCAATTCAAAATCTCATTAACTAATTACTATTCAAATTAGTTAATTCTATTAAATAATTAAAAAGCTGATTTCTGTTTCAAAAATCAATCCATTACTCCACTTGAGTTCACATATATTTTACAACTCAAATCTGAAATTTTCTAAATAGAAATTTGGATTTTTTTTTGCTTAAAATTCTTTTATAAAATTAAATAAACCGTTATGGTTTTTAAATGGTTATGGCGCTGTTTTTTGGAAAATTGATTTCGACATAACTCAAAATTTATTCAACGAAATCTAGATTTTTCTCTTTCACTAGAAAACTATTATCAAATCGGTCCTGCCAATTCTTGTTTCAAAGAATTCCGACTTAAACTAAGTTCTATACACTCAATTGAAGTTCGAACTGCCAACTTACGAACTACCGCACTGCGACAAGTTCGTTTTAATTATATTAATATATATATATATATATAAACGTTTAAATTTCGCTTATAATAAATTCAACTCGATTCAGATATATTTTTAATATATATCAATTCAGTTTTCCAATTCAACATAATACTTTCGATTATTTATAATTATCGAGTTTACCTTACTCGATAATATATTTATTTATACTTCGATCTTCTATATTTAATTCCAATTTCTTTTATAAATAAATTATTTATAAAATTCGATATAATCAAATTTTAATTGTAAACCCGTTGAATTCTTCTCAATTCAGCTTATATTCCGAATTCCGAAATATAATCAATCGTTTTATTTCAAAACACTTCCCAATTTACTTTTAAATTCCTATTTGAATTTAAATGGTTTAAATTATCCAAATGATAATTTATTTCACCAAATTTATAACACTATTTATAAATTCAACTTTCTTGTTTAATAGATTTAAACAGGTTACCTTTTCAAATTTCTATTTGAAACTCCATCCCTTTGATATTCCGAATTGCAGAATAAAAACCGTTGTTCCCTTTCGAATGATTTCAAATTCTATTTTTAAATTCATATTTGAATTTAAATATTCCAATTATCTCTTGATAATTAATTCATTATATTTATAAACACATTTTTTTTAAATTTCCTTGTTTCATATATAAACAAGTCTATTTCGAAATCTATTTAAAATCAAAATCTTATTTTGTAAATATTTCCATTTATAATAACTTATATATAAATCGCCCAATTTATTTTCATATTAAATCTAACTTCTATTTAAATAAACTCGAATTAATCGAATTCAAATCATAAATCCTTACGGATTTATTTTATTTTAATTTATATTCTGAACATCAAAATAAATTCCGTTGTTTACTTCTTTAAAATGATTTCCCCATTTCTATATTTTTTATTCACGTTTGAATTTAAATATTCATATTATCAAATGATAATTTTTCCACTTAATTTATAAACCCTGCTAATAATTTCATTTCAATTCCTAGATTTCCACTGAAAATCATTCCATTTCATTTATAAACACCGTTTATAAATTTACTTCAATTTCCTACGTTATTTAATTTATAAAATCATTTATAAATTAAATACTTGTTTTATTTATTCAAAAAAAGTAGATGTTCCTTAGCCCATTCGAAATTCAAATTCTATTTTAGAAAAATAGAATTTTCCTTTTAAATCTAAAAATCCCTTTTCACAATATTTTTATATATTAACATTTTTGCCCAGTGATATTTAAACATCCAAAACACTCAATTATCAAATCACGGGTTTTATAACACATCATATACGATAATGTATATGAATACAAACAAACAATAATAGTTTTGAGGAATCCAGTTGGATCCCTCCAAACCGTTTTCCTGCATCCACAGATGTTAGACAACATAAATAATACCCATCCTGCTTCGAGGCAGGATATCGCGGTATAGAAGGTCATCCACTACCATAGCGTGGGGCGTATAGGGTCATCCGCTAATGATACTACAGGCATCCACTAATGGTACTGCGGGAATCCAACCACCTATATATATAGTAACCACAACAACCAATCCTAAATAACTAATATATATTTAATAACCACAAAAATATCTCAATGCATGTAAACAACCAACGAACAATTATTTTAATGAATAAAATAATTCTAAATAAAAGTACGGGTGAGATTTACTCACCGTGGTTTTCCTTTTCTGAATACCTGTTAAATTCCGAATTTCATGGCTATGGATTGTCTCGATCGAGTTTATTCAACACCTACGATTTATTAATTTTACCAATTAACCATTTCTATTTTAATTAACTACTAACGAATAAATAATAGATCCTAAGTATTTTTAAATTTCTTAAAAGTGTTTACCTTAGTTTTTCTTCTAAAATCCGCAGAAATATCTCGGCCTGGACATTTTCAAACCTTCACCGCCCTTCTCAAATACGACATCAGTTATCTCGACCATCTTCTAATTAATACATTTGTAACTCCCCTTTTATTCAACATCTGAACTCCCCAAATTTCGAGTGTTGGAAGCTAGGTCTCGAGCTTCTGAAAAAACTCATAGTTCCAATCTGGACTCCATCATTATGCCATCGCGACTACAGTTTGTTCGCTGCTCTACAGGAGATCTCACGGCTTCCAGAAAAGACACATCACGTCCCCTAAACCCGTTGCATTCTTCAACGAATTAAGTCCCTTTCTTCATCCAAGTCGTCATCTACCGAACCCCTAACCTGATCGCGGTCCTCAAAATTCATGGGTACAGGAAAGTGAGGATTTGTTGTTTTGTACTTCCCTATTTCTCAGTCTCGGTACCTCTTTTGACAACCAACTCGACTACGCCTTCAACCCTGGCCTTTTGACCAACATCGCGTGCCTCATTGCTTCATTAGAATCGGCTTCACTCACCAATCCTTATCGCACGCACGCATCCCAAATCATGTGCCCAAATCGAAGTTCAGATCCAACCGAATGGATCGAGAATGAAGTACAGAATTCCAGGATTATTAAAGGGATTTTATTTTGAAAGAGGGATTTGCGAGTTCGATCTGTATAAAATTTTGTTTTTGTTTTGAGGAATTTTGTTTGACAGTGTTTTAAAGGGAACGGCCTCTCCTTATTTTCGATTTGGATTTAGTTGGGTAAGGAGCGGACATTTGTATCTGGAGCTTTGTTTTGTAATTCATTTCAGAAGAGAAACAAAAAGGGACTTGCGTTCGATTTTATAGAAGATGAATTCTTAGGCCTTAAGGAATTAGTCTGATTAAAGGGTACATATAAATTAAATGCGATTTGATTTTGATTTGACTTCGATTTGATCTTGTATTTAATACGATTCGATATAAAGCGATTTTTGTTCTTTTTAGATGGATATCGATTTGATTTCGAACCTATCCACAATCAAATATTTCGGGGTCCATTAATTTAAATCACGAACTGCTATTCTAGCGTACCGACCGATATTTCAATGTAATAACCCTATTCTGAACTCAACGTTAAATATTCTGAAATTTAATTTCAACATATATACCATATTAAATTAATATAATATAATTTAAATTCGAAAACCACAAATTCTTTGATAGTAAATTATTATTTATTATCGTACATATCAAATAAAATTCCTTCTTATTATCTGAATCATTTTGATTCAGTTTTTAACTGCGATTTCATTTATATTTCGAATTACAATAATTCGATATATTTTAAATTAAATTATATTTGATTATTAAATTGATAACTCAATATAAAAATTCATTTATATTACCAACTAAATATTTAAAACCATATTAAAATTTTAAAATAAATCGATCAAAAATCCGGGTCGTTACATTCTTCCCCTCTTAAAAGAATTTCATCTCTGAAATTACTAAGGTAGGAAAAATAGTACGAACTCATTACTTTTCAACAATTCACTTATGTTGAAACTCAACTTTTCATATATCTAAGTCCTACCAAAACTTTTGGTTTTTCCTCCATTTGAATGATTTTCAATCAACATATTTCCATTCAACTCAAATTCATTCAAATTGAATTAGATCAATTTATTCACTTCGATCCATTTAACTTGTCTAAGTTAAATTTAATTCCAGAATTCAAATTCCCGGGTTTTTGTTTTAAATCCTTTTGAAATCACATAAATATGTACATATATTTATAACCATCTCAAATTCAAAACATTTGAATTTTCAAACCACTTGTTTTCTTTCAAAACAAATTTTGACCAAGAACTTTTCTAAGGTAGCAATTCATCACTTAGAAACTCGAAAATGAACACTGATGATGCTGCAGTCATCATCAGAATAATTTCCCAGCCACTGAAGTGAGTTCAGTGCTTTAATGCTTTCAAAATCCATCCAAAATGATTTTTATTCAAAAATCCTTCCAAAACAAAGCTATATTATTTTAATATACTTCAGAAAATATTTTTCCAAACACCCAGGATTTTAAATTCTTAATTCTGATTCTGAATTCAGTTTCAGTTAGTCTCATTTGTATATTTCATTCTTATACAAATTATATCTGGTTATAATTTCAATTTTATAATCTCATTTGATTATAATACTAGCAACCAACACATCCATATAATATAATAATTTCAGAAAATTATTACTTCTATATCAAAATAGAATTTTGGGTAAAATTATTTGATTTACCCACTTTAAAACAATATTGTGTCAAATTTCTCTGTTCAAGTATTTATGAATTTCAATCGACTTCATGGCGTCCCATGATTCGATCAGAATTAATAAACCACTCAACAAACAAACCAAAACGGCATAAAACATTTGTTCTAATCAATGAACAAATACGCGCTCTCGTATATTTAAACAGTCAACTCATTCGAGAGTACTACTGACCCTATCTCTAATGAGCACATGCCACACAAGCCTAGGTATTCGCTCAACCTAAGATCTGATACCAACTACAACGGCCGACAAATCCGTACTATCTGAGTTGACTAATAACACTAACCGTCCAACCCAAATTGCACAGAAATACGAATCATTATTAGAAAGAAGTTAGAGGATGAGAAATAGAAAGAAAGAAATATTAGAATAGAAGAAAAACGAAGAACACAAATCTCACAGCGGAACGAATAAAATATATTAAATAACATAACTTTTGAAATACAAATCAGTAGCTGGATATACATACCATTATCAGAGCACAACAATTATTTCTGGAATAGTTATAAACACATGTTTCCAGATACAAACATGGTACACAGCAGAATATATGATAGTCTATAGCTAACACGTGAAGCCTCCTGCTTCCAGCTCTTCCAAGTGAATCTGAAAAATCCCGACTACTTGACTGCCCGTACAAATTTGGAAACCCAAGAGTTTAGGGAAAACAAAAACAAAATAAACTTTGGGTCAGTCATAGGACTGGTGTGAGTAAACTCCAACCATTTGTTTAACTTTAAAAATCCTTTCGAAAGAAATGATGATCGTAAGACCGATCCACACATAAACACGGATGGTTTTTAACTTACGATAGCCAAAAATATTTTTGATATCAAACCCAGTGATATTATAATAACGTCGACATCAAATAAATAGAATCTAGCGAAATGCTTGCAACTTATGATCCATATATAATATAAAATCAAAAACCGCATGGCATTTATTGGAGATTGGATTTCCAACATGACAAGGTATGAAACCACCTTCCGATAGTGTATCTCTAGCGGGGAATACACTGGGTTCAACAAGAACATCTTGCAACCCGTCCCACACATGACCGACCATTCATTTCGCTTGAGTGTATCGAATGTATATCACCAACGGTTGGGATCAGCAACCATTTCCCGAATGGGACAACAATGAATAGAATAAGGAATTAAATGAATTTCTCTAGATAGGTGATTATACACCCTAATGGGAGCGACCCACATAGCCATGCTGCCTGCCCGATTTTTGTCATTTCCCGATTGTTGAGGCCTGAGGCTACGATTTCTTATCATTTATTGATAGCACAATCACTTTGAATGCCACATTGTCAGATCCGTTAATCACTAATTGATTTGCACAAATACATTCTGGATATTATGCTAAGAGAATAATTTCTCCACCACCATATATATTTATACAGACCAACATATGCGATCATTGGAAATGCTCTTTCAGACATTCGTCCATATACGTTCGTTCTGGGATTGAACGAAACCGAAGGCACATTTTCTATTAATAGAAAAAGTCTTTGCACTTCACTCCATCTTCGATTATCTTCATATAATCTGAATCGCAACGCTACGGCCAATACGGAGTGGTTCTCGGATAATAATCCAACCGGTATCTCCATATTGACAACGATATTGGCAAACACTTCGATAGTCGGTTATTTAACTATCGAAGAAAAACAAACAAACATTCATCCATAACATCAGTCAATCACTAGGCCTGTTAATTAATATTTCATTAATTAATTCACTTCTTCATTTCCCTAACAATATTTGTTAACCAAATATTTTCAGTAATCTTATTGGTCTCTTATGCTATTTGAAAAAAACATTTCCATATATCACCTTCTTTTATTTTCTATACTTAAAAAATTTATTCTATTTGCAATTGAAAACAATTTCAATCACTTATCTCTTTCCCGACTACTTTTATTATACCCAGGAAATATTTACTTTTATATTTCCAAAATTCCACCACTTGGGTTAAAACGAATGCTGTGTGAAACATCGTTACACAACCCAAAATATTTTATTCAACTAACTCTTATTCAAACACTTCTTTTCGAGACTGGATCTTGTTATTTATCAATTAAAAATGAAATCAGTCAAGTTGGGGTATAACTACCTCTCAGACCTTGACTGAAAACATCCTTAACTTCAAAACGAACAAAACCCCTTACCTCGAATAAACACACCATAAAAACTAATTATTCATTTTAAAAACATGTATATGGTTCGGTTTCTATTTCTAATTTATAGATTTCCTTTTTGTTTGCAATATTCTATTTTTAATTTCGTTTCCTTATCGAATTATATATATCGATACATTGATTTCTAGTTATCCAATTTTCTTAAAAATATTCTAACTCCTTAAATTTCTGGAAAATTCCGCCATAACCTCCTTTGTACCGGTCGATGGTTCAAACCTCAACTCGCCTCTCTAGGCCCTTTCCATTCAAAAAGAAAATCAAAAAGCCAAGTGGCTTGCCAATTCGGCGCATAAAATCTCATATGGAATTTAAACGTGTACTTTTTTGTTGGGCATTTCAATTTATAGCTCTTCATATACTTCATTCCAAACCTGTTTAACACACATCCAAATATTCCCATTTGGTTTCAACTCAATCCATTCGTCTTAACCTAATTCGCTAATTTATTTTCTAATTAGCTATTTTGCCTATTTCACTTCTTTGTTTCAACATAACATGTTCAAATATAATATCAACTTGCTTATAAACAAATTGAATTCCTTTTTCGATTCAAGTTTCCTTTTCGATTTCAAATATAATTTCCAAATCGAATTCACTTATTCAAAGCCCAATATCAATTCAAAATCTCATTAATTACTTTTCAAATTAGTTAATTCTATCCAATAATTAAAAATCTGATTTCTGTTTCAAAAATCAATCCATTACTCCACTTGAGTTCACATATATTTTACAACTCAAATCTGAAATTTTCTAAATAGAAATTCGGATTTTTTTCGCTTAAAATCTTTCTATAAAATTAAATAAACCATTACCGTTTTTAAATGGTTATGGCGCTATTTTTTTGGAAAATTGATTTTGACATAACTCAAAATTTATTCGACGAAATCTAGATTTTTCTCTTTCATTAGAAAACTATTATCAAATCGGTCCTGGCAATTCTTGTTTCAAAGAAATCGACTTAAACTTAGTTCTATACATTCAATTGAAGTTCGAACCGCCAATTTGCGAACTACCGCGCTGCGGCAAGTTCGTTTTAATTATATTAATATATATATATATAAATGTTTAAACTTCGCTTATAATAAATTCAACTCCATTCTGATATATTTTTAATATATATCAAATCAGCTATAATTATCGATTTTACCTCACTCGGTAATGTATTTATTTATACTTTGATCTTCTATATTTAATTCCAATTTCTTTTACAAATAAATTATTTATAAAATTCGATATAATCGAATTTCAATTGTAAACCCGTTGAATTCTTCTCAGTTCAGCTTATATTCCGAATTTCAAAATATAATCAATCGTTTTGTTTCAAAACACCTCCCAATCTACTTTTAAATTCCTATTTGAATTTAAGTGGTTTAAATTATCCAAATGATAATTTATTTCACCAAATTTATAACACTATTTATAAATTCAACTTCCTTGTTTCATAGATTTAAATAGGTTCCATTTTCAAATTTCTATTTGAAACTCCATCCCTTTGATATTCCGAATTGCAGAATAAAAACCGTTGTTCCCTTTCGAATGATTTAAAATTCTATTTTTAAATTCATATTTTAATTTAAATATTCCAATTATCTCTTGATAATTAATTCATTATATTTATAAACACCATTTTTTTAAATTTCCTTGTTTCATATATAAACAAGTCTATTTCGAAATCTATTTAAAACCAAAATCTTATTTTGGAAATATTTCCATTTATAATAACTTATATATAAATCATCCAATTTATTTTCATATTCAATCTAACTTATATTTAAATAAATTCTAATTAATCGAATTCAAATCATAAATCCTTATGGATTTATTTTATTTTAATTTATATTCTAAGCATCAGAATAAATTCCATCGTTTATTTCTTTAAAACAATTTCCCTATTTCTATATTTTTTATTCACATTTGAATTTAAATATTCAAATTATCAAATGTTAATTTTTCCACTTAATTTATAAACACTGTTTATAATTTCATTTCAAATCCTTGATTTCCACTGAAAATCATTCCATTTCATTTATAAACACCGTTTATAAATTTAAGTTAATTTCCTACGTTATTTAATTTATAAATATCATTTATAAATTAAATACTTGTTTTATTTATTCAAAACAAGTAAATGTTCCTTAGCCCATTCGAAATTCAAATTCTATTTTAGAAAAATAGAATTTTCCTTTTAAATCTAAAAATCCCTTTTCACAATATTTTTATAAATTAACATTTTTGCCCAGTGATATTTAAACATCCAAAACACTCAATATCAAATCAGGGTTTTATAACACATCATATACGATAATATATATGAATACAAACAAACAATAATAGTTTTGAGGAATCCAGTTGGATCCCTCCAACTTGTTTTCCTGCATCCACATATGTTAGCCAACATAAATAATACCCATCCTGCTTCGAGGCAGGATATCGCAGTATATAAGGTCATCCACTATCATAGCGTGGGGCATATAGGGTCATCCGCTAATGATACTGCGGGCATCCGCTAATGGTACTGTGGGAATCCAACCACCAATATATATAAAGTAACCACAACAACCAATCCTAAATAACTAATATATATTTAATAACCACAAAAATATCTCAATGCATGCAAACAACCAACGAAAAATTATTTTAATGAATAAAATAATTCTAAATAAAAATACAAATGAGATTTACTCACCGTGGTTTTCCTTTTCTAAATATCTGTTGAATTCCGAATTTCACGGCTATGGATTTTTTTGACCGAGTTTATTCAACACCTACGATTTATTAATTTTACCGATTAACCATATCTATTTTAATTAACTACTAACGAATAAATAATAGATCCTAAGTATTTTTAAATTTCTTAAAAATGTTTACCTTGGTTTTTCTTCTAAAATCAGCAGAAGTATCTTGGCCTGGGCATTTTCACACCTTCACTGCCATTCTCAAATACAACATCAGTTATCTTGACCATCTTCTAATTAATACATCCGTAACTCCCCTTTTATCCAACAGCTGGACTCCCCAAATTGAGTGTTGGAAGCTAGGTCTCGAGCTTCAGGAAAAACTCATAGTTCCAATCTGGACTCCATCTTTTTGCCATCGCGACTCCAGTTCATTCGCTGCTCTACAAGAGATCTCACGGCTTCCAAAAAAGACACATCACGTCCCCTAAATCCATCATGTTCTTCAACGAATCGAGTCCCTTTCTTCATCCAAGTCGTCATCCACCGAACCCCTAACCTGATCGCAGTCCTCAAAATTCATGGGTAAAGGAAAGTGAGGATTTGTTGTTCATCGTACTCCCCTATTTCTCAGTCTCAATACCTCTTCTGAAAACCACCTCGACTATCCCTTCAACCCTGGCCTTTTGACCTACATCGCATGCCTCATTGCTTCATCAGAATCGGCTTCACTCACCAATCCTTATCGCATGCGCGCATCCCAAATCGTGTGCCCAAATCGAAGTTCAGATCCAACCGAATGGATCGAGAATGTAGTATAAAATTCCAAGATTATTAAAGGGATTTTATTTTGAAAGAGGGATTTGCGAGTTCGATCTGTATAAAATTTTGTTTTTGTTTTGAGGTATTTTGTTTGACAGTGTTTTAAAGGGAACGACCTCTCCTTATTTTCGATTTGGATTTAGTTGGGTAAGGAGCGGACATTTGTATCTGGAGCATTGTTTTGGAATTCATTTCAGAAGAGAAACAAAAAGGGACCTACGTTCGATTTTATAGAAGATGAATTCTTAGGCCTTAAGGAATTAGTGTGATTAAAGGGTACATATAAATTAAATGCGATTTGATTTTGATTTGACTTCGATTTGATCTCGTATTTAATACGATTCGATATAAAGCGATTTTTATTCTTTTTAGATGGATATTGATTTGATTTCGAACCTATCCACAATCAAATATTTCGGGGTCCATTAATTTAAATCAGAACCGCTATTCTAGCGTACTGACCGACATTTCAATGTAATAACCCTATTCTGAACTCAACGTTAAATATTCTGAAATTTAATTTCAACATATATACCATATTAAATTAATAGAATATAATTTAAATTCGAAAACCACAAATTCTTTGGTAATAAATTATTATTTATTATCGTATATATCAAATAAAATTCCTTCTTATTATCTGAATCATTTTGATTCAGTTTTTAACTTTGACTTCAATTATATTTCGATTTACAATAATTCGATATGTTCTAATTAAATTATATTCGATTATTAAATCGGTAACTCAATATAAAAATTCATTTATATTACCAACTAAATATTTAAAACCATATAAAATATTTAAAATAAATCGATCAAAAATCCGGGTCGTTACAACCATCTTAGGAAATTTCTACCTAAGATTGCCAGAATAGCCCTTGCATAAAATTATCTTCAATTATCTTCATCATATTTGATTCGCAACGCTAATGCCCATACGGAGTGGTTTTCAGACAATAAATCTGATCCCGGTCTCTCCGTATTGACGACGGAAAAATGGTCAAAACTCTGATCGTCGATTATTTAACTATCAAAGGAAAACATCAATACACACACTACGATCTTATTTCCAAATGGAAATTTTATCGATCTATCATCAATCAACATTTTTCCCTTTTAAATTAATTTATCATTAACTTATTCATTTCCCTATTTCCTGTTTCCATATATTCATAAATACTTACTTTCTAAATTTAGAAAATATATGCTATTAACATTGGAAAATATTTCCATTTCTTATTCACACATCACTTATCCTCCTACATCTATCACTCCCTAACTGTAAACTAGTAAGAGAACAATTCGCTGAATATCAACCCCGAAGGCCGAAACCAACATTAAATCGCTACCCAGAAAGCTGTTCAACATAAATAATCTCCAGTCAGTTTCTAATTTCCTTAACTTCGTTTCTTAATTTCTTATCAAATCATTGCTTACGCAACTCCCAGATTCAGTTTACGAATCCAATTCTTTTATAAAAAACATTGGTTATAACTATAGCATTATAATCAGCACTTCCGAAATATCTAACTTAACAATATAACTTTTATTCCTTAATTTAAATAAATAAATAAAGAATAATTCATTAATATATAAATAAATCTTGATTTAAAAATTGGAAAAGTAATAGTACTTTCCCGAATTCGATATAATCGAATTTCAACGTATAACTCTCATTAGAAAAATCTCTGTTCGATAAATCTCTTTCGAAAAACCAATATTCGATCAACTCTCTTTCGAATAACCAATATTCGATTAACTCTCTTTCGAATAACCGATATTCGATTCTCTTTGGAATAACTATATTCGATAACTCTCTTTCGAATAACCAATATTCGATAACTATCTTTCGAATAACTGAATTCGATAACTCTCTTTCGAATAAATAATATTCGATAACCCTCTTTTGAATAACCAATATTTGATAACTCTCTTTCGAATAATTATATTCGATAACTCTCTTTCAAATAACCAATATTCGATAACTCTCTTTCGAATAACTTATATTCGATTATAAAATATCGGTTTCAAGCCGAATATTAATTATCTTGTCAAATTTCGATTTATTCAATATATAATTTATTAAAATAAATTATTTTATAACATTTGGTCTAGTCAAATTTTAATTACAAATTGTTATGCATTTTATTTTCATTCTATTCATATTTTGAACATCGAAATAAATTCCATCCTTTCCTTTTTTAAACAAATCCCAATTTCCCATTTTATATTTACTGCTGAATTTACAATCCAAATTATCCACTGATAATTATTTTTATTTCATTTATAAACATTGTTTATAAATCACATTACTTGTTTTTATTATTAAACAAGTTATTTATTTCTAACCATTCGAACTTCCATTTCTATTTTTAAAATAGATTCTCCCTTTTCAAATTCATATTCCATTCTTTATATTTCCCTGTATAAAGGTTAAGTTTACATTCCATTTTCAAATATCGGTGTTAAAACTGATTTCCACTTCTCTATATAAATTTAGATTTATATATTAAATTTATCCAATGATAAATATTTTACTTAATTTGTAAAACATTATTTATAAATTAATCTTCCCAATTTATCTATTAAAACTGATTTCTATTTAATATTTATTTTCCAAATATTCTCTTTTTATAAAATTTTATTCATTTCCCAAATATTTCCTTTTATAAAATTCTATTAATTTTCCAAATAATTCCTTTTATAATTCTATTTTTTTCCAAATAATTCCTTTTATAATTATATTTATTTCAATATACACTTTGAAAATTCCCTTTATACATTCCAGTATCACTTATGGTATTTAATATACCAATTAAAATACCAGTGTCATCATAATCAATCACAGATTATAAATCACATCATATATCATAATATATGAAAACAAATAGTATTATAAATATTGTGGAATGCAACTGGATCCCTCCAACCTGTTTTTCTGCATCCACAAATGTTAGAAAATATAATTAACATCAATTTTATTTCAATATTAAATATTCTGATAAACAGAATAAATATATAATTAACGATTTATATGTATATAACTATATCTATATTTTCAACCGATCAATTAGCAAACAATCAAAACAAACAACACACAACAATCAACCATCACTTATCAATTCTAAAAATATGTTATAAAAATATAACTGTGTAGAGTTAGTTAGTTTAACTCGCAATGGTCGGTTATTGTTAAATAACGATAAGCGATCGTCGATTTGATTCAGACCAGGAAATTTATTTCTCTATAAATTGTAACAAGCTCCAATTCAGTCTGAATCAATTCCATCCTAACGGATTAAGTTTCTATGAATTCTGATACCGTATGGGTAAGATATAAATATTTATAGTTAAGGCTTTATTAATTTAAAATTAAATTAAACTAAAGTTATAAATATCCTTAAACAGTTGGGCCTTACTCGTGCTTATCATCCCACTACGGTCTGCACCAGCCTAATGCCTTCTTCCCCAAATGAAATATGGCGACTCTAGTACATAATTCCTTCGGCATCCGTGAAAACTCTTGCTCTCTTCCCCTTCATAATTCAACAAACCAATAATACCGTTAAAATCTCCGCAAAATCTCCATCTCCCCATACCACAATCATCAACCTCGGCTCTAAACTTAAACTCGCGGTTCTTAGTTTTCCTCACGCATAGTACAAAGAATCATCGACCCTTTTCAGCATAGATCACAACCAAAAATCCAAGCGAGGTGCTACAATGCACACTGAAACCGATTGTGACCTTTAAATCTCAAACAATTGCTCCAAACTTTTAGGAATCTTAGCCCCAGCATCATAAGGTGCACGCTGCAAAAATTCAGTGCGACAGAGGATGGTTTTGAACCCATCAAAATGTAACAACCCGTAAAATCTGAACCAATTTAAAATTTTTAAATTGGCTATTTTAGTGGATTTTAAATATTTAAAATAAATATTTTAAATAATAACAACGAAAAGTAAGTTTGAATCGACGTTTGAAAATAAATATAATTAATTCTAATTATAAACAAGGTCTGAAATGGCGCGGTAGTTTCAAATTTTGAATTCAAACTTTGACTGACTGTACCGAGTGCAAAACAAAACGGATTTTAGTGAAACCAAAAATATTTAAATCTGTTAGTGAATATCTTTCTAGCGAATCTGAAAAATCGAAGTTTCATAGCGGAAAGCAAAAGTTATGGCTAAATGAATTTTCAGAAAGGTCGCTATAGAGTTTATATAGCCCGTGAAAATGGCCATTTTGCAAACGACCTCAGAATTCGATGAAACCTCTTTTGTTGGATCCGGGATGTCAAATTATTGCTAGGTTTCAAATTTCATAATTTTTGAAGTTAGTATGTGAGCGTGGCAAAGGAAAATGTGTTTGGTCGATTTCTATTAAATTGGATCAACCAGAAAAGGGCCATTTTTCAAGCGGTCTCAGAATTCGACAAAACTAGTTTTGTTGGGACCGTATCGTCAAAACATAGCTAGATTTATTTTTCGGGAATTTTTTGAATCAGTGTGTGGCCCCGACAAATTGAAATGTACGTTCAAATCAGATATTGAATGTTTTATATTTTAATTTGAAGGAAAACTGATTGAAACAGTCGAATGGGCCTTCGAAACATATCCCATTATGTTCGGAGTGGGGGTATTTGGCTAGGGATGACAGTCGTTGGGTTTGGATTGGTGTTCATGTGTGACAAGGGGTATTTTTGGATTTTTAAAATATATAAATAAATTAAAAATCCCTAATTGGCTCACACTTCACTCTCTCTCCCCGTAATCAAATCACGCACGGCGGAAATAGCAACCCAACTTCCTAACCATTTTCTGATCAATCCACGCACCATTACCTTTCCCTCCAGTTGAAGATTTTGTAGAGCTCCTCGAGAGCTTTAAATTCATACCAGGGTTCGAATTTTTCATTCAGTATTTCATTCGTTTGAAGCCTCCAAAGTCCAGCCCTTTGAAGCGCCGCCACCGACGACTAGAGCCACCGAAATGGACCTCCTCCCTGGCGCAGGTGCGCCTCTCCAAGCTCTCTCACGTGGCGTCGGCCGATCGACGCGAAGCTACACGGATTAGAAGAAAAATCCAAACCTAGTTTTGAACAACTTTGAAAGGTAACGGCTGAAATTAAATTAAACTATTCTATAACACTTTAAAGCGCTATGGTTTTTGATTTCACTGTAAAAATCATATCTTTTCCGTTTGTTGACGAAATCCAGTGAAACAAGAGACAATGAACTCATGTGGACGTCTTCTACATTCTAGAAGAGACCGCATATTTTTCTGAGCCTTCTGCTATTTTTGGTGGAGTGGAACCCAATGTGAGATTTCTAAATTATAAACGATATGGAAAACGATGATGTGTAAGTTATATAGTCGATGTATGAGTTATATAAGCGTTGTACACCTCATGTATAAGCATTGTATAAGTTGTACGTTCAATGTATAAGTTATATATGCATTGTAAAAATTATATACGTGTTGAAATAGAAGTGATATACTTATATATATATATATATATATATATATATATATATATATATATATATACGCCCCTCGTCCACAAACCATGGACGATATTTATTGGTTGTGATTGGTGTGAAAATTGGTTGCTAGCGAATGGTTGATTAGAATTGTTTGTGGTTGAAATTGATTGATTATGGTTGAAAAATACCCATTTGTGGTTGAGAATTATTTGGTTGAAACCACATAGGATTAGTTGTGGAAAAAAAAATATACATGCCACCTGTGTGCGAACTAGATGCATGAAATCCCCATTGTCAAAAGTTGCGAGGCTTTAAGATAGAGCAAGGAGCCGTACTAGGGACGGCCCTGGTTTTAACTACCCAGCCGTTATGCTGCCGAAATTTTGAATAATATTCACGTGTTAGAATTATTTTCATATGTTGAAACTATATTCGTGTGTTGAATAGAAAGTCATGTGTTGAATAGAAATTCATTCGTTGAATAGAAATTCATGTGTTGAACGACATTCATGTTTGAAATAAATTGTTTTAACAATAATAATCACATTTTTATTTTATATATACAAACTATAGAAAACATTCATGTGTTGAATAGAAATTCATTCGTTGAATAGAAATTCATGTGTTGAATGGTATCCATGTTTTAAATAAATTGTTTTAACAATAAAAATCACAATTTTATTTTATATATACGAACTATAGAAAACATTCATGTATTGAATAGAAATTCATTCGTTGAATAGAAATTCATGTGTTGAATGGTATTCGTGTTTGAAATAAATTGTTTTGTAATAAAAATCATATTTTTATCATCTATATAAACTATATAAAATATTTGTGTTTTGAAATAAATTGATTTATAATAAAAATCATATTTTTACCATCTATATGAATTGTATAAAATAGTCGTGTTTTGAAATAAATTGTTTTACAATAAAAATCACATTTTTATTATATACATGAATTGTTAAAAATAGTGAAGTGTCGAAATAAATGTCTGTTGGATAAAAATATCATTTTTATCAAATGTATGAAAATAATATGGTTTTGAAATCGAAGAATCGATTATATCTATATATATACATATAAATATAATTAAAATATATCGAATAACGAAGCTGCAGTTCGTGTTTTGAAACCGTGATTTCAAACGATTAGTGCGGGAGATCCGACCATCGGATTTTCCCGAAACCGAAACCGTTGGGTTCGCCTTGGAAATATCTTTCCAACGACACCCACTTTGTGAAGATCCAACGGTTGGATTGTCTGGAATGTTTAATTCAAATCTAAAGAAAAACAGCGCCAGAATCGATTATATATATAATTAAATTGAATCGAATAACGACGCTGCAGTTCGTATTTTGAAATCGAAACTTCAAATGAGTGTACCGGGAGATCCGACCGTCGGATTTTCCCAAAACTGGAACCGTTGGATTCGTTTTGAAAAGATCTTTCTAATGATATATAATTTATGAAGATCCAACGTTTAGGTTTTCAGATATGTGTAAATCAAATCTGAAGAAAAACAGCGCCACGGCCGCGTTATGGCCTGAAGCGTCGTTTGAATAAATTGGCTATTTTTAAATAAATAAAAATAGCGATAAATCGTTATAAAATATTATAAATGATATGGAATGTGAAATTTAGAAACTAACTGAAGGTTAGCTAAGTCGAATGGTTTCCTGGGTTTTGATCTGATGTTGGTTTCGGCCTTCGGGGTTAATATTTGGGAAAACGTTCTCTTACTGATTTACGGTTAGTGACTGATGAATTGGAATAAGCATATGTTTTGTTTATGTAGCACTTGTTTATTATATACGCGAGTTGCTCAGAAAGACCGGGTTTATCCCATTCTGAATAACTGAATCGACGATAAGAAGTCGAAGATGAAGATGGTGGTTGAAGACCGGAGATTTCACCTCTGTTGGATGGTAACTGATGTCCTAATTAGGAGGCATCCCAAAATATGGATAATGAGTGGTGATCGTCCCGACGTACGTGGAGATCGATGGGTATGCGAGGTATATAGTGCCTCCGGTTTCGTTCAGACCCAGAACAGACTTGTAAATGGACTGTGTGTCTGACATTGGATTTCATTCTGTGTGATTGATAGACGTCAGTTACATGGCGTGAATTGACTGTGTGGCGTGCTAAGATGCAGTGATCAAGGCTTTTGTTGAAAAGCAAAGCCTTGTGGTTGATGATCAAAGCACCGCCTGTGTGGCGTAGCTTTGTGTATAACGTGAATTCGCGGGCCTCACACCCCGGTATGAACCAGAAACGGGAGAGGACCTCAGGGAGGGCATGCGTTTCCTTCTAGCTAGAGGTGGTGTCAGCGCTTAAACTGGCTGACATATATATTATTTTCACCTGTGTGGTTGTTGCTGTTGCGAGGCGCCTCGGATATATCGGTGACTATGTGAAGCCGATGGAGCCATTCGTTGGCTCATTGACTCCCCAAAGGGCGGGGAAACGCAGTGTTCAGGTATAATAATCCACATCGGTGGACCGACCCTAACGATCCAAGGGGCAGTTTCAGCTGTTCCTGAGACACGGGCTAGAGCGTCTCAAATTCGGTAAGGACTATCGTTTGCCTTGGTTCATGACGGAAATCCAATTTCCAAATACGGCATCGTGCGGTTTTGATTGTATACCTATATATGGCGACATGATATATGGTACCCATGCCATCTATGATTGATATTTATGATTGTTTATAAAATTAGAAACTAACTGGAAATGAGCTAAGACGGATGGTTTCCTGGGTATTGGTCTGATGTTGGTTTCGGCCTTCGGGGTTAATACTTAGGGAATCGTTCTCTTACTAATTTACAGTCGGAGTCTAATTAAGAATTAAATGACAAAACTTACATTTTAAGTGTTTTATTCGTATCAAGCATATTTTGGGCATTATAAGGTAAAACTCTATCCTCCGGTTTGCGTTGCATTGTGTGATGGGAACTGAGTCTTAGAATGGCTTCATTTTTATAAAAAGCATTGCGATGTTTAAAAGATTTACTTGTTGTAAAGCACTAGCAATCCAATGGAGTAAACCCGTTCGCGAAAGTGGCATGGTCCTGCGATTAGCCACATTTTAAAATGTGTTGAGTAGATTTCTCATACCAGTCCCATGACTGACTCGTAGTTTGTTTCACCTGCAAACTCGGGTGCCCCTCTTTCTACACGGGCAGCCTTGTGTTCAGGTTTTAGCAGGCTCTTTCTGCATAGCTGGAGCTGAAGATGGTAGCTATCATTTATCTCTTTTTATGTTGTTCATCTCCTATTTTACATATTATGTTTGTTTTCCGCTGTAGACATTTATGTATAGATGAACTGTATTTGTACTAAGTATGATCCTGTATACTATGTAACTCTGATGATTACGTTTATCCAGTGTATTCTATTGTACATTATCTAGTGTATTTATTTAATTCTGTTCTGCTATTATCTGTTTATGTGTTATATTCCAAAGATTACCCTTGCCACCGTCAGTACGGGGTTTGGGGTCGTCACAACGTGGTATCAAAGCTTTGGTTAAGCTTAGTGTTGGAATATAAGATATTAACGAACTCTTCATAAATAGAACCAATAGTGTTCTAGGATGGGCAACTCATTACAGATAGGATCAGTAATATCCTAGTATGAGTAAAGCAGAATGAAGTACATCCCGATAGACACATTTACATTCAAGTATATGTTTCTATGTCTTAAAATACCTTTTCTGTTGACCTGACACTTGATCTGCTATTTGCAGAAGTACTAGAAAATGAGTGTCAGAAACAGGAGGAATGCCAAACCAGATCTAGAGGCTCTATTTAAGAGATATCAAAATCTAGGTGGAGCACAAATTCTCGGGCAATGAATCGATTATTCAAACTCAGGCATGGATGAGTTCTGCTGAAAGAATTTTTGAGCGTTTCCAGCTGAGAGATGATCAAAAAAGATTAGTAGCATCTTGGGCGCTCAAAGAAGAAGCTTTAATCTGGTGGGAAACAATCACTAAGGATAATCTAGAAGGTGATATCACCTGGGATAGATTCAAAGAGGTTTTCAGTGAAAGATTTATTCCTCCCGAAGCGACTGAATGGCTATGTGATGAATTTAGTTGCCCGATACAAGGTGATATGAATATCCCAGAATATCATAAGAAATTCAAAGAACTTTCTCACTTTGCCCCTCATCTAATTCAAAATCCGAAGAGGAAGAATCTGAGGTTTATTCATGGCCTGCAAAGAAAATACCAGAATAAAGTAATGGGGCATGTGAAGCTTCCTTTTTCAGAAATGATATACATGGCTTATCAGTATGAAGATCTCCATAAGAAAGGTATGTTGCGCAACGAAGAGGAAGTCAGTCCGAGTAACAAAGAGGAGTCTGAGACTGATAGTCCTGAGGCCAGTAAGAAGCCCAAAGCCAAGAGAAAAAAGGTTAAATCTGAGAAAGAACTAGTAACGACTGCCGTATGCAATAACTGCCATCAGAAAGGGCATTTGTCGATAAACTGCGGACCCTTAAAGAAGCGATTAAAAGGTGGACTTCAATCCAAGGAGGTATTTCAAGAAAATAGAAAGTGCAATATCTGCCAATAGGCTAGTCATGTAAAGCAAGATTGCTGGCTGTTGAAAAAGACCAAAGAGGTTCAAGTAAATGAAGTGGCAGAAACTTCAGCCCCCTCAGCTAGTCAGGGAAGGCCAGATGTTTTAGAAGGCACGCTAACTGTCAAAGATATTCCAGTTAAAGTACTATTTGACACCGGCGCATCGCGATGCTTTGTTGCAAAGAATGCAGTTAAGAAACTAGATTTGAATTTGAAGAAGCTCAAAGAACCAATGACTGTCCATAATCCGGTTGGGGGTTCCCTCGATCTCAGTTGGGTTTGTGGAGTGCCGGTTTCTTTTTCTTGTTATCGGTTCCCTACCATCGCGGTCGTCATGAATTTTATAGAATTTGATCTTATCTTGGGGTTAGACTGGTTGAACAAATATGAAGCTGAAGTTAAATGCGCCGACAGAGTCGTTAAGGTGAAGATTAAATCTGGTGATTATATAACCATTCCCTGTGAAGGTCAGAATTCTGATAGAAAAGACTTCTGGGCAGCTTTGGATGTTTCTCCTGCTCAAATAGAAAATATCCCAGTAGTCACAGAGAATGTTCCCGACCTCATAAAAGATATTCCTGTTGTCAAGAATTATGCGGATGTGTTCGAAGAAGTTGTTAGTTTACCTCCGCAGAGAGAAATTGATTTCAAGATCGCTTTAATTCCGAACGCAAGGCCAGTAGTGCACGCTATTCGGAGAATGACTCTAAAGAAGAAAGAAGAACTAGACAATCAAACTCGACAGCTTGTATGGAAGGGTCTGATCAGGCCTAGTTTCTCTGATTTGGGAGCAGCAATGGTGTTTGTCCCAAAGTCTGACGGTACTCTGCGACTATGTGTGGATTATCGTGACTTGAATAAGCAGACAATAAAGAATAAATATCCATTGCCGTGAATCGATGATTTATTGGATTGTCTGAATGGAGCACAAGTATTTTCAAGGATAGACCTAGCTACAGGCTTCCGTCAGCTTCGTATTGCCGAAGAGTGTGTTCCTATGAAAGCATTCAGAGGTCCAGACTTATTCTATGAGTGGTTAGTAATGTCGTTCGGCTTATGTAACGCTCCAGCTTACTTCGTCGATTTGATGAATCGAGTGTTCATAGGAGTCTTGAATAAGTTTGTTCTGGTTTTTATTGATGATATTCTAATCTTCTCTAAGTCAAAGGCCGAACATGAAAAACATTTGGAACAAGTTCTAGAAATTCTGAGTAGGAATGTATTGAAAGCCAAACTGTCCAAATGTATATTCTGGCAAGATGAAGTAAAGTTTCTTGGCCACGTCGTATCAAAAGAGGGAATTGCTATGGATCCAAGTAAAATCACCGCTATTCAAAATTGGAAACAGCCTAGTACTCCCACAAAAGTCCGAAGTTTTTTTGGATTGGCTAGTTATTACCGGAAGTTCATCAAAGATTTTTCGAAGATATCTAGTCACTTAACGAAGCTTACCAAGAAGCACTCAAAATTCAAGTGGACTCCAGCTTCAGAATGTGAGGAGGCTTTTGAGGAGCTAAAGTTAAGATTAACAACGACTCCAGTGTTAACGATAATCGATGGCAATCAGGACTTGTAAGTCTGGACAGATGCCTCTAGAGAAGGCCTTAGTGCGGTATTAATGCAAAGAGGCCAAGTTATTGCTTATGCTAGCCGTCAGCTGAAGCCACATGAAAAGAATTACGTTACTCATGATCTTGAGTTGTTGGCTATCTCGCTTTGAAAATATGGAGACACTATCTTCTGGGTGAGAAATTCGAACTGTTTACAGATCATCAGTCACTAAAGTATCTGTTCACCCAGAAAGACTTGAATCTGAGGCAGCGTTGGCTAGAGTTCCTTGCAGCATACGATTTTGAGATTTTGTACACTCCAGGGAAAGCCAATGTTGTGGACGATGCGTTAAGTCGAAAGAATGTAATGATCGTCAGGTTTATGATTACGACTTCCTTGATTGATAAAATATATGCTCTTCAGAAGGATGATCACTTCATTCAGAGGCTCAGAGAAAGATTACAGAAAGGCGAACAGAGTTTCCAAATTGATGACCAAGGGATTCTAAGGCTAAAGGGTCGAATCTGTGTTCCTAACATTTCTGAGCTCCGAAAGGAAGTACTGGATGAATGCCACAAGTCAAAACTTAGTATCCATCTAGGAGTAAGCAAAATATATAATGACATCAAACACATTTTTTGGTGGAGGTCGATGAAGAGAGACATTTCTTTATATGTTAGCCGATGCCCTACTTGCCAACTAGTCAAAAGCGACCAACAGAAACTTGCTAGATTGTTGCAACCGCTGGACGTTCCAGGTTGGAAGTGGGAACATATTTCCATGGACTTCATAGATGGTTTGCCCAGAACCAGGAAAGGAAATGACAGTATTTAGGTGATCGTAGATCGCTTCACGAAGACCGCCCATTTTATACCTGTCAAATCCAATAGAACTACTCAGAGTCTGGCGCAGATATATTTCAAGGAAATTGTTAGGCTACATGGAGTGCCGCTCAGTATAGTTAGTGATAGAGATCCAATATTTACTAGCAAATTCTGGGAGGCATTTCAGGTAGAACTAGGAACGAAGCTGAACCTAAGCACCGCTTATCATCCTCAGATAGATGGTCAGACTGAGAGGGTGAATCGTATTCTAGAAGATTTATTACGGGCTTGTGTTCTTGACTTTGGTGGATCATGGGAAGACCATTTGTATTTAGCTAAGTTCTCATATAACAACAGCTACCAAGCGAGCCTGACGATGTCACCATTCGAAGCATTGTATGGTAGACCGTGTCGATCCCCTGCTTGTTGGGTCGAACTTGGTAATAGGCTTGTATCGGGACCTGATATGATCCGTGAAGCTGCAGACAAAGTCGATTTCGTTAAGAAACGATTACTCGCTGCTCAAAGCCGACAGAAGAGCTATGCTGATTCGAGAAGAAGAGATTTGGCTTTTTCTGTTGGTGATTATGTGTATCTAAGGGTTTCTCCGATGAGAGGAGTGATTCAATTTGGCAAAACTGGGAAGTTGGCGCCCAGATTTATTGGTCCATTCCCTATTCTTGAACGGATTGGAACTCTCGCTTATAGAATTCAAATACCAGATTTGTTGCCTGGAGTGCATGATGAATTTCACATATCTCAACTTCGAAAGCACGTTCATGATCCAGACTTGATCGTGGAAGAAGCCGCACAACAGGATATTGAAATTACTCCTGAATTAGTTGTGAGAAGAGAGCCGCTAAAGATTATCAGCAAAGAAACCAAAGAACTGAGGAACAAGAAGGTTCACTTAGTCAAAGTACAATGGAGTGGAGATCTGCGAGATTGTACTTAGGAAACAGAGAAAAGCATTAAGAAAGCCTATCCTAAGTGCAGGGTGGATATCGCTGATTGACTCTGGTGCCAGGTACATTTACCATATATAGAAATTTCCATTATGTTCTCTACTTTGTTGTTATCTTCTTTTCATGGATGTAAACTTTTGATTCTATAGTCTAATTATTTCAAAAGAGTGTTTGAATTAATTAGTATGATTTTGAAAAGTTAAAAATAAAATTGATTGTTGTTTGTGTTGTGTGATAGTGGATCTGATTAATTAAATTATTAGAACGATAGTTAATTTAATCAATAAGAGAATGAATGGTAGAATTTATTTGATTAAATAACACATTGAACTGATTTAAAATTAGATAGGAATATATACATTTGCATTATATATGTTTCAACAGGTAAATGGATTAGCTGTTGAGTAAAGAATTTATTTGCGTGCCCGACAAATAGGTAAACCTTAATGAGTTGGATGCGAAATATTATTATATCAACTCCTGTGAATGCCATTGGATGCAGAGTGCTGGTTGTTCTGTGTGTAATAATAAACATCGCCATAGGATAGTAACAATTAATTTTGAACTACATTACATGGCATACTTCTTGAAGATAGGCATACTTCATCATATACCACATAAGCATCTGGAGCTTGTGTGACGTGTTTGAAGATTTACCATACGAGCGAGAGGCTTGTATGGCGATGACTATATATTACAGGTTGAACGGATGACTGATATGGACCATATAAAATGTAACGATAAATTTCCACATTAATAAAAACCCCACACGGGTCTGGAGATGACAATAAACACGTCTCTCTGGTCATTAAGGCACAAAAACCATTTATAGGGTGACGAGAGTTTATTCTCTGAATTTATGATCTATACACACTCCCTTGTGGACACCAGAATATATCACTATAAATATGTGCATGCTTATTAGGATTTGTTGGGTACCTAATAGGGCCCAATAAATTTCCAAACCCCTCCCCGTACAAAGGAGGTTATGGCGAAATTTTTCGAAAATTTAGGGTGTTAGACAAATTTTTGAAGAATTTGAAAATTCTTAGAAACTGAAAAGTTGAAGAATGGAAGCCAGAGTGAAAGTAGAGTTGGTTAATCAAATCACTTTCGACTTTGTTCCTTTTCGGGGACGAAAAGTTTTATGTGGGGGAGATTGTAACAACCCGTAAAATCTGAACCAATTTAAAATTTTTAAATTAGCTATTTTAGTGGATTTTAAATATTTAAAATAAATATTTTAAATAATAACGACGAAAAGTAAGTTTGAATCGACGTTTAAAAATAAATATAATTAATTCTAATTATAAACAAGGCCTGAAATGGCGCGGTAGTTTCAAATTTTGAATTCGAACTTTGACTGACTGTACGGGTGCAAAACAAAACAGATTTTAGTGAAACCAAAAATATTTAAATCTGTTAGTGAATATCTTTCTAACGAATCTGAAAAATCGAAGTTTCATAGCGGGAAGCAAAAGTTATGGCTAAATGAATTTTCAAAAAGGTCGCTATAGAGTTTATATAGCCCGTGAAAATGGCCATTTTGCAAACGACCTCAGAATTTGACGAAACCACTTTTGTTGGATCCGGGATGTCAAATTATTGCTAGGTTTCAAATTTCATAATTTTTGAAGCTAGTATGTGAGCGTGGAAAAGGAAAATGTGTTTGGTCGATTTCTATTAAATTGGATCGACCAGAAAAGGGCCATTTTTCAAACGGTCTCAGAATTCGACGAAACTAGTTTTGTTGGGATCGTATCATCAAACCATAGCTAGATTTATTTTTCGGGAATTTTTAGAATCAGTATGTGGCCCCGGCAAATTGAAATGTACGTTCAAATCAAATATTGAATGTTTTATATTTTAATTTGAAGGAAAACTAACTGAAACAGTCGAATGGGCCTTCAAAACATATCCCATTGTGTTCGAAATGGGGGTATTTGGCTAGGGACGACAGTCGTTGGGTTTGGATTGGTGTTCGTGTGTGACAAGGGATATTTTTGGATTTTTAAAATATATAAATAAAATAAAAATCCCTGATTGGCTCACACTTCACTCTCTCTCCCCGTAATCAAATCGCGCACGGCGGAAACAGCAACCCAACTTCCCGGCCATTTTCTGATCAATCCACACACCATTACCATTCCCTCCAGTTGAAGATTTTGTAGAGCTCCTCGAGAGCTTTAAATCCGTCCCAGGGTTTGTATTTTTCATTGAGTATTTCGTTCGTTTGAAGCCTCCAAAGTCCAGCCCTTTGAAGCGCCGCCGACGACGACTGGAGCCACCGAACTGGACCTCCTCCCTGGCGCACGTGCGCCTCTCCGAGCTCTCTCACATGGCGTCGGCCGATCGACGCGAAGCTACACGGATTAGAAGGAAAATCCAAACCTAGTTTTGAACAACTTTGAAAGGTAATGGCTGAAATTAAATTAAACTATTCTATAGCACTTCAAAGCGCTACAGTTTTTGATTTCACTGTAAAAATCATATCTTTTTCGTTTGTTGACGAAATCCAGTGAAACAAGAGACAGCGGACTCGTGTGGACGTCTTCTACATTCTAGAAGAGACCACATATTTTTCTTAGCCTTCTGCTATTTTTGGTGGAGTGGAACCCAATGTGAAATTTCTAAATTATAAACGATATGGAGAACGATGATGTGTAAATTATATAGTCGATGTATGAGTTATATAAGCGTTGTACACCTCATGTATAAGCATTGTATAAGTTGTACGTTCGATGTATAAGTTATATATGCGTTGTAAAAATTATATATGTGTTGAAATAGAAGTGATATACCTATATATATATATATATATATATATATATATATACGCCCCTCGTCCACAAACCATGGACGATATTTATTGGTGTGAAAATTAGTTGGTAGCGAATGGTTGATTAGAATTGTTTGTGGTTGAAATCGATTGATTGTGGTTGAAAAATACCCGTTTGTAGTTCAGAATTATTTGGTTGAAACCACATAGGATTAGTTGTGGAAAAGAAAAAAATATACATGTCGCCTGCGTGCGAACTAGATGCATGAAATCCCCATTGTCAAAAGCTGTGAGGCTTTAAGGTAGAACGAGGAGCCGTACTAGGGACGACCCGTTTTTAACTACCCTGCCGTTATGCTGCTGAAATTTTGAATAATATTCATGTGTTAGAATTATTTTCGTATGTTGAAACTATATTCGTGTGTTGAATAGAAATTCATGTGTTGAATGGAAATTCATTCGTTGAATAGAAATTCATGTGTTGAACGACATTCATGTTTGAAATAAATCGTTTTAACAATAAAAATCACATTTTTATTTTATATATACGAATTATAGAATACATTCATGTGTTGAATAGAAATTCATTCGTTGAATAGAAATTCATTCGTTGAATGGTATTCGTGTTTTAAATAAATTGTTTTAACAATAAAAAATCACATTTTTATTTTATATATACGAACTATAGAAAACATTCATGTGTTGAATAGAAATTCATTCGTTGAATAGAAATTCATTCGTTGAATAGAAATTCATGTGTTGAATGGTATTCATGTTTGAAATAAATTGTTTTATAATAAAAATCATATTTTTATCATCTATATAAACTATATAAAATATTCGTGTTTTGAAATAAATTGTTTTATAATAAAAATCATATTTTTACCATCTATATGAACTATATAAAATAGTCTTGTTTTGAAATAAATTGTTTTACAATAAAAATCACATTTTTATTATATACATGAATTATTAAAAATAGTGAAGTGTCGAAATAAATGTCTGTTGGATAAAAATATCATTTTTATCAAATGTATGAAAAGAATATGGTTTTGAAATCGAAGAATCGATTATATTTATATATATACATATAAATATAATTAAAATATATCGAATAACGAAGTTGCAGTTCACGTTTTGAAACCATGATTTCAAACGATTAGTGCGAGAGATCCGACAATCGGATTTTCCCGAAACCGAAACCGTTGGGTTCGCCTTGGAAATATCTTTCCAACGACACCCACTTTGTGAAGATCCAACGGTTGGATTGTCTGGAATGTTTAATTCAAATCTGAAGTAAAACAGCGCCAGAATCGATTATATATATATATATAATTAAATTTAATCGAATAACGACGCTGTAGTTCGTATTTTGAAATCGAAACTTCAAACGAGTGTACCGGGAGATCCGACCGTCGTATTTTACCAAAACTGGAACCGTTGGATTCATTTTGAAAAGATCTTTCTAATGATATAAAATTTGTGAAGATCCAATGGTTAGATTTTCAGATATGTGTAAATCAAATCTGAAGAAAAACAGCGCCACGGCCGCGTTATGGCCTGAAGCGTCATTTGAATAAATTGGCTATTTCTAAATAAATAATAATAGCGATAAATCGTTATAAAATATTATAAATGATATGGAATGTGAAATTTAGAAACTAACTGAAGGTTAGCTAAGTCGAATGGTTTCCTGGGTTTTGATCTGATGTTGGTTTCGGCCTTCGGGGTTAATATTTGGGAAATCGTTCTCTTACTGATTTACGGTTAGTGACTGATGAATTGGAATAAGGCGTATATTGTGTTTGTGTAGCACTTGTTTATTATATACGCGAGTTGCTCAGAAAGACCGGGTTTATCCCATTCTGAATTATCTTCACCTCGGTTGGATGGTAAATGATGTCCTGATTGGGAGGCATCCCGAAATATGGATAATGAGTGGTGATCGTCCAGACGTACGTGGAGTTAGAAGGGTATGCGAGGTATATAGTGCCTCCGGTTTCGTTCAGACCTAAAACGGACTTGTAAATGGACTGTGTGTCTGACATTAGATTTCATTCTGTATGATTGATAGACGTCAGTTATATGGCGTGAATTGCCTGTGTGGCATGCTAAGATGCAGTGATCAAGGCTTCTGTTGAAAAGCCAAGTCTTGTGGTTGATGATCAAAGCACCGCCTGTGTGGCGTAGCTTTGTGTATAACGTGAATTCGCGAGCCTCACACACCGGCATGAACCGTAAACGGGAGAGGACCTCAGGGAGGGCATGCGTTTCCTTCTAGCTAGAGGGGTTGTCAGCGCTTAAAATGGCTGACATATATATTATTTTCACCTGTGTGGTTGTTGCTGTTGCGAGGCGCCTCAGATATATCGGTGACTATGTGAAGCCGATGGAGCCATTCGTTGGCTCATTGACGCCCCAAAGGGCGGGGAAACACAGTGTTCAGGCATAATAATCCACATCGGTGGACCGGTCCTGACGATCCAAGGGGCAGTTGCGGCTGTTCCTGAGACATGGGCTAGAGCGTTTCGAATTCGGTAAGGACTATCTTTTGCCTTGGTTCATGATGGAAATCCAATTTCCAAATGCGAAATCGTGCGGTTTTGATTGTGTACCTATATATGGCGACATGATATATGGTACCCATGTCGTCTATGATTGATATTTATGATGGTTTATAAAATTAGAAACTAACTGGAAACGAGCTAAGACAGATGGTTTCCTGGGTATTGGTCTGATGTTGGTTTCGGCCTTCGGGGTTAATACTTAGGGAATCGTTCTCTACTAATTTACAGTCGGAGTCTAATTAAGAATAAAATGACAAAACTTACATTTTAAGTGTTTTATTCATATCAAGCATATTTTGGCCATTATAAGGTAAAACTCTGTCCTCCTGTTTGCGTTGCTTTGTGTGATGAGAACTGAGTCTTATAATGGCTTCATTTTTATATAAAGCATTGCGATGTTTAAAAGATTTACTTGTTGTAAAGCACTGGCAATCCAATGGAGTAAACCCGTTCCGCGAAAGTGGCGTGGTCCTGTGATTAGCCATATTTTAAAATGTGTTGAATAGATTTCTCATACCAGTCCCATGACTGACTCATAGTTTGTTTCAGTTGCAAACTCAGGTGCCCCTCTTTCTACACGGGCAGCCTTGTATTCAGGTTTTAGCAGGCTCTTTCTGGATAGCTGGAGCTGAAGATGGATTCTATCATTTATATCTTTTTATGCTGTTCAGCTCCTATTGTACATATTATGTTTGTTTTCCACTGTAGACATTTATGTATAGCAGAACTGTATTTGTACTAAGTATGATCATGTATACTGTGTAACTCTGATGATTACGTTTATCCAGTGTATTCTATTGTACATTGTCTGGTGTATTTATTTAATTCTGTTCTGTATTATCTGTTTATGTGTTATATTCCAAAGAATACCCTTGCCACCGTCAGTACGGGGTTTGGGGTCGTCACACAAAACGTACATAGGATTAAAGAGAATTTCCACACAAACTCAAATGTACTTATCTCGTGATTTGTAGACTTTTCTATGATTTCTTCTTGATTTAGGAAGATCACGTATACTGTGTATATTTTTGTCCTGAGTTGCGGCGCCTTGTTTGACCAGGAAAACCTGAATTAGGGTTAGAAGGTTAGAACGATATTTATAAGATATGGTGGCATGTATTAGAAGCTTCATATTTATTTATATCGTATTTCTATTTCTATTTGTCATGTAAAAATCCGCATGATCACACACAGTATCCAAAAATCCTGAAAATGGGCATGCAACTACAATTTGACATTACGGACCCAATGAAACTTGTTTCGTCGAATTCCGAGTCCGTTTGCTCACACAGCGTATTTTTGAAGTCAAATTATTGACTGTTTTTCACATTAAAATCCTGTACGGTCACATACTGACTTCAAAAATCACGAAAATAGAAATCTAGCAATAATTTGATATTCTGGATCCAACAAAACAAGTTTTGTCGAAAACAAAGCTTGTTTGCAAAAGTGGCTATTTTCCACGGTCTAAATAAACCATTTAAATATAAATATATTTAAAAATAATTAATATTAATATTAACGTATATATTCACATAGAATATGATATAGCTCCAAAATATTCCTATCTGAATTTATAACTCGACAATTCAAATCCAGATTAAATCAGTATTCAATTTATATTGAAAATCCATTTATAATTAAAATAAATCGTTATAAATTATAAAGGAATTCCATAGCGACTTGTCGAAAATTTGATTTGGACATAACTCACAATCTACATGACGAAATCTCAAATTTTCTCTTCCATTAGAAAAATATAGTTCACCAGCTCCAAATGTTTCTTGTTTCACAGAATTCCGACTTAAAACAGATTCCTTATTTATGTTTAAAGTTCGAATATCCAAATTATGAACCGCCACGCCATTTCAAGCTCGATTACAATTATAATATAATTTATACGTTCTAAAGCTGTTTATTAATTAGATTCGTTATTATAATTCAATTTTAAACCTTATAAGTAATCCAATTCACACAATATTGTGAATTCTACTATTTCCGACAATTTCGGAAATTAAATATATTATTTAATTTTTTATATTTATTAAATATTCAAAGTTATTTAATTAAACAACCATTTTATATTACCAAACCATTATTTAATAATTAATTAAATAAATAAATTACTTAATCGTTAAAAATACGGGACGTTACATTCTTCCCCATTTAAAATAATTTTGTCCTCGAAATTGCCAAGGTAAAAAACAAATCCTATTAACTGGGTTAAAAATTATTTGTTTACTTCTTAAATTTCGGTTTCAACTGAACCAGTTTATTTCAACTAAAATATTAATTTATTTCTGTTAACAAATATTTTCAAAAATCCTGAAAATTTTCTAACACCCGAAATTTTTTGCCAGCGTCTCCATTGTATGGCTCAATCGGTACAACTACAACTCGCCTCTCTATACCTTCTTCAATCTGAAAGAAAACCAAAATGCCAATCGGCTTGCCAAATAGGCTCATAAATCACCAAACTCATGTAAAATAAAGTTGTACCTTTTTGTTAGGCATATCGTTATCTCATTTCCCATCTGCTACCAATTCAGCATATACCAATGTCATCCCAACAAATATCCAATCAATTTATCCTCAAAACCAAATCACTCGCTTGTCCAAGCCGAATTATATTTCAAACTCAAATTTCATTACCAATTTCAACTCTTACTTACTAGTCCAATATACTTAAACAAATTGAGTTACATTTCCACATTTCATTAAAGAAATAATTTCTCTAACCAGTTATCTTTATCTCAGAACTCAAATCTTGATTTTCATTTCAAGCATCAAATCACTTACTCACCTGAGTCCAATTATATTTCCCAAACCAATTTACTTGATATTACTCTGTTTCAATTAAATTTTCACTTAACTGGCTTCAATTAAATTCCAATTTGTTTCCACAAATTTCTATTTAATTTGGTTTCCATTTAAACAATCTCTTCCTGGGGTTTTAAATAACTTACCCTTTTCAAAAATAAAATATTCCCTTTCCAAAATCAAAACAACTTGTTTTCTCAAGACATTTCCAAAAACAGTATCTTTAGTAGTATTTCATCACTTACAAACTCGAAAATGAACACTGATGATGTGGCCAACATCATCAGAGTTATTTCCCAACGACTGAAGTGAGTTCAATACTATATCACTTTTCAAACTCATTATTTAAACATTTCCATTTTGAAATTATCTCAAAATATCTTCCTCAATGTTTTAAAACAATTTAAAATCTCCTAGAATTTTAAAATTCTCATGTATTTTATTCAAATCCATTTACAAACACTTTCCCAGTTTCCAGAACTTTTAAATTTGAAATTCCGATTTAATTTATTTCGTAACACTTATACGAATTTTATTTCGTTATATATATAACCTCCTCAATTATAATTTTATTCGATTATAATAACAACTAACACATCCAATATACTATAATATTTCTAATATCAATCATTAAAATATATTTCGAGTACAATTATCTTATTTACCCTTCTTTCAAAACATACCGTGTCGGCTCATCGTATTCAAGTGTTTAGAAAAACTCCTATCGATGCAGTGGATCAAACTTATTGACCCGAATTCATAAACAACTCAACCAATAAATCTCCACAATATAAAACAATTTTTATAAAATCTACAACTATGCTCTCTCGTATATATACACTCGAACTCAATCTAGGGCATTACTAACCCCATCTCTACTGAGTCATGCCACATATCCACGGTAATCACTTAACCTTCAGCTCTGATACCACAGTAACGAACGAGAGTTTTCGACTTAGAAAATCAACGCACAACACCATGTCGACTATTCAAGCATCGAAAATACCGAATCATTAATAGAAAGAAGTTAGAGGGTGAGAAATACAAAGGAAAAAGTTAGAATAGAAGAAGAAGAATATATATATACAACATCAGAGTAACACGAATCTCACAATGGAACGAATAAATATATTATATAACATAACTTTAAAATAAAACCAGTATCTTTACACAATACCATTATCAGGGTACAACACTTACAACACAACGGAAATAAACAATATCTATATAATCCTGAAGGCACCTGCTCCTACGTTCCAAGTATATCTGTAAATTCCAACTACTTGACTGCCCGTACAAAATTGGGCACCCAAGAGTTTAGGGAAAATACTCTGGGTTAGTCATGTGACTAGTGTGAGTAAACTCCAACCATTTGTTTAACTTTTAAAATCCCTTTAAAAGAAAGGATATCGTAAGACCGATCCACACACAAACATGGACGGTTTTTACCTAATGATAAACCAAATTATTCTTTATATCAAATCTCTTCTGATATTACAATAGTGTCTACCCACCACAACAAATAATCATTTACCAGAATGCTTTCATCTCATGTTCCACATATATAATATATAATCTAAAACCTCGGGCGCTGATTAGGTAATGAATTCCAACTGGCAAGGTATGGGACCACCTTCCAACAATGTACCTCTAGAAAGGAATACACCAGGTTCAACAAGAACATCTTGTAACCTAGGCAAGACATGACCGGTCACTCATTTCGCTTGAGTGTACCGAATGTATCATCACCAATGATTGGGATCACAATCGTTTCCCGAAAGGCACAACATCGAAATAGGTTAAAGAAATAAATGAAATTTCTCTAGATCAGGTGACAATACACCCTAATTGGTAGTTAACCACTTAGCCATGCGACCTACCCGATTTACACCATTTCCTAGTTGTGAGGCGTGAGGTCATAACGTATAGATCGCACCTTTATTACTTTGAATGCCACATCATCTTATCCGCCAAATCACAAATTGATTTCTCCAAAAATATCATGGGTATACAGCTAAGAGAAACGAATTCCTTCACCACCAAACGTAAATACATTTGAAGAGATCAACTGACACGATCTATTAGATATACTCTGTCAGACATTCTTCCATACAAGTTGTCCTGGGACTGGACCAACCGAAGGCACTATTCTGTAAATCCATCTTAGGCAATTTCTACCTAGGATTGCTAGAACAACCCATGCATAACTCTGTCTTCAATTATCTTCATCTTATTTGATTCGCAACGCTAATGCCTTTACAAAGTGGTTTTCAGATAATATATCTGATGCCATACTCTCCGTACTGATGATGGAAAAATGGTCAAAACCCTGATAGTCGGTTATTTAACTATCAAAGGAAAACATCCATACATACACAACGATCTTATTTCCAAATGAAAATTTTATCGATCAATCATCAATCAACATTTTCCCTTTTTAAATTAATTTATCATTAACTTATTCATTTCCCCATTTCCTTTTTCCATATATTCATAAATCCTTATTTTCTAAATTTAGAAAATATATGCTATTAACATTGGAAAATATTTCCATTTCTTATTCACGCATCACTTATCCTCCCACATCTATCAGTCTCTAACTGTAAACTAGTAAGACAACAATTCCCTGAATATCAACCCTGAAGGCCGAAACCAACATCAGAACGCTACCCAGAAAGCTGTTCAACATTACTAATCTCCAGTCAGACTCTAATTTCCTTAAATCCGTTTCTTAATTTCTTATCAAATCATTGCTCACACAACTCTCAGATTCAGTTTACGAATCAATTTCTTTTATGGAAAACATTGGTTATAACTAATCCGCACTTCCGAAATATCTAACTTAAAAATATAACTTTTATTCGTTAATTTAAATAAATAAATTGACAACTAATTCATTAATAAATAAATAAATCTTGATTTAAAAATTGGAAAGTAATTGTACTTTCCCGAATTCGATATAATCAAATTTCAACGTATAACTCTCATTCAAAAAATCTCTATTCGATAACTCTCTTTCAAATAACCGATATTCGATTAACTCTCTTTCGAATAACCAATATTCGATTAACTCTCTTTTGAATAACCAATATTTGATAAACCCTTTTTCGAATAATCAATATTATATTAACTCTCTTTCGAATAACTATATTCGATAACTCTCTTTCGAATAACCAATATTTGATAACCTTCTGTCGAATAACTATATTCGATAACTCTCTTTCGAAATACCAATATTCGATGACTCTCTTTCGAATAACCAATATTCGATAACTCTCTTTCGAATAACTATATTCGATAACTCTCATTCGAATAACCAATATTCGATAACTCTCTTTCAAATAACTTATATTCGATTATAAAATATCGGTTTCAAACCAAATATTAATTATCTTGTCAAATCTCGATTTATTCAATATATAATTTTTTAAAATAAATTATTTTATAACATTTGGTCTAGTCAAATTATTATTGCAAATCTTTATGGATTTTTTTTTAATTCTATTCATATTTCGAACATCGAAATAAATTCCATCCTTTCCTTTTTATCACAACTCCCAATTTCCCATTTTATATTTACTGCTGAATGTGTAATCCAAATTATCCACTGATAATTATTTTTATTTCATCTATAAACATTGTTTTTAAATCACATTACTTGTTTTTATTACTAAACAAGTTATTTATTTCTAGCCATTCTAACTTCCATTTCTAATTTTAAAATAGATTCTCCCTTTTCAAATTCATCTTCCATTCTTTATAATTCCCTGTATAAAGGTTAAGTTTACATTCCATTTTCAAATATCGATGTTAAAATCGATTTCCACTTCTCTATATAAATTCAGACTTACATATTAAATTTATCCAATGACAAATATTTTACTTAATTTATAAAACATTATTTATAAATTAATCTTCCCAATTTATCTATTAAAACAGATTTCTATTTAATATTTACTTTCCAAATATTCTCTTTTTATAAAATTCTATTCATTTCCCAAATATTTCCTTTTATAAAATTCTATTTATTTTCCAAATAATTCCTTTTATAATTCTATTTGGTTTCCAAATAATTCCTTTTATAATTCTATTTATTTTCAGTATACACTTTGAAAATTCCCTTTATACGTTCCAGTATCACTTATGGTATTTAAAATACCAACTAAAAGACCAGTGTCATCATAATCAATCACAGATTATACATCACATCATATATCACAATTTATGAAAATAAACAGTATTTTAAATATTGAGGAATCCAGTTGGATCCCTCTAACCTGTTTCCCTACATCCACATATGTTAAACAATATAATTAACATCAATTTCATTTCAATATGAAATATTCTGGTAAATAGGATCAATCTGTAATTAACGATTTATATATATATATATATATATATAACTATATCTATATTTCCAACCAATCAATTAGCAATTAATCCAAACAAACAACACATAGCAATAACCATTATTTATCAATTATAAAAATATGTTATAAAAATATAACTATGCAGAGTTAGTGAATTTTACTCACATTGGTCGGTTATCGTTAAATAATGATGAGCGATCGTCAATTTGATTCAGACTGGGCAAGTTATTTCGCTATAAATTGTAACGAGCTCCAATTCACTCCGAATCAGTTCCATTGTGTAGCCACCGTCCATACGATCCTAACGGATCTAGTTTCGCTGAATTTTGATACCATATGGGTAAGACACAAATATTTATAGTTAAAGTTTTATTAATTTAAAATTAAACTAAACTAATGCTATAAATACCCTTAAACAGTTGAGCCTTACTTATGCTTAGCAGACCACTACGGTCTGCACCCGTCTAATGCCTTCTTCCCCAAATGAAATATTGTGACTTCAGTACATCATTCCTCTATCAGCCGTGAAAACTCTTGCTCTCTTCCCCTTCATAATTCAACAAACCATAATACCATTAAACTCTCCACAAAATTCTCCATCTCCTTATACTATAATCATCACCTTGGCTCTAAGCTTAAACTCGCGGTTCTCAGTTTTCCTCACGCACAGTACGGAGAATCACCGACCCTTTTCGACATAGATCGCAACCAAAAAATCCAAGCGAGGTGCTACTATGCACGCTGAAACCAATTATGACCTTTGAATCTCAAACAAATGCTTCAAATTTTCAAGAATCTCAGCCCTAGCATCATAAGACGCACGCTGGAAGAATTCGGTGCGGCAGAGGATGGTTTCGAACCCATCAAAAACATACATAGGATTAAAGAGAATTTCCACATGAACTCGGATATATTTATCTCGTGATTTGTAGATTTTTTTTCTATGATTTCTTCTTGATTTAGGAAGATCATGTATACTATGTATATATATTTTTCTTGAGTTGTGGCGCCTTGTTTGACCAGGGAAAAACTGAATTAGGGTTGGAAGGTTAGGACGATATTTATATGATACGATTGGCTTGTATTAGAAGCATCAAGTTTATTTTATTTATTAATTTATATTGTATTTCTATTAGTATTTGTCATCTAAAAATCCGCATGATTACACACGATATCCAAAAATCATGAAAATGGGCATGCAGCTACAGTTTGACATTATGGACCCAACGAAACTTGTTTCGTCCAATTCCGAGTCCGTTTGCTCACACAGCATATTTTTAAAGTCAAATTATTGACTATTTTTCACATTAAAATCCCGTACGGCCACATACTAACTCAAAAAATCAAGAAAATTGAAATCTAGCAATAATTTAATATTCTGAATCCAACAAAATTAGTTTTGTCAAAAATGGAGCTTGTTTGCAAAAGTGGTTATTTTCCACGGTCTAAATAAACCATTTAAATATAAATATATTTAAAAATAATTAAATTTAATACTAATAAATTAATATTATCGAATATATTCACATATAATATGGTACAGCTCCAAAATATTCCTATTTGAGTTTATAACTCGACATTTCAAATCCAGATTAAATCAATATTCAATTTATATTGAAAATCCATTTATAATATTAATAAATCATTATAAATTATAAAGGAATTCCATAGCAACTTTGCGAAAATTTGATTTGGATATAACTCACAATCTACACGATGAAATCTCGATTTTTCTCTTCTATTAGAAAAATATAGTTCACCAGCTCTGAACGCTTCTTGTTTCACAGAAATCCGACTTAAAACGGATTCTGTATATTTGTTTAAAGTTCGAATCGCCAAATTACGAATTACCACACCATTTCAAGCTCGATTATAATTATAATATAATTATACGTTCTAACGCTGTTTATTAAATAGATTCGTTATTATAATTCAATTCTAAACTTAATTATATCTTACCAATAATCCAATTCACACTATTTTGAATTCTACTATTTCCGACTATTTCGAAAATTAAATATATTATTTAATTTTTTAGATTAATTAAATATTCAGAGTTATTTAATTAAACAACCATTTTATATTACCAAACCATTATTTAATAATTAAATAAATTAATTATTTAACCATTAAAAATACGGGACGTTACAAATATAATTTTAATATTTATATTTAAGTTTAATATATTGATTATTGTTTTTTGAATATGTATATTATATTTTAGTTTAAATTATTTAAAATTATTTTTAATAAGTTTTCTTAAGATTTATTATACTTAGAATATACATTTACTATGTTGAGTTTCATAAATTTCCAAATCCTTATATATAGTTTTATATTATCAAAATATTTAAGAAAAGCATTTTTAAATACACTGAGAGTATATCAATATGTTACTATTGTGTATTGACATGGATTGCCAAAGTTCGAATTTGAATGGAAGTGTCTATTCTCCATAACCATTCACAATTGTCATTTCCCCTCACCCCTATACATACTCTTCTTCCAAAAGCAAAAATGTAGTCACTTTTCTCATTTTTCTTCACTCCTTTCTCTCCTCTCTCATTTATAACAAATCTATACTTATACTTTATCGATTTTCAAACTGAATCAAGTTGAAATACGCTACACGTATTAGTACCCCTAAATAGAAGCACTAAAAAATGTGTTGCGTTTGTAAGTATAGTTGAAAAATATCACAGGTACTAAAGTACCTATGATACATAAATAGATACAACATAAACAAGACATAGCTATTATTTATTCAGAAAATATCCTTCATTTCAGAAACCAATATCAAGTAATAATAATAATACCATGTCATGAAACAAACCAAACGTTTCACTCAGCCTCACTAGAAAACCAGAATACATAACATAAAATCCCCTCTCAATTAACAGTTAAAACCAACCAGCTGAAAATGGTGAAAAAAACAGAAAAGAGATACATCTGCAATTAGAAATGAACTCTAATAAACATGCTCCTCCAGGAAATCTAGAATAATCAATATAAGCCCTGTGAGCTTGAAGGGGGAAAAACGAAGAAAGAGGTGTAGATCAAAAATAAAGTCTGGTGATTAAATTAATTACTAGCATGATAAGTAAGGTAAAAGAGTAGACTAAGTAGTAGTTCTGTGTACATGAACAAATAAGATGATTTCTAATAATAATTCATATAATTGAGTTCCTTCATTGATTGTTTGCACTTTAGTATTTAAAGTCTTTTGGTTTGAATTAGAATTCCTAAGTCTAGCTTTTGACCGGCTTTTACCCTCTTTTGTTGCCATCTTATGGCCTACCATCTTGCAACGACGTGCCACTGGTAGGTCTTGCCTATTTGCAAAAAACATGTAAACTGGCACATGTCATATTAGTCCCTGATCAAAGTCTACACACTCATAAAATGCCAAATGCCCAACTAATCAAACTCTATTGACCTCTTATACAACAGTGCCACCTAAGTGTGCCCAGTATCCCAAAGACCATTAGATCATGTCTGAAAGGGGAGGTTGTAGAACGAGTCCTAATAAACAAACCGTGGTTTTGTGCCTCAACACAATCTTATTCTTTTGATCTCATACAATTGCTATTCCACCTAAGCATGCTCGGACTTTCTTAAATCATTATATCATGTCTGAAAAGGGAGGTGGTCGGAATTGGGTCCTAGTTACTAATCTGTGTTTTCTTTTATTCTTATCCCAATTCTAGATCTAAGCCAAACCTATTGACCCAGTTTCTGAGTAAGTAATGTTATTACCACTATCACGATAGGTTTTATTGTTCTTCTTTTTACTATGATCTTTCTGTTTTTATTCTCATAATAACTTGCTTATTTTTTTATTTCTTATAAATTACAATACTCGTCATAATTCACTGAAAATTTCTGTAAGTATACTTAATTTAATCTGATTCCTTTTTATTATACATCTACAGTTTCTACATGTAATTACTATAGATTTAATTCCACTTCCATGTTTACGAAGTTTCATGTTATTATTCTTCTCCATACGCACAAATAGGATTAAAAACTATGTCCATAAACTAACACTCATTTAGGTCAAAAAATGTAAATAATCGCAGAGAGACTGAAATAACTGACAGGAGTAGCTACTAAGGAAAAAGAAATGAAAAATAAACTTACAAAAAGTAACTGTAAGAAAAAAGAAAAGGTACTTATAGAAAAGGAGAAAAGTAATTACAAAAAATAAGAATAAAAGTACTTGCAGAAAACAACTTGAAATATTAAAAGAACTGTAATTAAAAGCTGTAAGTAAAACTATTAAAACCATAAACTTTTAAACTACATAGAATCTAAATAATTACTATACTCACTCGTGGTCCTAAGCTCTTTCTCCGTGGCTGCTGCCGGTCCTGCTTCTTAGTGGATTATAGATATTTTATTTTATAATCTTTTCCGCTTGAAAATTTTAAGATTAGGCCCTTCTCAAAGAGAGAACCCAAAGAGGGGAAAAGATGGTGTTGTGAGTGAGTACTACGCCTAGGGGTCTATTTATAGTGTAGCCCAAGGATCTCAGATCATTGGATTTCTGTATTCAATTCAAGCCAACCATGTCACTAATAGGATTAGGACCATTAGGTCTCTAATCTAATACACCAGAACTAGCAACATTTGCCAAAAATTAAATCTTTAAAGTTCACTATGTACCTGAGTAATTTATTGCCCAAGAACTTTTGCAGATCGACCCGATCTTATGGGGATCGACCTGCGAGTCGATCTAGGGGTCGAACCATGCACACACACACACACACACACACACATATATATATATATGATTTTTGTACTTTTTTATTTAGCATCGTTTTCGTTTGAACTCTAATTCTTATGAACTATATAGGCAAATTAATAAAAAGATTGCCACGGATATGATGGTGCAATCTTGTAGATAAATTGTGACAATTTCATAAATTTATTTTGTTAATTACTAAGACATAAAATTTAGGTTGTTACATTCTCCTCATCCTTAAAATTTTTTGCCTTTGAAATCATCAAGGACTAAAGAATGAGGCAAGTATTTTCGTTTAAATACCTACAATCATCCACTCAACATCTTCCGCTAGCATCCTTTGTCCTTAACTTTCCTAATGTAATTCATGTAATTATGCAATAGTGTCGTGTGTATATCCCCAGCTAATACAATTGATTAAGCGGTCAATTGATTCACTTGGTCTTCTTTTTATGCGAATATAACCGTGCCATGTATCCAAATGAATGCAAATTTTCTAATGATAAATGATAGTTCTACATGCATGTTGTAATAGTCATTTATATGCAACCATCATATGTGAGTCATCCAATTTTACAACCATGTAATTGAATTGAAAATGCTCACACATCCATATCTACTATGTTTGTATCCTAGTTAGCTAATCTCTAATAGTGCCTAGTGTGTTATGTGTCCATTGAATCTACTAGAAAATACTTGCAACTATTTGCTACATCATACATAACGTGTCATATTAACATGCTTGCAATCACTCTATCATCCATAGATTTTATCCTAAGGCTTAATAAGGATATGAAAGATCCAATTCTTAGGAAATGATAGAATTATTCAAAGATTACCATTGAAAAGAAAGGGCTATGAAATACACATTTGCTCTTCCACCTCCCATGTAGCTTTATTTGCACTGTCTCCATACTGAATCTTGATAAGCTTTAACTCCTTATTCATAATTTTCTTTACATCCATGTTGGCATGCGAAAAACAGATGCCTCTCGCTCAACCTTTGCATCCTCGAGTGGACTAGTCTTGACTACCAAAGTTGAGCCATGCAAGCACTTTAACAAGTACAGGGCATGAAATACATCATAAAATCATGTATGTCTCTCAAGTTGTCTAATTCTGTATGCCAATTTTACAACTCTGGATATAATGGGGAACCATTGTACGAATCTGGGGAAAGCTTCCTTACTGAACCAAACCTTATCCCATTCCTAAGTGGCGACACTTTTATGGAAACCAAGATTATGACTTTGAATTTCAAGTATGTCCTTCTATCGACTTAAGATTTTTGCTAGTCTTAGGCTGTTTTCATCCTTTTTCTTCAAATCGATCTTCTTTATGGTCTTTCTCACCATATCTAGTCCAAGTAGCAATATTTCTGTTGTCTTCCACCAACACAGGGGCGAACTGCTTGGCTGTCCATAAAGCGCCTCGAAAGTAGACATCCTTATAATTGTTTAGAAGCTATCTTTTATACAAATTATGCCAAGGGTAGACGCTCCACCCAAATTCCTCCAAAGACTAGGATACATAGCCTCCATAAGTCCTTAAGGATCATATTCATCCTCTTAGTCTATCCACCAGTCTGAGGGTGATAGATTGTTCTTAACCTAAGCTGAGTTCCTAGTGCCTCTTGCATGCTCATCCAAAACTCACTAGCGAAAATAGTTCCCTTGTCGCTTGTAATGTTAGTAGGTATACTACGGAGTCGAAAATATCTCTGATGTATACTGACGCTAACCAAGATGTCGTCCTCTTAGTATTGACTAGAATGAAGTAGGCACTCTTTGTTAATCTGTCTGCCATTACCCATATACTAGTATTTACCTCCCGAGATCAGGGCAACCTGTGTATGAAGTCCATAGATACCCTCTCCCACTTCCACTGTGTCACATCTAATGATTGGAGCAATCTGTCAGTTTTTCGTTGCTCCACCTTTACTCTTTGACAAACCAACTACTTGGCAACATATTCAGCTACATTCTTTCCATATCAATCTAATCCTCTTTATGTCCCTATACATTTCATCACCACCTGGATGAATAGTCATCCAAGAGTGATGTGCCTCTGCTAGTATCGCACTCACCAATTCTCCAATGCAGGGGACACAAAGTCTTCCATCCCTCCTAATCCATCCTCCATTATTTACGGAGTGACATTGGAGATGCCTAGAGTCTTTCATTGGCTAGTTCTCACAAAAATATTCACTAGCTCCTGATTCTCTCACTCAAGCCCAAATGATTTATGAGGTCAGGTTAAATCTTAAGCGATGCTAACAATCCAGGAGTAAAATACGTTGAAGGCTTGAAATCAAAAGTAGAAATGAACTATAGGCTCTTCCATTTCACGAACAATGGGCTTAGGTCTTCCCTCTACCAAGTAAGTGCGTCATCAACTATGTTACCCTTTCAAGGGTTATAAGCATATCAAAGTTATATAATGCAAAGAACTATATCCAATGCTATTATCTAAGGTTCAAATCTTTCCAAGAGAATATGCACTTCAACGATTATGGATTTTGTAAAACTCGAACCTCTCTCTTAATAAGCAATGCCTCAACTGCTTGAGAGCAAAAAGTATAGCAGCCAACTCTAGGACATGGTTAGGGAAGTTCTTCTTATGGGCCTTCAAATGTCTGCTCTAGTATCATACTACCGACTTTTCTTGCGTTAATGCCACCTTAAGGCTAGTACTTGAAACAACCCACCTCCGTTAAGGTCACTCACAAAGGGAATGCCTTAATTTCGGTGGAGCATTACAGGTAAAAGATGCAGACAAATTACAAGACAGACAACTAAAGGAGCGACAAATAAATAAAACTTCATTTCATTGATAAACAACTTGTACAAAGACTGTTTTACAATACCAAAGTATCTTGTCTTGTTTACAAAAATAAAGAAGCATAAAATGATTTCCCCGAATAAAGCATGAGCCAGCCATAGCAGTAGAAGACAGAGTCCAAGGCAACACGTCAAAGACTCCTCAAGCTTGGAAAGAGTAATGGTCCAAACAAACCTGAGCTATTCCCTCCCTGACTAGTTGGGGGGAGGGGAACAGAAGAAAAGAGGCGAAAGTAAACAAGGTCAGATATAAAGTCTGGTAAGTCCAGTGATTCTTAGTATTTAAACGAGGAAAAGGGTCATAACATGAATAAACTAAATATAAGACTAAACCATAGTAACAAGATAACATGGGATATGGCAAGATAAACTGAATGTACTGATAAACTGAATGCACTTATACTCCTTCTCTGCTTCGCAACTACCCTGTTTATACTGACTTCTATATCTCTGCACTACCCAACTGGTGTCCAAACTAGTAATATATGATCATATGATAACGTGATCCCAACCCCCGTATTTGCGGTTGCCTTCAGGTGTACATCTATTATGGGGATTCTGTTTATTACCTAGATCTAATCTAGGGTTTACTATCAAGTGCTTACTAGATTCAACCAGGGTTTACACTACCCAAGGCCACTGGGGTTTATGCTACCTATTGAACGCTTCTCGGATTCAGGGTTTACGCGACCTAGGTCCAACTAGGGATTATGCTACCTACTTGTTTTAATTTTCCATGTGTCAGTCGGCCCTCTCTTGCATGTAGATACTCTGTGTTGGCCCTACCATAAGGTGTATCGAGCCTTCTGATAGGGACCCGACATGATTCAAGATGCACAGTGTATAACTACCGGTACCCAGTGCCTGCTTTTTCCACTCCGGAGTACGTGCATGCCCATAAACCGTTGGAACCTACACTAAAGTACCCCCTACCGCTATTTTGACCGCATAGCCCAGTAATCGTCCCCCACCCTGCCTAGTTTCAGGTTACCATGATACATCTATGTGGGTTACTGCTGATATGGGTCCCCGTTACTAGGGTTTCCTGCCGGTTAAGTTTGTGGGCTTACTTATACAAATATTACCCACCTATACAAGATGTACTTAACCCTCCCACCGATTCTAGCATGTTTTCTTAACGGTTAAGTTCGTGGGCCTATATGTACTAATATTACCCACCTATACGAGATGTACTTAACCCTCCCATCGATCAAAGCATGTTTATATAATGGTTAAGTTTTGTGGGCCTATATTTACTAATAATACCCACCAACCCGACGTGTAATTAACCTTCCCACAGATTCAAGCATGTTTATTTAATGGTTAAGTTTTGTGGGCCTATATTAGCTGATATTACCCACCTACCCGACGTGTACTTAACCTCCTACTCGTCAAGTCGTGTTGGTTAAGTGGTTCTTATTAACTTAACCTTTCTTGCTTATCATGTTGGATTGGTTAAGTGTGATTTATTAACTTAACCCTGTTCATTCATCAGGATATATTGGTTAAGTATTTCCCATTTAACTTAACCCCATTCGTTCATCAAGTTATATTGGTCAAGTGTCATTAATCAATTCAAGTTAACTTAACCCATCCACCCGTCAAGTCATGTTGGTTAAGTGTTTCTTTCTAGTGATGACTTGACCCTACCTCAAATCATGTTATATAATTGGTTAAGTGTTTCCCTCTTGTATTACTTAACCCTTATCACATATCATGTTATATATATGTATTTTGGTTAAGTGTTCCTCTTGTGTTACTTAACCTTATCACACATCATGTTATATATATATATATATTGGTTAAATGTGTCCTATTAACTTAACCTCACCCACTTGTCTAATTAACATGTTATGACGGTTAAGTGTTCTAACTTTACTTAACCTCACCCACTTGCCTAGTTAACATGTTGAATTGGCTAAGTGTTTTCTCGATTACTTAACCCCACCCTTCTTGTCTTTGTTAACATGTTATTACGGTTAAGTGTTTCCCTAATTACTTGAACTCACCATTTCTAGCCTGATTTATTCTTGTGCCTTAATTAATTAATTAAAGCACTAATCACTCACAATAGACAGATATTGTTGAGGTTACTAGATGTGCCGGTTAGTTCCGGGGAGGTTTACATCACAACTTAGTCTAACCTCGGGTATTTCTATGCTTGATGCACTAACTACCCACATTAGACAGGTATTGTTGTGGTCACTGGATGTGCCGGTTGGTTCCCGGCAGTTTTACACCACAACTCATTCTAACCTCGGGTTAGGCATATTCGTCTTTTACTAATTTTACATCTTTATTATTTATGTAAATTTTCCGTAAATCAATTTAGCCTCGATTATATTCATCTTGTCATGCAAATTAACATGCTTATATTCAATGCCCAAAACTTGATTTACCAATCAATTACCCCAACTTGCAGTTTATACCAATTTAGATTTAATATTCCCCTTTTACAATTCATGCCTAATCTAGATTAATATTCCAATTTACGGTTCATGTCAAAACTAGATTTAATATTCTAGTTTACCGTTTATGTCCAAAACTTGGTTTACATGCCAATTACACATTTTGCGGCCAATTAAATTTATTAACTTATGCCTAAGTCTAATATACATGTAAATCATTCACTATTATAGCCAATTTAGATTATACCAACATATTTATTATGCCAAACTAACTTAATTAAGCTACGCCCAATCCCCGCATCATAATCATATGTATGACATGATTTCACAAGTTTTCTATGTACTCATGAAGTGGCACTAATCAAAAGGAATAGGGGATAAGCACAAGAATTTATATAAAAGATTAGGCATGCAAAATAATGGCTCCAACAGGTTCGATGTACATAATCGTGAATAGGAATAAACTAGCCAAGTTACACACTAAATATGAGATCCACATAATCAAGGGAATACGCATAGGTGATTTGGTCCAACATAATGCCAGTTCACGGTACAACATGATCGGTTAATTGTAACAATGAGAATAGTCATAAGCAACTAACTACAATAGTCATAGGCAATTAACCACAATAGTCATGGGCGACTAATCACAATAATTCCTTAATCAATGTCATAGGCAATAGTCTCATAGTTATGATTCGTAGGCAATAATTTCGTAGGCGACAGTTCATGGTCATAGTCTTAGACAAAGGTCTCATATTCATAGTCATAGTCATAGGCAATAGCTTCATAGACAACAGTTTCATAGTCATAGTCTTAGGCAAAAGTCTCACAGTCATAGTCGTAAATCAGATCCAAAGGCATAGATAACTTCCGACTTGACATAAGCACGAATCAAAGATAATTAACTTACAAATTGGTATAGTTCTATATTTTGATTCATTACCTTCACAATTCCAATTACACGTTCAAATCTAAGGAATAACCGAACTTACAGTGATCGGTTTAGAAAAGGCGATTTGCTATGATTCGAGTGACGTTGCTTGAAGCGGAATGCCTATGGTCCAACTTGAAGCTTTAACTTGATTTGAATCTCCAATTTGAAGAAGAATTATAACTTGTTTTAATGGAGAATAAGATTTATTTTAATGGTGGAGGCTAGAGAGAAACCACATGTAGATGCCTAAAAGAATTTGTGTGGAGAAACCTTAGGTCTAGGCATTCTTTTTATAGGTGTAGAGAGTGTTTTAGAGCCCTTAGATCATCATAGAAGCTACCAGGTCCGTCCAACACATCAAAAATCATCATCAGACCAATCAGGAGTTACCACGTAGCTCTAATGACACAACACAAGTCAAAAATTCGCTGCAGATCTGGTCTGACCGAACCCGGGTAGATCGACCCCTAGGTCGACCCCCTGGTCGACCTGGGTCCTAGGCGGGAAATTTCCCGCCCAGCCCGGCTGTGTATTTTGAATTTGAATTGAGATGTTTTTAAATTTGAGCTGAAACTTCCGAAGGCCACAACTTCTTCATACGAAGTCCGATTCACGCAAACTCGGAATCTATCTCAAGCAGAATTCCGAGATGAACGCATTGGCATAACCCGTTTACCTTAATTATTCTCTTAAAAATTAAGCATACTTTGATTTGTTACATTAACTTTTACAGAAAATACGGGGTGTTACATTCTCCCCTCCTTAAAGGATTTCGTCCCCGAAATCTTCATGTTAAGAAGAATGTACCCTAACATCCAACATCCATCTACTCAACCATTCAATCACAGGCATCCATTGTCCCTAAAAGGATTTCTAATGCTTTCATGATTCTATGCATAGTGTGTGTACATGTCCTTATCTAATGTAAAATTAGGCGGTCTACTGATTCAGTTGACCTCCTTAATGCGAATTATGTCAGTGCCATGAGTCCATCATGTATGCAATTATCCCTAGTCATGTAAGTACTGTATGCGTGCATATTCATTCATCCATATGCAACATCCATATGATAACATATCAAGCTTTAATCCGTATACAAATACGTATATGCATATGCAAACATGAAAGTGACTAAGCCGATCTAGTGCCTAATGTGTGTATATGCATCCACGAGCAACCACTAGCAACCACTTGCAACCATTAATCATAACATGTCTCAAACACATGTTTTCATCCATCGGCTTCTACCTAAGGATTAAGGATAGGACCGAGAGGATATACTTAAAAGCTAAAGACTAGCATACAAATAGATTTTACAGAAAAAGAGGAATCAAGGATATACCCTAAAAAAGGGTAAGATGCGCGTATCTAGTCTTCAGTCTTCTAAGTCGCATCTTCTTGAGCTTTACTCCACTGTACCTTATCTAATTTAACTTCATGGTTGCGAAGCTTCTTGACCTCCATTTCCAAAACGCACTAGTAAAGATAGGCCCTCAATCACTTACTATGCTAGAGGGTATCCAATGTAGTCGAACTATTTTCCAAGATAAACAGATATTAACCATGATATCAAGTGTATATCCTAAGATGATTAGAGGTATCTCCTCTACTTAGCTTATCCATCATGCTGCAAGTCTGAGGGTCCAAAGCTAATGGTTACTATGTGCTTATTACCTCTCTTAAGGTCAGTCTAACGTAGGGTGCCAGCCCCAACCATTTATTTCTCACTTAAACCATCCTAGTCGAACTCGACATCCCTCAAGTACAAGCCCCAAAGGCCTAAACCAATATCATACAAGCACCCAAGGGATACCTCCTCCTAATTTGGCCAATCTATGTGAGATGATACTAACAAAACAACTAAACAATTGGGCACTTTACCGACTCTGGCTATCCTCACCAATCTTGCTCCAGAATTATCGTTGATTGCATAACTGGCTTTGCAGTGTTGTAACACCCCGAATTTCGGTTAATGCTAAAATTCACTAATTACAGAATTAATAATTTCAGATGTGAGAATTGGGGGAAAACGGGCTGCGTCATTGCGTTCGTCTCGGAAAAATACGCGAAATAGAGTCCGAGTTTTCGAGAATCGGAGTCCGTATGAAAGAGATATGGACGAACGAAGTTAGGCAGAAGAACCCGGAACAGGCCAGAAATGCACTGGCGCACTTGTGAAGTGCGCCAGAACAAAAATGCACTGGCGCACTTGTGAAGTGCGCCAGTACAAAAATAGACTGGCGCATTTGGGAAGTGCGCCCGTGCCGAGCCAAGAAACCTGCACAGTTTCTAGAGAGTTCTGTGGTTGGGTGCACCAGTTTGGGGTTTGGGCTTGGTCTTAGGGCTGATTTCTGGAGAGTTCCGAGATCTAAGGGTCCTAAACTAATCTAGGGTTAATCTAAGGGTCTAAAATGCAACCTAATCCTATAAATAAGACCACAACCCTACCCTAATTCATTCATAATTAAACCTAGTAACTAAACTATGGCAAAATGAAACTTGATCATGGCCTCCACAAATCAATGAAGAGGAAAGCAAGCTAATCAACCTCTCTAATCAACTTCTAATCCATTCTAAGCATCTTAATCTTCTTCATTTGGAGTGAAAATTGCTAGTGGTGAGTTTCTATCACTTTGATGATCAATTGTTAAGATAAGTAGATTAGGTGTAATGAGACTTATGGTCTTGAATGCGGATTTGTGAGTTTGAATCATTTGTAATGATATGCTAATCTATGTATAATATTAATCCTACGTTGAATATGTAAGTTTATGCAAGTTGAATATGAGAGTTTATGCAAGTTGGATATGTGGGTTTGTGCATAATAAGTAATTGATTTTATGCAAGTTAAGTAGGTGATATTATGCATGATGAGTATGTGATTCTATGCATGCTAAGTATATGATATTATGCAAGTTTAGTATGTGATTCTATGCATGCTAAGTATATGATATTATGCAAGTTTAGTATGTGATTCTATGCATGCTAAGCATATGATATTATGCAAGTTTAGTATGTGATTCTATGCATGCTAAGTATGTGATAATATGCATGATTAATAAGTTGTTTTATGCATATTTAACAAGTGGGTTTATGCATGTTTAACAAGTTCATATGCAAGTTACATGTATGATAATATATGCTATGCAAGTTACATGTTTGTTAATATGCAAGTTACATGTATGTTAATATGCAAGATATGCTATGCAAGTTACATGTTTGTTAATATGCAAGTTACATGTATGTTAATATGCAAGATATGCTATGCAAGTTACATGTTTGTTAATATGCAAGTATGTGAATGCTTATGCAAGTTATGTGTATGCTTAGATGCATGTTTAACATGTTATGCAAGTTGTGAGAATGCTTATATGCAAGTTCAACATGTTATGCAAGTTATGTGTGCTTATGCAAGTTATGTGAATGCATATATGCAAGTTCAACATGTTATGTAAGACATGTGTATGATAATGTGCAAGTTTGGGGTTAAATGTGGTTGGGTTAATATATGCTCATATATGCAATTTGACATCCTCTTAACCCATGACAAAGTTGTATGCTAAACCCATGATATTTGTGATGATCTTCCCCTTATTTATATTATGAAATGAGAACGATTTACGTGGGGAACGATGGGGTTGGTAAATATGTTAAGAAGTGAATGATTGGGTATGATTAAGCATACCATAAAAATAAATTACCATAAGTGGGAATTTACCTATTGAGTTAGGTCTACCCCATGGGAATTTACCTATTGAGTTAGGTCTACCCATGTTATGGAAAACTTGATATTAATCAGGGATAATTAATATGGGGGTGATTAATTAGGTGTAATTAATCGACTAAGACACGAGGTTGGACTCATTTGTAGTGTAAAACTGCCCGGACCCAACCGGCTTAACCAGTTGCTACAAATGTCAGCCCAATGTGAGAGGTCTTAGCCATAAATTAAATACGTGATTAAGATAGAGACACGAGGTTAGACTCTGTTATGACGTAAGACTGCCCGGACTCTACCGGCTTAACCAGGCGGTCATAACAGCCAGTCTAATGTGGGAGGTCTTTATGGGAGATCACGGTCTTAATTAATTAAGAAACACTTAACCATATTAGCATGTAGTGGGACATGAGGGGTTAAGTGGGTGCCTCGGGTGGCATGTAGTAACTAGTGGGGGTGCCTTGGGTGGCATGAGAAAACTAGTGGGTTGCCTTGGGTGGCAATAGAAAACACGATTAGAATACTTAACCAAAGTGGAACATGTAATTAAACATGATTAAGGGGTTAAGTAAGTGCCTCGGGTGGCATGTGGATATTAAGTAAAGGACTTGGGTGTCATGTGGAAATCTAGTGGGTGCCTTGAAAGGTAATTAAAATATGATTAATGACTTAACCAAAGTATTTATAACATGTAAGTAGACATGGTAAAAGGGGTTAAGTGGGATACACTAGATAAAAAAATAACAAGCTTAGGTGGTAGCTTGTGGGGGCCCATCTCAACCAATATCCCAAACGTATCTTTGTGGGCTCGACCCAAGTCGGGTGACGGGACACGCATATTGGGCTTGACTATAAGAGGCCAAAAACGGGTTAGCGGTGGCAACGTAGGACCAACGGGTTTCATATGCGTGTGTGGACCCGGGCTGGTTAGTAAATCGTTGTTACATCGTGTAGATATAAAGCCGTGCACCGTTGATATTATCAGGTTGCCACTTTGGGGAAATGATACACCCCATTGTGGGACCAGCACGGGTATCTACGTTAGGGAGCCGATTGCTTGGGAGTAGTGGGTACACCTAGTAATGATAGGGGCAGACGGCACCTATGTAGGGGTACTAGAAACTACTGGGTAAAAATTACTAAGTACATTTAGTGGGATCAACCTTTAAGTAGGAATTAATCTTAGGTAGGTAAAACTGGTGTGGTGCAGTGTAGGAATTATCTTTGAGTAGGTCTGGGGCGGTGTAATTTAGTAATTATCCTTGGGTGGGTAAATGCGTCTTTACGGTTATCTTAGTTTATCCTAAGTTTGCCAAGCTGCTTGGTGTAGCCACGCATCCCCAGGCATTACCGTATATCGACTTATGTCTTCTCTGGTTATTTTAATGATTGTATTGTTAGGGTTATAGGACTCACTCAGACTTATGTCTGACCCCGTTGTTTTTATCTTTTTCCCCCAACCCCAGGTTATTAGAGTGGGCCTGGTGCTAGTGGGCTTTGATCGGATTGCTGTATCTATTCTTTGGAGCTTGGACCGTTGAAGTGAAGCCCAGTTTATCTTTTCTTTTATGGCTATTAGTTATGTAGTGGGATTATGTACTTCTATTTTATCAAGATGGATATTATGTACTTGACTTTGGTTTTGTGATGTAACCAAACATGTATTACTTTCCGCTGCAATGAAATGATGTTTTAAAGTTTCAAGTATTACTTATATCTGTCTTGTTGTAATTTTACTGTTCTATATTCACTTAAAATACTTCACCGAAACTAAGGCATTCCCCTGGTATGAGTGACCTTAGCGGACGTGGGGTGTTACAAGTGTCATCTAGATACATGCAGAATCCTATCTCGAGTTTTAGAGGGAAAACACCTACCCTAAACAAAACACCTTGCGTACTAATGGACTACTCCAACAGATCGAAAATCGTCGATCGATAAATAAAGTGATTCTAGGTAGCTAAGACAAACCGATCCCTTAGGATCGTACGAAATCTCAAGGGTATGCCCGAGGCAAGTCGAAAGTCTAACTACCCTTGCTTCACAATTACTAGCTGACCAATCAATGCCTAGAATCAACCTATAGCCCAAAAACATAAGAATAAATATAGTTATTCTCATGTCCTCACGAGTCAAAGATAAATGGGCCGAACCAGCAATTGGATTTGAGACTATAACGGGATCCTCTACTACACAATAACAAGGGTGCAGAGACTCAACTGTGGAAGCAGATATATACAGAGGTCAAGCGCTAAAATCAGAAGGAGTATTAACAGGATAATCAAAAAAAGGAAAAACTCTTCCAACAGAAATATTATGGCCTCTCTCTTTCAGGTATGTTGGCGGTGAGAGCATGCACTCGTCTTCTGGAAAATCCTGTCCCTTATTCCTTCCCTTGCCCTTAATTATACGACCCGTTATACCAAAATAAAGATACTTCCTCTTGTTTTAGGTTTTACTATTTTCCCCCCTCCTTTGTGAACCAAGTCCATATCCATGGATTCTTCATCCTTGTGTTGTGCTCCGTAGCCAGACCACCTCATTCTCAATCTTTGCCATCCTTGTGTAACTTGTTGACATGTCTCTCGAAAGCTGCCTCCATCGCACGGGGAATCCTACAAAGCTCGAAAGAAAATTACGGCTACAGATAGAAGTTAGGCACTTATTTGACCTTTGACAAGTGTCATAATCTCATCAAGCCTACGGAACCATGCCGCGATGAGGTTACCTCCCAGAAAGACAGGAGCCCTAGAGACCCAAGAAAGGAGGAAACAAGGATTCAAGCAGAGGGTCAAAAGATAGTGCATATGGCTTTGGGGAATATGCCTTTAAAACAAAACTTTTCTTTTGAAAATGCTTCTTTTAAAATCGTTTTTAAAATAATTTTTCAAATCTTTTATCTGATCCGGTAACCTTCAGCTCTGATACCAAGTGAAACACCCTACCTCCGTTAAAGTCTTTCACAAAGGGAATGCCTTAATTTCGTTGGAGCATTATAGGTAAAAATGCAGATAAATTACAAGACAGACAATTAAAGCAGCAGCAAATAAATAAAACTTTATTTCATTGATAAACAGCTTGTACAAAGATTGTTTTACAATACCAAAGTATCCTGTCTTATTTACAAAAACAAAGAAGCATAAAATGATTTCCCCAAATAAAGCATGGGCCAGCCATAGCAGTAGAAGAGAGAGTCCAAGGCAACACGTAAAAGAGTCTTCAAGCTTGGAAAGATTTAACGGTCCAAACAAACCTGAGCTATTCCCTCCTTGACTACCTGAGGGGAGGGGAACGGAAGAAAAGAGGCTAAAGCAAACTTGGTCAGACATAAAGTCTGGTAAGTCCAGTGATTCTTAGTATTTAAATGAGGAAAAGGGTCATGACATGAATAAACTAAATATAAGACTAAACCAAAGTAACAAGATAACATGGGATATGGCAAGATAAACTGAATGTATTGATAAACTGAATGCGCTTATACTCCTTCTCTCCTTCGCAACTACCCTGTTTATACTGATTTCTATATCTCTGCACTACCTAACTGGTGTCCAAACTAGTAATCTATGATCATATGATAACGAGATCCCAACCCCCGTATTTGCGGTTGCCTTCAGATGTACATCTATTATGGGGATTCCGTTTATTACCTAGATCTAATCAAGGGTTTACTATCGAGTGCTTACTAGATTCAACCAGGGTTTACGCTACCTAGGGCCACTAGGGTTTATGCTACCTATTGAATGCTTCTCAGATTCAGATTTTATGCGACCTAGGTCCAATTAGGGATTATGCTACCTACTTGTATTAATTTTCCATGTGTCTGTGTCAGTCGACCCTCTCTTGCATGTAGATACTCTGTGCTGGCCCCACCATAAGGTGTATCGAGCCTTATGATAGCGACCCTACACGATTCAAGATGCATAGTGTATAACTACTGGTACGCAGTGCCTGCTCTTTCCACTCTGGAATTCGTGCACGCCCGTAACCGTCGGAACCTACACTGATGTACCCCCTGCCGCTATTTTGACCGCTTATGATCAGCTTAGTAATCGTGCCCCACCCTGCCTAGTTTCAGGGTACCATGATACATCTATGTGGGTTACTGCTGAAATGGGTCCCCGTTACTAGGGTTTCCTGCTAGTTAAGTTTGTGGGCCTACATATACAAATATTACCCACCTATACGAGATGTAATTAACCCTCCCACCGATTCTAGCATGTTTTCTTAACAGTTAAGTTTGTGGTCCTATATGTACTAATATTACCCGCCTACACGAGATGTACTTAACCCTCCCATCGAACCAAGCATGTTTATATAATTGTTAAGTTTTGTGGGCCTATATTTACTAATATTACTCACCAACCCGACTTGTAATTAACCTTCCTACAGATTCAAGCATGTTTATTTAATGGTTAAGTTTTGTGGGCCTATATTTACTAATATTACCCACCTACCCGATGTGTACTTAACCTCCTACTCATCAAGTCGTGTTGGTTAAGTGGTTCTTATTAACTTAACCTTTCTTGCTTGTCATGTTGGATTGGTTAAGTGTGATTTATTAACTTAACCCTGTTCATTCATCAGGTTATATTGGTTAAGTATTTCCCATTAAACTTAACCCCATTCGTTCATCAAGTTATATTGGTCAAGTGTCATTAATCAATTCAAGTTAACTTAACCCATCCACCCGTCACGTCATGTTGGTTAAGTGTTTCTTTTTGGTGTTGATTGACCCTACCTCAAATCATGTTATATAATTGGTTAAGTGTTTTCCTCTTGTGTTACTTAACCCTATCACACATCATGTTATATATATATATATTGGTTAAGTGTTCCTCTTGTGTTACTTAACCCTATCACACATCATGTTATACATATATATATATATATATATATATATATATATATATATATATATATATTGGTTAAGTGTGTCCTATTAACTTAACCTCACCTACTTGTCTAATTAACATGTTATGACGGTTAAGTGTTCTAATTTTACTTAACCTCACCCACTTTCCTAGTTAACATGTTGATTTGGCTAAGTGTTTTCTCGATTACTTAACCCCACCCTTCTTGTCTTTGTTAACATGTTATTACGGTTAAGTGTTTCCCTAATTACTTAAACTCACCATTTCTAGCCTGATTTATTCTTGGGCCTTAATTAATTAATTAAAGCACCAACCACTCACATTAGACAGATATTGTTGTGGTTACTGGATGTGCCAGTCGGTTCCATACACCACAAATCAGTCTAACCTCCGGTCTTTCTGGGCTTGATGCACTAACCACCCACATTAGACAGGTATTGTAGTGGTCACTGAATGTGCCGGTCGGTTCCAGGCAGTTTTACACCACAACTCAGTCTAATCTCGGGTTAGGGATATTCGTCTTTTACTAAATTTACTATTTATGTAAATTATCCGTAAATCAATTTAGCCTAGATCATATTCATCTCGTCATGCAAATTAACATACTTATGTTTAATGCCCAAAACTTGATTTACAAATCAATTAACCCAACTTGCAGTTTATACCAATTTAGATTTAATATTCCCCTTTTACAATTCATGCTCAATCTAGATTAATATTCCAATTTACGGTTCGTGTCGAAACTAGATTTAATATTCTAGTTTACCATTTATGTCCAAAACTTGGTTTACATGCCAGTTACACATTTTGCGACCAACTAAATTTATCAACTTATGCCCAAGTTTAATATGCATGTAAATCATTCACTATTATAGCCAATTTAGATTATGCCAACATATTTATTATGCCAAACTAACTTAATTAAGCTATGCCCAATCCCTGCATTATATTCGTACGTATGACATGATTTCACAAGTTTTCTATGTACTCATGAAATGACACTAATCAAAAGGAATAGGGGACAAGCACAAGAATTGATATAAAAGATTAGGCATGCAAAAATAATGGCTCTAACAGGTTCGATGTACATAATAGTGAATAGGAATAAACTAGCCAAGTTACACACTAAATATAAGATCCACATAATCAAGGGAATAGGCATAGGTGATTTGGTCCAACATAATGCCAGTTCACGGTACAACATGATCGGTTAATTGTAACAACGGGAATAGTCATAAGCAACTAACTACAATAGTTATAGACAATTAACCACAATAGTCATGGGCGAGTAATCACAATAATTCCTTAATCAATGTCATAGGCAATAGTCTCATAGTTATGATTCGTAGGCAATAATTTCATAGGCGACAGTTTATGGTCATAATCTTAGAAAAAGGTCTCATATTCATAGTCATAGTCATAGGCAATAGCTTCGTAGGCAACAATTTCATAGTCATAGTCTTAGGCAAAAGTCTCACAGTCATAGTCGTAAATCAGATCCAAAGGCATAGATAACTTTCGACTTGACATAAGCACGAATCAAAGATAATTAACTTGCAAATTGGTATAGTTCTATATTTTGATTCATTACATTCACAATTCTAATTACACGTTCAAATCTAAGGAATAACAGAACTTACAGTGATCAGTTAAGAAAAGGCGATTTTCTATGATTCGAGTGACGTTGCTTGAAGCGGAATGCCAATGGTCCAACTTAAAGCTTTAACTTGATTTGAATCTCCAGTTTGAAGAAGAACTATAACTTGTTTTAATGAAGAATAATATTTATTTTAATGGTGGAGGCCAGAGAGAAACAACATGTAGACGTCTAAAAGAATTTGTGTGGAGAAAACTTAGGTTTAGGCATTCTTTTTATAGGTGTAGAGAGTGTTTTAGAGCCCTTAGATCATCACAAAAGCCACCAGGTCCGTCCAACACTTAAAAAATCATCATCAGACCAATCAGGAGTTACCACGTAGCCCTAACGACACAACACAAGTCAAAAATTCGCTGCAGATCTGGTCTGGCCGAACCAGGGTATGTCGACCCCTAGGTCGACCCCTAGGTCGACTCCCTGGTCGACCTGGGTCCTGGGCGGGAAATTTCCTGCCCAACCCGGCTGTGTGTTTTGAATTTGAACTGAGCTGTTTTTAAATTTGAGCTGAAGCTTCCGAAGGCCATAACTTCTTCATACGAAGTTCGATTCACGCAAACTCAGACTCTATCTCAAGCAAAATTCCAAGACGAATGCAATGGCATAACCCATTTCCCTTAATTCTTCTCTTTAAAATTAAGTATACTTTGATTTGTTACATTAACATTTACAGAAAATATGGGGTGTTACATTCTCCCCTCCTTAAAGGATTTCGTCCCCGAAATCTTCAAGTTAAGAAGAATGTACCCTAACATCCAGCATCCATCTACTCAACCATTCAATCACAGGCATCCATTGTCTCTAAAAGGATTTCTAATGCTTTCATGAGTCTATGCATAGTGTGTGTACACGTCCTTATCTAATGTAAAATCAGGCGGTCTACTGATTCAGTTGACCTCCTTAATGCGAATTATGTCAGTGCCATGAGTCCATCATATATGCAATTATCCCTAGTCATGTAAGTACTATATGCGTGCATATTCATTCATCCATATGCAACATCTATATGATAACACATCAAGTTTTAATCCATATATAAATACATATATGCATATGCAAACATGAAAGTGACTGAGCCAATTTAGTGCCTAATGTGTGTATATGCATCCATGAGCAACCACTAGCAACCACTGGCAATCACTTGCAACCATCAATCATAACATGTCTCAAACACATGTTTTTATCCATTGGCTTCTACCTAAGGATTGAGGATAGGACCGAGAGGATATACTTAAAAGCTAAAGACTAGCATACAAATAGATTTTACAGAAAAAGAGGAATCAAGAATATACCCTCAAAAAGGGTAAAATGCACGTATCTAGTCTTCAGTCTTCTAAGTCGCATCTTCTTGAGCTTCACTCCACTGTACCTTATCTAATTTAACTTCGTGGTTGCGAAGCTTCTTGACCTCCATTTCCAAAACCCACTAGTAAAGATAGGCCCTCGGTCACTTACTATGCTAGAGGGTATCCAATGTAGTCGAACTATCTTTCCAAGATAAACAGATATTAACCATGATATCAAGTGTATATCCTAAGATGATTAGAGGTATCTCCTCTACTTAGCTTATCCATCATGCTGCAAGTCTAAGGGTCCAAAGCTAGTGGTTACTATGTGCTTATTACCTCTCTTAAGGTCAGTCTAACTTAGGGTGCCAGCCCCAACCATTTATTTCTCACGCAGACCATCCTAGTCGAACTCGACATCCCTCAAGTACAAGCCCCAAAGGCCTAAACTAATATCAGACAAGCACCTAAGGGATACCTCCTCAGAATTTGGATGATCTATGTGAGATGATACTAACAAAACAACTAAACAATTGGGCACTTTACCGACTCTGGCTATCCTCGCCAATCTTTCTCTAAAATTATCGTTGATCGCATAATTGGCTTTGCAGTGTCATCTAGATACATGCGGAAGTCTATCTCGAGTTTTAGGGGGAAAACCCTTACCCTAATCTAAAAACCTTGCATACTCATGGACTACTCCAACGGATCGAAAATCGTCGATAGGTAAATAAAGTGATTATAGGTAGCTAAGAAAACTGATCCCTTAGGATCGTACGAAATCTCAAGGGTATTCCCGAGGCAAGTCAAAAGTCTAACTACCCTTGCTTCACAATTACTAGCTAACCAACCAATGCCTAGAATCAAGGTATAGCCCAAAAACATAAGCATAAATATAGTTATTCTCAAATCCTCACGAGTCAAAGATAAATGGGATGAACCCACAATTGAATTTGAGACTATAATGGGATCCTCTACTACACAATAACTAGGGTGCATAGACTCAACTATGGAAGCAGTTATATATGGATGTGAAGCGCTGAAGTCAGAAGAAGTATTAACAGGATAATCAAAAAAAGGAAAAACTCTTCCAACAGAAATATTACTGCCTCTCTCTTTCAGGTATGCTGGCGGTGAGAGCATGCACTCGTCTTCCAGAAAATCATGTCCCTTGTTCTTGCCCTTGCCCTTAATTATACGTCCCGTTATACCAAAATAAAGATACTACCTCTTGTTTTAGGTTTTACTATTTTTTCCTTCCCTCCTTTGTGAACCAAGTCAATATCCATGGGTTCTTCATCCTTGTGTTGTGCTCTATAGCCAGACCCCCTCATTCTCAACTTTGCCACCCTTGTGCAACTTGTTGACATGTCTCTCGAAAGCTGCCTCCATCGCACGGGGAATCTTACAAAGCTCGAAAGAAAATTACGGCTACAGATGGAAGTTAGGCACTTATTTGCCCTTTGACAAGTGTCGTAATCTCATCAAGCCTACGGAACCATTCCGCGATGAGGTTACCTCCCAGAAAGCCAGGAGCCCCAGAGACTCAAGAAAGAAGGAAACAAGGATTCAAGCAGAGGGTCAAAAGATAGTGCATATGGCTTTGGGGAACATGCCTTTAAAACAAAAATTTTCTTTTGAAAATGCTTTTTTAAAATCGTTTTGAAAATAATTTTTCAAATCTTTTATCTGATCCGGTAACCTTCAGCTCTGATACCAAGTGAAACACCCCACCTCCGTTAAGGTCACTCACAAAGGGAATGCCTTAATTTCAGTGGAGCATTATAGTTAAAAGATGCAGATAAATTACAAGACAGACAATTAAAGCAACAACAAATAAATAAAACTTTATTTCATTGATAAACAGCTTGTACAAAGATTGTTTTACAATACCAAAGTATCCTGTCTTGTTTACAAAAATAAAGAAGCATAAAATGATTTCCCCAAATAAAGCATGGGCCAGCCATAGCAGTAGAAGAGAGAGTCCAAGGCAACACGTCAAAGAGTCTTCAAGCTTGGAAATAGTAACGGTCCAAACAAACCTGAGCTATTCCCTCCTTAGCTACCTTGGGGGGGGGGGGGGAGTGGAAGAAAAGAGGCGAAAGCAAACTAGGTCAAACATAAAGTCTGGTAAGTCCAGTGATTCTTAGTATTTAAACGAGGAAAAGGGTCATGACATGAATAAACTAAATATAAGACTAAACCATAGTAACAACATAACATGGGATATGGCAAGATAAACTGAATGTACTGATAAACTGAATGCGCTTATACTCCTTCTCTACTTCGCAACTACCCTATTTATACTGATTTCTATATCTCTGCACTACCTAACTGGTGTACAAACTAGTAATCTATGATCATATGATAACGTGATCCCAACCCCCATATTTGCGGTTGCCTTCAGGTGTACATCTATTATGGGGATTCCATTTATTACCTGGATCTAATCTAGGGTTTACTATCGAGTGCTTACTAGATTCAACCAGGGTTTACGCTACCCAGGGCCACTAGGGTTTATGCTACCTATTGAATGCTTCTCGGATTCAGGGTTTACGCGACCTAGGTCCAACTAGGGATTATGCTACCTACTTGTATTAATTTTCCATGTGTCTGTGTCAGTCGGCCCTCTCTTGCATGTAGATACTCTGTGCTGGCCCCACCATAAGGTGTATCGAGCCTTATGATAGCGACCCTACACGATTCAAGATGCATAGTGTATAACTACTGGTACCCAGTGCCTGCTCTTTCCACTCTGGAGTTCGTGCACGCCCGTAACCGTCGGAACCTACACTGATGTACCCCCTGCCGCTATTTTGACCGCTTATGATCAGCTTAGTAATCGTGCCCCACCCTGCCTAGTTTCAGGGTACCATGATACTTCTTACTTCAGTGGCATAAATTCCTATAATATCGAACTAGGCCTAAAATGCTTCTTACTTCAGCGGCGTTCTTGGGGGCCTTCTAGTCTTGAATTGCAACTAGTAGGATCCACTGCTAGCACTTCTCTTCAAACCATGTGCCCCAAGAAGCATACTTCATCTTGCTAACAGTGGCACTTTGAAATTTTAGATTTCAACTTATGCTTTCAAAATATGCCTAGAACCTCATCAATATGAGCTGCATGCTCTTCACTACTCTTGGAGAACACAAGAATGTCATGTATAAGTACCCCTAATAAACTTATTCAAAACTCCCCAAAAGACTGGACTCATACATTCAACGAAGCATGTTGAGGCATTAGTCAGGCCAAACAACATGACCAACTACTCGAAAACCCATCTGGTGCCTTAAACATGAATTTTCAACAATATCATCTGCAAATCGGGGCTAATGAAACCCATTAGCTAGATGTGAAATTATAGAGGTGCCACGGAACTGGCATAAAATATTATCCTTCTAGGGAGTGGATAATGATTCTTCTTAGTGAGCTTATTCAACTTTGTGTAATCGATGCAAAACCTTAGGGAACCATACGCCTTCATAATGAAGATACTTGTGCCCTCCACTCTGATATGCTACCTCAAATAAAACCCTTTTGTAGAAGCTAAGGGTTCGTTTGGTCAAAAATGAGTTTTAGGTTTTGAGTTTTCAAAATTGATTACAAAACATTAAAGATGTGAACGGAGGACGAATAGAATGAAATGAAGATGGAGGGGACCGCGGAGGGAATGTACCAATCATGGAAGGAAGAATTGCTCTTCGTATTTCTTTTATTTTTCAAAACATGAAAAATAGATGAAAGTTGTTTTTATTTTGTATGATAACTTTGTTTTCCAAAATAGTTGTTTTCCGTAATATACATACGTCGTGCACATTTTTGTATGGACGAAAACCAAAAAATTAAAATGGTAAACCAAACACTACCTAGCTAATCTTCTTACTTAATTCTTTCCTCTTCCTTGGCGACCTATAGTGAACTGGTAATGCTACCGGCTTAATATTATCACTCAAGTAGATCTTGAAGCTAATCTCTCGCTTAGAGTGTAGAGCCCTAACCACCTCGAAGATGTTTGAAAACCCTCTCACTACTGGAATAAAATCTATATCTGCTAAAGATAAATAGAGAGAATAAAGGAAACTAAGCATAACTGATCCCTCTGCATCCCAAAATATCTCGAGAGTTTTCCTACTACAAGTCTCTAGTCTGACTTCTCTCCTCTCATAGTTTAATATAGCTGCATATAACGCTAGCCAATCCATTCGAAGTACCATCCCATACCCAGAAAATCACATAATATAGGCATCACACTTAAACTCAATGCATAATATGAAAATCCTAAAAACCCAATGAACTATAGACAACTGTGTTAAGTATAATAATATGATTTTTGTTTAATGATAACAAAAATATATATGTTATTATATAAATATGTTTATAACCGTACTATGCTAGATTATATCTCATATAAAGATAAATATTTATATTGGATAAAATGCTATTGCACATAATTTAATACTCAAGCAGTTATTTTATTTAATTAAATTTCTAATTTTAATATTTGAGATAATACAATTCTCAGACTCCACTATTGTACAACTCACTGTTGTATAATACAGGCACACACTGATATACATTCCTCACTATAGATTGATTATCAGTTCACTCTTTTACACACTCAGTTATACATACAAACACTCATGCATGTACATACCCACTGGCACGCAGATCGAGTCTTCATATGCTCTAGCATCCTAAACAGTCACCTGTATACCTATCACAAAATTTCACACAATAAACAAGAACATAGGTAGGTTTAAATGTATGCAAATATAAATTTAGAAATTTATATTTGTCTTAGTTTCCGGTTTTTCTCACTGTTTTCAGACCGGGTCAGGTATATATATTTGTGTATGGATGACTTGTGATATTCACAGTGATTCACTGTAAATACCGCCAGGAAAACCATGTACAAGTGCTCGCAAATCAATCTCGACATAGCTACAATGGTCTGCTGATCAAGACCAGCTTTGACACACATACGTGGTCTACTGATCATGACTAGTCCTAATATGACTAGTAGCTAGTCTATTGAAATAAATAGAAATATATACATGCACATATAAACATGTATATTTTAGAAGTAAAAATCAACAAGAAAACTATACAAGCACATTGAATGTTCAAGTAAGCAAACAACAACAAAATGATTTCAAGAGATTGCAAGTGCTCAAAGAATGGTGCAACTAGACAAGAGACAACAAGCAACACGTAACTGGAACATGGATACATGTGCAAGAAAGACACAATCGACTGAATATACACAAACACATAAGTGAACAAAAACCAACATGGCAGCAAAAGTGAGACTAAAGAGAACTGCCAAATACAACAGCATACCACAAGGCCAAAACCAAAAAGTGTATAACCACTAGGAAAGATAGCAGGTGTAGCAACAAAAGATGTAACAAGATCAACATGGCAGCAAACAAAGGAAGCACAAAATGCATGCACCGACAATCTCAATCAAGAGTTCAATTGAAATGCACATCGCATAGCGCCCAACTACAAAAATAACCGCAACATGTACAAAGCCAGAAAAGCACAACTGATTGCAACATATGACAAAAGTGTCACTAGTAAGATAGCAATGCACAAGACCAAAAATAAGATCAATTCAAATTTTTTAATAGCAAAATTAAGATTATACCATCTTTTCTTATCGGTGATATCATCAAAAAAGGCATAGGAAATGTCTTTTTATTTCAAACAATTTCTATAGGTTTAAAGAAAATGAAATTAGGATACATATATTCTCGAAATATTTTGAACGAGTCAAAGTATAATAACATTTGAAGACTCAATCTTTTATTCACAGCAAGATGACCAAGTCATTTCCAGAAATCAAAGATAGACAATCTAATATTTTAAGAAAGATGATCGAATCAACTTTCCTGAAATCAGAGAGAGTGGAGGGTTTTAATCCTATAAATTAACCCATTATCATTATCGATAAAGTATGGAGGGATTGAATCAAAAGTCGAGTAGTAATAAAAAGTAAAAAGGGGAAATCACGTACTAATTTTCAAAGAGAAAAATCACCTCGACAACTTAACAAATAGTGGAAACGAAGTTCACGATTGCCGGAGCAACCGGAGGATATTAGGCGTACAATCGATCGATGTGCTCAATAATATGGCAGATTCAATCAAAGAGAAAACCCCTACTTTTATTATTCGAGACAGTGGCTATTGAATTAAAGAGGAAGCCGACCAAAGAAAATAAAGTGACTGAGCTTATGTGAAGAAAAGGGGATCAGCCAGTTATTATTTCAACTGTCATGTTATTTCTACTTTTTTAATTAGGGTTTAGTTTGAGATGTTTTTATTTTTGTATCTTTTATTTTCAAACTCTAGGTTTTATTAACTAGGTAGTAAACTATGAGATTTGTAGTTTGAGAATTCACATCTTAGAAGATTGAGTTGTGGCAGGGATTTGAGCTTAGAATTAGATTAATTGTTAGCGAGTGTCGTAAGTTTGCATGTTTTATGTGTTTTTATTACCTAATTTCTAGTAGAAACCTTGAGGGAAGCTGTAGGCAATTGGGTACCGAAGATGGGTATATTTGTGTTTTATTTAGTTTTTTGCATTTAATCTAATTATAATCCATGCTCATTTATTATCAATCATTATTCTGTGAAAAGTTATTACGAATCCTATTCACCCCCCTCTTGGGTCAATTTAGATCCAACAAGTGGTATCAGAGAAGGTTCACGTATCTGTTTTATTTTTATATTCCCTAGAGCTATGACTAAATTAGAGTTTTCTTTTTAAAAGGGTTAAGATATTTATCGTCCACCTATTTTTGATAAAGATAATTCTTCTTATTGGAAACATAAGATGAAACTATATATGAAAATATTGGAATTTGTATTTGGAATATCATCGAAAGTGGAGTGAATATATCAAATAAGTGGGATAAATCTTACAATAAAAAAGAGATGAATATTCTTATTTCTGCTCTTGTTAAATCTATATATAACCAAATTTCTCATTATCTAACCACTCATGAAATTTAGAATTATCTCAATGCCAAATATGGTGGAGAATTCAAGTATCCCTTAGAATTAGTCAAAGACGAATATTGTCCAATTAGTGTTGCAAATTACCACTTGGTTGAAAATACAAACTCAGAAACGTGCCTGATTTGTGTTATAAAGAAAAAGACTCGCTTGGCTGATAATACTAAAAAGGAGAAAGGTTTGGCTGGAATTTCAAAAGACGGCTCAAGTACTGATGATGATTCAATAAATGATGAGCTAGTGATTTATCTTTTAAAGACCGGCTTATTCATTGCAATAAATTAACTTATACCATTGATGACCTTGAATTGAAAAATAAACAATTAAAATCTAAGTATAATAGACTGAGTCGTGTATTAATGACACTGGTTCTCAAAGAAAGATCCTTATTGAATTAAATGAAAATCTGGAATCAATGCTTAGACACATTAGAAAACTTGGATCAAATTGTGAAAAATTTCAAACTCTTGAAACTAAAATTGAAAACCTTGTAAATTCGAAAAACTCTAGTTACAAAAATTTATTCTAATTTAGAAAAGGATTTTTCTCATGTCAATGAAAATTTTATAAAGCTTGAAAATTAAATTTTAATTTTGAAAAACAATGTGGATAAGTTAATTCACAAACGTAATAGTTTACAAAAGGAGTTAGAGAAATTTGAAAATTCAAAAGTTGAAATCTTTGAATAAGAAAACTTATTAAGATATGAATCGATTTTAAATGAGCTTGAAAAAGAAATTAGAAAATTAAAATATCATGAATGCAAAACTTATTTGAATTTTCAAAAGGAATTAACCGAGCTTAAAAGGAACTTCAAAACTCTTGAAAACAAAAACGTGATGTTGAAAAACAATACGATTGACATTACTAAAATAAATCATGATTTGGAAATTGAGATTAAAAAATTTAAGGATTTTGAAAACTTGGAATTTGGAAAACAATAGTGTTTTGAAAAAGAGATGCTTGAATTTAAAACCAAAATTAAGGAATTTGAAAATGAAAATTCGGTCTTAAAATGAAAAGAAGCTGATAAAAGAGAAATTACAATGAATCGATGTTCAAATCTAATAAATGAGAATAACTCGTTGAAATCCATATTCAACGACCATGAGTCGAAATTTTAGAAATTATCAAATAGTCTTTTTTTTTGAATTCACTATTGAAAAATAAGTTTAAATTTGAAAACCAGAAAGGACTTGAATTTGGAAATTTAATCGAGGAGGAAAATTATCATAAATTCGAAAATTCTTCAAATTGCTTGTATTGTGGAAACTTTATTCAAAATCATAATAAACGTTGGTTCAAAAACAATCCACTTAAACAAATTAAGTTCCCAAAATTTAGAAATTTAAATGTTTAAACACATTTGGATTACTAAGGGCACAATGGTAAATTTAAATAAACTGTTATTTAAACAAGTTTGGGTACCGAAAGTCACATATAGAGTTAATAGCTGTTTTACAACTTTTGTTAGATCACTTGACCCTCTAAACACTTGGGTACCAGGGGATGGCTAAGTAACAACTTTCCAGAAGAACCAAAGATGTTCCATATCAAAACCGAAGTTAACCGATACATGCTCCTTAGCCAAGAGTGGTAAGTTGGAGATCCATGAGCTATAAATGGTAAGTCAGGTATGATCTATGTTGATACCGAAAATTGGTATAACAACCAAAATGGTATTTCTAAACACGTTACCTAATCAGAGGCAAGATGCTTAGAAAGCACATCACCTTTTCAGAGGCGGGGCATTAGAAAACCTTTAGAGTTAAGTGAGGCCATATCTAACATTCAAAAGCATCAAAATACCAAAATAAGGGAAGAAGACAAGAATTTTATAGTGGTTCGACTCTTAATCGAGTCTACGTCCACTTTGAAGATGAGATTTCATTAATAACCAAAAGATTACAACATTTGCTCCATTATACATTCATGCAAGCTCCTTTGACTTGCATTTGTCCTTACAACCGATTGAAAGAATGGATGAAAGCTTGAAGTATTTTATGCCAATCCCTCCATGGAAGCCATGGATGAAAGCTCCTTAGATCTTTGGGTGAATGATCAAGAAGAAATGAAGAAGTGCGTGAAATGCTTATGCTTGTTCCTCTATGAAAGCTATGCTCCACATGCTCCAATGTTCCATAGACTTATGATTGATGATCGAGAAGAGATGTAGGAATTCTTGGAGAAATCCCGAAAGCAATTAGGCAGCACCTCCTTGTAGTTCCAGGAAAAGTCCCCCAAAATGATGGAGGTAGGGTCCTATTTATAGGCAGAGAAATGGCTGAAATCTTGTATTCAGGGGTCTGGTCGGTATTTTCGGTATTTATGGAAATGCCACTGCCAGTTGTCACCAGTTGTTTCCAGCTGTCACGCCATCACAGGTCGTTTCTAGCGCTTTGGCCGACCAGGAGCTTCCGCCAGAAGAAAGGACGACCAGGAGGCTAGAATGCGGAGCGGACCGACCAGGATGCCTGGAAGCGAAGCAGGCCGACCAGGAGGCTTGGAACAAACGGACCAGGAAGCCTTGGAGCTTGTTGGTGCGATCAGGAGCTAGCAAACGACCAGATACCTTGTATATTTGGAGCGACCAGAGATCTTTGGCCTCTGGAGCGACCAAAGCTCTTCAGCATTTTGGAGCGATCAAAGCTCTTCAGCAGTCTGGGGCGACCAGGAGCCTTTTGTCTCTGGAGCGACCAGATTTCTTTGGCTTCTGGAGCGACCAGCGTTGGAGAGACCAACTTTCTTTATATATTTTGAAGCGACCAAGAATCTTCTGTACTCTGGTGTGACCAGGAACTTTGGTAAATTTAGAACGACCAGCTATATTGAATATTTGGAGCGATCAACTTTCTTCTTTATTTGGAACGATCAAGAACTTTGGTAAATTTAGAACGACCAGCTATATTGAATATTTGGAGCGATCAGGAGTCAATTTCTTACGACTGATCCCTTTTAATACCCGTTTGACCGACTCCCACTTCTAACATGTTCAAAACTGACCTGTATGTGCTCAAACCGATCAAGTGGATAACAATATGCCCCTCGGAGTTTCATGATTTTTATGAAAATTATGGACTTCGAAGTATTCGTGGATCGATTCGATATGGATAAAGGTCGGTTTTGGACGTGGTTTCCAGAGGTCGGTTTTGAATTTGGCTTGAGGGATCGGCTAGTTTTCGAATGCGAGCTCTAAGCTTGGATCGGATACGCTTCCTTGGCGGTCCGTCTTGAGTTTTGGAACGTACGAAAATGCCAAACTTTTGGAAGACGACGAGACAATTCTCGAAATACGAAGAGACCAGATTAAACTTTATGTAATTAATTTAACTCATCATTCTCTCGTTCACTTTTTCTTGGTCAGAATTTTCATTAATGGCAGCTCTCTTCTTCTAAAACAAATTGCTTACTTTCTTGCTTACTTCTTCGCCGATTCAAGCTGTTGCTTCATTGTTTCAAGACTGTGCTTCTTCAACCCGAACCATTCTTCCAAATCTCAGGTATCTTTTGAGTTAGTTCATCTTTAATCGCGACAGCATTCGTAAGTCTTTGTCGTTGATGTCATTCATCAATTGAGTGTGGTTTCACTCGAGTCATGTTAGATGATCTTTCGCTTGGGAGAATTTTGGATGGTTGATTCATCTTGGGATCGGGTTTGACCGATCCATCACTGGATCGATTGTGATTGATCCACCATGGATCGGTCATGGCCGATCCGGAATCGAATTGGTTCAATCTTTTGCCGATCCAAGGTTGAACCGGTTACATTCGTTCTTCCTTGATTTAGAGCCAGTTACACATTTTCATGCTCGAAAAACTTTATTTTGCAGGATGTCAGGAAGTTCTGATCAGGAGAGTTCAAGGAAGCATCAGTGCTTGGGAAAACAACCCGCAGCTGAGCCCCATGCTTCTCCGGCCGAGCCATCTTCTGCTGATCTTCGGGCCATCATCAACAGGCCTCGCTTTTGTCCTGTTCCTCATACCTCTGAACTGGCTAACCGATTTGAAGGTTGGTGCCTTGATGGTTTGCACTTTGAACAATTCAGCTTGGATATATATCCGTCAGATGACCGGTCAGTTCCAGAAGACTTGGACGTTCTCAGGACTCATTTTGCGGCACAGCTTGACGAGACGAAGGCCTGGATGGAGAGGCATTTGGGAAACATTGAGCTGTACCACTCACGCAAGTTTGGTGCATGGAAGACTTTTGCTTGTGACCTCCAACGGTTGAATCGGGAGAGCTTGGAGCGGATCGCCTTGCTGGAGAAGGATAAGGCTGTGCTTATTCAGGTCTTGAAGTCCCAGGACGACCTCATTGCTGAACTGTCGAGCTCCGCGGGCAGGGCAAGTCCAGGTGGTTCTCCTTCCGGTTCTCCTAAGTAATGGTACCGTTCTTGCTATCTTTTTGGCTTTTTGCTTAGTATGTTCATGACTTTAGACCGGTTGTATATGCGGGTGCCGGTCCCCGCTTTAACTCTTTAAGTCGCTGATGTCGGAACACCATGGTTATTGTACTTGTGTTTGTTGACCCTTCTTGGATGGAAGGGATATGTTTATAGTATCTACTGCCGCTTAGTTGACTAACTTGCTTAATCTGCCCGCTTTTATTTTGCCTTTCTGTGTTTGAATGTGATATGGCAATGCTCTGTGCTCTTGTATTTTGAACCTTGTCATTACTTTCTTCCGCTTGTCCTGGTTTGCATACCACACTCGCACATCTCACTTTACACACATGGCTTGTTTACGGATTTTTCAACTGTATATAGTTGCAGTGATCCTTTGGCATGTAAAGAATCAAGTAGTCACTTTTGCTATATGCCCCTGTACCAATGGGATATTTCAACTTTAATACATTGAAAATAGATTTGAGATTTGGATGTTTTTAAGTTGTGATCAGAATTTAGAAAGCGTCTGTCATTGCATTTTGACATTTGGAGCTTTTTCATTCTTCATACGAACTTCGCAGGTGTTATCCAGCATCTCTTATCCTTTGTATCTGAATGTATTAGATATTCGAGAAATGTTTGAATGCCTTTTGAAGGTTTTCCTTGTCAAAGACTCAGTAATATCGTAGTCAAGTTTTATCTGACTTTGATTTATTGACCGAGCACCCCTGGAGAAGACTTAGTTTATTATTCGACTGAGAATCCTCGGAGAGGGTTTGGGTTAAGAGACTCGGTTATAACGCAATCAGATTTTGTCTGACTTTGGGTTATTTGGCCGAGCACCCCTGGAGAAGACTCAGTTTATTATTCGATTGAGAATCCTCGGAGAGGGTTTGGGTTAAGAGACTCGGTTATAACGCAATCAGATTTTGTCTGACTTTGGGTTATTTGGCCGAGCACCCCTGGAGAAGACTCAGTTTATTATTCGACTGAGAATCCTCGGAGAGGGTTTGGGTTAAGAGACTCGGTTATAACGCAATCAGATTTTGTATGACTTTGGGTTATTTGGCCGAGCACCCCTGGAGAAGACTCAGTTTATTATTCGACTGAGAATCCTCGGAGAGGGTTTGGGTTAAGAGACTCGGTTATAACGCAATCAGATTTTGTCTGACTTTGGGTTATTTGGCCGAGCACCCCTGGAGAAGACTCAGTTTATTATTCGACTGAGAATCCTCGGAGAGGGTTTGGGTTAAATTTGCGCCTGCTTTTGGACCATATTTCTTCAGTAAAGCTATGGCAAGTTTTATGTCGGAAAACAGGATGACGGAGGTATCGTGTCCTGTAACCATAGCTGTGCATCTTTTGGATATATGATCAAAGACATGCGAATATAAAGCTTAGACAGAATCAGAAGTGCTGCTGGATTCATACTCATGTAATTTCATACAAAGTATTTACTATATTCATAGAAAAATACAAAAGAATATGAGTTAGAAAATCATTTGAAATAACGACGAAGGTGATCACTGTTCCAGGCCCTTGGGAGTTCTACTCCATCTGTAGTTTTGAGTTTAAAGGTACCGTCAAGAAGCTTTTGGTCGATGACAAATGGACCTTCCCAATTGGGGCCAAAGACTCCTGTTGCGGTCATGATTTTCTTTAACACCAAGTCTCCCACTTCGAATGTTCTATGCCTGACCTTTTGATTGAAGTGTCGAGCAACTCTTCTCTGATGGGCAACCATTCTAAGTTCTGCTTCGGTTCTTCTTTCCTCAAGTAGGTCGAGAGCTTCAAGTTGCAGCTTTTCATTCTCTTCCTGGCTAAAGTGTACTTTGCGGTGAGTAGGAACTTCCAATTCCACAGGTATCATCGCTTCCGAGCCAAATGCCAAAGAGAATGGAGTATGCCCTGTTGCAGTTTTGTGAGTTGTACGATAAGCCCATAGGGCAAGTGGCAATTCTTCAATCCAGTTGCCCTTAGCTTTCTCAAGACGCTTTTTAATGGTGGACTTCAGGATTTTGTTGACTGCCTCAACTTGCCCGTTGGCCTGCGGGTGGGCATCTGCTGCAAAACTTTTCTGAATATGATATTTGTTGCAGAAATCCTTGAATTCATCACTTTCAAATTGCGTGCCATTGTCGGTGATAATTTTCTGTGGAACCCCAAACCTGCATATGATATTTTTCAACACAAAGTTGATTACCTTCTTCGATGTGATAGTTGCCAATGGTTCAGCTTCAGCCCATTTGGTAAAGTAATCCACGGCCACTATAGCATATTTGAAGCTCGATTTTGCGGTAGGTAGTGCTACAATCAAGTCTATGCCCCAGACAGCGAATGGCCAAGGACTCAACATCTGTGTTAACTCGGTTGACGGAGCTCTTGGAATTTTTGCAAATTTCTGGCACCGGTCGCATTTCTTAGTGAATGTCATTGAGTTGAAGTTCACATCGGGCCAAAAATAACCATATCGAAGGACCTTTTTGGCAAGAGTCTGTCCACCAACATGACCTCCACAATCTCCTTCATGTAGCTCCGCCAAAATCGCTTTAGATTCCTCCTTTGTTACACACCGTAGTAATGGCGTTGAATATCCTCTCCTGTATAAATGACCGTCTTGGACGAGATATAGGCGAGACTTTCGGAGCAGTTTTCTGCGATCCTTTGGTTTCTCAGGAAGTGTTCCGTGAAGTATATAGTTTTTTATAGGGGTCATCCACGAGTCGGGCTCGTTGGTTGCTTCCACAACCCAGTCTATATCGGATTCCTCAATGCTGGAACTAAATAATACTTCCACAGGAACTAGATCGAAGATTTGAGGATCTCCGGTGCTAGCCTGCTTTGATAAGGAATCTGCCTTCCAATTTTCTCTGCGGGGAATATGAGAGATAGAATAATATTCCAAGTTGTCGAGAAGTTCTTTGGCTTTAAGCAGATATGTCGGAAGCCTTCCCATCTTAGTCTGGAATTCACCTTTGATTTGAGAAACCATTAGCTATGAATCGCTGAATATTAGTAGACTTTTCAAGCTTAATTCTTTTGCAACCCGCAATCCTCCAAGTAACGCTTCATATTCGGCCTCGTTATTGGTGCTGGGGAATTCAAATCGCAGAGCACAACATACATGTCGTCCTTCTGGGGTTTCGAATACTGTCCCTGCCCCAGCACAATATTCATTCTTAGCGCCATCAACTAAAAGTTTCCACCTAACGGACAATTCGTTAGTTTCCTCCATTTCCTCTCCTCTGTCAGTGAATTCAGCGATAAAGTCGGCCAAAGCTTGTCCATTTATTGCTTTTCTGGGGTAGCAAGTGATACCATATTGGCTGAGTTCAATATTCCATTTCAGGAGTCTCCCCGAAGTTTCTGGACGGAACAATACTTGTTTCAAGGGTTGGTCGGTAAGGACTTTAATAGAGTGGGATTGGAAATAGGGTCTGAGCTTTTGTGATGCGATGAGCAAGGCATATGCAAGCTTTTCTATCCTTGGATAATTCATCTCTGCCCCGGTAAACCTTTTGCTAATGTAGTATACTGGCCACTGCACTTTGTCTTCCTCCCTAACAAGTGCTGCGCTCAACGCATGGGATGACACTGCAAGGTATAAGAGCAAGCTTTCTCCATCCCTAGGCTTCGATAGCATCGGAGGGGATTCCATGTGCTTGATGAGATCTTCAAATGCTTGCTGGCATTCGGGAGTCCACTGGAAGCTTTTCTTTTCCTTTTTTAATGCATCAAATAGGGGAATGCACCTGTCCGTTGCCCTTGAGATGAAGCGACTTAATGCTGCTACCTTGCCATTTAAGCATTGGAGTTCTTTCTTAGTCCGTGGAGCTTGCATTTCTCATAAAGCAATCACTTGTGCTGGGTTTGCTTCAATGCCCCGAGCATTTACCATGAAACCAAGAAATTTTCCTGATGCTACGCCGAACGAGCACTTAAGTGGATTGAGCTTCATGCCGTATCTCCTCGGGATTTGGAACATTTCATCAAGATCCTCTATATGATTCTTTGCCTCTTTGGATTTTACCAGCATGTCGTCAACATAAACCTCCATAGTCTTTCTAATTTGAGTTTTGAACATCGCGTTCACCAAGCGTTGGTAGGTGGCACCTGCATTTTTCAAACCAAACGGCATTACCTTATAACAATATAAACCACGATCAGTTATGAAACTGGTACTATCCTGGTCTGGCTCGTGCATCATAATCTGATTGTATCCAAAATATGCATCCATGAAATACAATAGTTCATGCCCCGTTGTTGCATCAACAAGTTGATCAATTCGAGGTAGGGGGAAACTAACTTTTGGGCAAGCCTTATTCAAGTCAGAATAATCAACACACACTCGCCATTTGCCGTTTGATTTTTTCACAAGGACTGGATTGGACACCCAATTAGGATAGGTGGATTCTCGAATGAAATTATTCGTCAATAGCCTATCCACTTCATCTTTCAAAGCTTCAGACCTTTCTGGGCCCTGCATCCGTCTTTTCTGCTTCACCGGGCGCACATTGGGGTCACTATTCAGCTTATGCACTATTACGTCTGGAGGTATCCCACACATATCTGAGTGACTCCAAGCGAAGACATCCAAATTTGCTTTCAAAAAACTAATCAATTCCTTTTGCAGCATAGGGTCCAATTGGGAGCCTATCTTTATTAGCTTATCTGTATCACTATCATGGATCTCTATGGAAATGGTAGCTTCAGCTGGTGCTACCTTTTCATCCCCTGCACTGATTTTTCGTGGGTCCATATCTTCCTACATGTCGTTATATGCTCCAGCGCAGGGGGAGGTCATTAATTGCTATAAAGGAGCTTCATGGATGCAGAGAGGAGTCTCCGCATCCTTCTGAATTTCGTATTTCCGAACTTCAATTAGTTCTGCCATATAGCATTCTCTCGATTCCTGAGGATCCCCTTTGATAACTCCCACCCCATTTGCGGTCGGGAACTTCATCATCAAGCACCAAGGAGCAAGAGCTATCCTGAAGTCGGCAAGTGCTGGCCTTCCCAAGAATGCACTGTACCCTGAAAGTGAGTCAATTATAACGAAAGATTGTATCATGGAGACTTGCCTCTCTCCCTCTCCTAGCTCTACAAGGAGATCAATCACACCGATTGGTTGAGTTGGTACGCCAGTGAACCCGTGTATTTTGTCTTTGCTAGCTCGCACATTATCCATGGATAAACCCATTTTAGAGAAAGTACTGTAAAACAGAATGTTCACGGATGCTCCGTTATCAATCAACACCTTCTTTGCTATTGCTGGACCCAAGCCAATAGTGATCACCATTGGGTCAACAGTTGGAACCAACATTCCGTCGGAATCCCGATCCCGGAAGATAACATCTTCGCATGACGTTTTAGGCATTTTTCGACGAAGAGAATTATTGCAAACCTCAAAACCGTCTCCTTTTAGAATGCTTCTTGGTTCATTAGTATACCTGATCATATCCTCCCAAGTATCCCCTGCAGGATGAGGACCACCACTAATCGTATTGATTATTGGTCGGGAGTCACTTGCAGGTGTTCTTCCATCTTGAGTCGGACGAGTTTGCTGTCCCTGAGTAGGCTCGACATCTGTTGACCGCTTTACATACTCTTGGAGGCGATTCTTCCTTATTAATTCTTCAACCAGATTCCTCAAGTGTCGACACTCATTCGTGTCATGGCCTAGTCGATTATGGAATCGACAAAACCTTCCAGAGTTCGCAGCTTCTTCGGACACCTTTACTGGCTTTGGGCTTGGATAGCCCTCTGCATCCTTCGTTGCCATATATATGTGCTCGATTGTATCATTCAACAGAGTAAAATCTGTTGGCTTGAAGAAACGCCGTTTCTTGGAATCCTTATCATTTCCAGCATCATTACTGCTTCCTCTCTTTTGACCTTCCCCAAAATTTTCTTGACTATTCCTTTTGGGAGCTTCCTTCCTTTCCGGGACCACCTTAGCTTTGACATTGCCAACGGAATAGATAGGATCATCTTCAAGACACATGTATTCCTCGGCTTTGTCATAAAATTTCTCTAGCGTCTCAGGTTTCTTTCTTTTTAGCCACCTTCCGAACTCAGACAGCTTATCAATGCCCCCCTTTAAGGCCATTAGAATTAGCCTTGGCTCGTGGGTCCCTACTTCTGCAGTAGCAGCATTAAAACGATTCAAGAAAGACCTTATCGTTTCACCAGGAGCTTGTTCTAGTTCATTGAGGGACATGATATCTCTGACCTTTGTTGTTTGGAGGCGGAACTGGTCTCGGAAGCATCTTGCCAATGTGGCAAAGTTATCAATAGATCTGGGAGGCAACTTTGTGAACCATAATGACGCAACCCCCTCCAAATACACCGGGAAGTACATGCACTTAAGCTTGTCAGTTGCTTGTGCCCCATCCATGTGTTGATCGTATCGAAACAAGAACACATTAGGGTCACCTGTCCCATTATAAGCTTGGATGGTGGGCGGTTTGAACTTTCGCGGGAAGGTCGTTTTCTTGATTCTTTCGGTAAGGGGGGTTTTAGATGGCTCGAATTCCCATTCTGCTTCATTGTCGTTTCGGTGCTTGTCCTCCTTCATTATCTGTCGGACCATCTTCAGAAGGCGATCCTTCTCGTCGAGGCTTTCTGCGGGGCGGACGCCTATGTCTTGGCCGGAGGCTTGCCTTTGCAAACCTTCACGGTTGCGACTTAGGGGCCCTGGCCTTTCTTGATTGGAAAGTGCCCCTTTGGCAGCATCGGCAACTCGACAAGAAGTAGCTTCTCCATTATGGTTCCAAGCGGCTTGCTTTGGATTATCAGGCTTTCCTTTACCAGGATTAGAGATTTCTTGAAAAGATTTTTCTCGATTTAGACTATAAGAAGAAGAACCAGCATCCTCTGCACGAGTGGGCTTAGAGGCCACCTTTGCCGTAGCGGCATGAAGAGCAAAGAGCGAATCAAGTTTTGTCAACATGGCTTTGTTAGCTATCTCTAGCTGTTGCGTCAATCCAGCGACAGCTTGATCAAGCTCGCCCCTTGTAACATTCACGCCTCCATTTGATGTTTCGCCTACTTCAAATTGGTTGATCATGGGGGTTTCCTCCCGATTTCTTTCATTAGATGTCCTAGTTCTCGCTTCCTTGCTCACTTTTGGCGGCATTATTTCAGAAAGCAACTTGAACTTTGAGGAGAGTTCGTCGGAAGGTCCAAATCGCAAGCTGGAGCGAGCTATTTTAAGGCTTAGCTTCAAGATCTTCGTAGTATATTTGATGCCAGAAAGTAGATCTGGCCCCACGGTAGGCGCCTAATTGTTAATACCGAAAATTGGTATAACAACCAAAATGGTATTTCTAAACACGTTACCTAATCAGAGGCGAGATGCTTAGAAAGCACGTCACCTTTTCAGAGGCGGGGCGTTAGAAAACCTTTAGAGTTAAGTGAGGCCATATCTAACATTCAAAAGCATCAAAATACCAAAATAAGGGAAGAAGACAAGAATTTTATAGTGGTTCGACTCTTAATCGAGTCTACATCCACTTTGAAGATGAGATTTCATTAATAACCAAAAGATTACAACATTTGCTCCATTATACATTCATGCAAGCTCCTTTGACATGCATTTGTCCTTACAACCGATTGAAAGAATGGATGAAAGCTTGAAGTATTTTATGCCAATCCCTCCATGGAAGCCATGGATGAAAGCTCCTTAGATCTTTGGGTGAATGATCAAGAAGAAATTAAGAAGTGCGTGAAATGCTTATGCTTGTTCCTCCATGAAAGCTATGCTCCACATGCTCCAATGTTCCATAGACTTATGATTGATGATCGGGAAGAGATGTAGGAATGCTTGGAGAAATCCCGAAAGCAATTAGGCAGCACCTCCTTGTAGTTCCAGGAAAAGTCCCCCAAAATGATGGAGGTAGGGTCCTATTTATAGGCGGAGAAATGGCTGAAATCTTGTATTCAGGGGTCTGGTCGGTATTTTCGGTATTTACGGAAATGCCACTGCCAGTTGTCACCAGTTGTTTCCAGCTGTCACGCCATCACAGGTCGTTTCTAGCGCTTTGGCCGACCAGGAGGTTCCGCCAGAAGAAAGGACGACCAGGAGGCTAGAATGCGGAGCGGACCGACCAGGATGCCTGGAACCGAAGCAGGCCGACCAGGAGGCTTGGAACAAATGGACCAGGAAGCCTTGGAGCTTGTTGGTGCGATCAGGAGCTAGTAAACGACCAGATACCTTGTATATTTGGAGCGACCAGAGATCTTTGGCCTCTGGAGCGACCAAAGCTCTTCAGCATTTTGGAGCGATCAAAGCTCTTCAGCAGTCTGGGGCGACCAGGAGCCTTTTGTCTCTGGAGCGACCAGATTTCTTTGGCTTCTGGAGCGACCAGCGTTGGAGAGACCAACTTTCTTTATATATTTTGAAGAGACCAAGAATCTTCTATACTCTGGTGCGACAAGGAACTTTGGTAAATTTAGAACGACCAGCTATATTGAATATTTGGAGCGATCAGCTTTCTTCTTTATTTGGAACGATCAAGAACTTTGGTAAATTTAGAACGACCAGCTATATTGAATATTTGGAGCGATCAGGAGTCAATTTCTTACGACCGATCCCTTTTAATACCTGTTTGACCGACTCCCACTTCTAACATGTTCAAAACTGACCTGTATGCGCTCAAACCGATCAAGTGGATAACAATCTATAAATTCGTTTTGTTTTTATTTTCTTATCGATGTTAATTCATATTGACACTACTGTAGTATTTTTGACATATCTTGAGCTTTATAGCTTAAAATTGTAAAATCAAGATTTTTGAGAAAATAAAATCAATTGTCTACAAATTATATGTTTTTGTGTTTTTCCAGGATTTAAACTTAAATTGATGAAAAACCGTAATACATTTGAAGTATATGTTATAAACTATTTTCAAAATTTCTGTCAGTGTTGTAGTATTTTGATCATATCTTAAACTCCGTTACTCAAAATTATGGAACTCTGGAAAGATAATGAAATTTACATAACTTTTTATTTTGAATTTCTGATAATTCACCTTGAAAAGTTTTGAATATCCGCATTCAATACAGTGCACTACTTGAAAACTATTTTAGATGAGTTATGATAATTTCATTGTTTTTTAGCTTGGCTTGTCTATTTGAATCATTCGATGTTTGATGTTATGTTGAATCGCATGAACTATCATATTTTGATTTAAATTATGAAAATAATCTTATCAAGAGATTTCAAGTGCACTATTTTAGACTTGAATCATTGATCATCCCTTGTGCTTGATAGAATTAATAAAGAAATTCCCTTATGAATTTTATTTTAAAATTGGTAGTTTGCTGCTCTGATAAAAGAAACTGAATCTATTTGAGTGAGCTGGATGATTTAATAATAAGTTAATTGAAAAATCAGTGTCTGAGAGAACATGTAGTGATACTATGTGAAATCAGAACTGCATGTGTTATCCGAGTTTACAAAACCCCTCTTTCAGAAAATTGGTCTTCACATATTTCGGATATTAAAAGTATTTTGATTGTTTTCTCAAAAATTAAATGATAGACCAATTGAGCCGTTTTGGAACTCATCAAAATTATTTTTATATTTATGAAATTGTGATGAGCAGTAACTATACTATATTTCATAACAAGAGAAAATATTATTCAAGATCTCATGATGATTCAGCAGATTTTATAATTTTTTTGAATCAGTGCGTATTTCATTATCATTTTCTTTACTATCATCTTTCTCTCATTCATCAGAATTTAATATGATGTGGAGAGTTTAAATGGTGTTTTGGAAATAAGGAAGTATTTTAAAGAAATATTTTTATCTGAGGTATTCACTACCATTTAAAAATCCTCACAGCTATACATTAGTGAACCACCTTAATCTCTGTATTTGTGCTTCCATTTTCTTTTAAAAGTCCTTAAGTTTATGCATGGATCAAACTCATACAAGAGAAGGATAAAAGGTAAGTATATTTCTAATCCCCCTTAAAAGTCCTATTAGTTATGCATGGTTAGAAAATATTTAATAATTTTTTAAGTAATTACAACTACATTTGAAAGTCCTAATGGTTATGTGTGGTTAGTAAGAGCTTAAATTATTTTAAGAAAATTGTGCTTAGATTTAAAATTTATTTGAAAGATTTGGATTTCATATACCTATATTTGAAATCTAATAACTCTCTTCTTTTAATGAAATAGATCATAAATCCATAATTATGAAAAGTGAAGATTGTTTCTAATTTAAAAAATATTATGATTTTTGTTTGATTAAAAGAGAATTATGATATATATATACACACATATTCCCTCTTCATTTGATTTATATTTATAGCCTATGTTCGTCACTATTTCAATTTCTATTATTCTTTTGATGATAACAAAAGGAGGATAAAGGTTAAGATTTTGATAGATGAGTGAATAAATCAAGAACATTTTAATATTTGAAATTAAATTGCATTTAAATTTTCTCATATGCATCTATATAGATGGAGTTCAGTTGCAGAGGAAGGATGCAAATAGGGGGAGTACTACATTTCACAGTCAAACACAATTATCACATTGAAAATTTTAGGGTATGTTTGTCATCATCAAAAGGGGGTTATTGTTGAGTATAATAATATGATTTTTGTTTGACGATAACAATCATATATGTTATTATATTAATGTGTTTGTAACTATACTATTCTACGTTGCATCTCATATAGAAATAAATATTTATATTACATAAAATGTTATTGCACATAATTTAATATTCAGCAGTTATTTTATTCAATTATATATTTTATTTCCATATCCGAGATAGTACAACTTTTTGACTCCACTATCATATATTTCACTATTGTATAATACAGACATACATTGATATACATACATTCCTTACAATAGACTAATTACTCAGTTCACTCTGTTACACACTCGGTTACATACTCAGACACCCTCATATATGTATACATACTAAAACACATACACTGAGTCTTCAAATGCTCCAGCATCCACTCCAGCCAGCTGTATACCTATCATAGAATTTCACACAATAAACTGGAACACAGATAGATTTAAATGTAAGAAAATATAAATTTATTTTTAAATTTTTTATTTGACTCAGTTTCGGTTTTTCTCATCATTTTTTGATAGGGTCAGGTATATATATTTGAACTTGGACGCCTTGTATTACTCATATGGATACATATTAAATACTACAAGGCATACCGAGTACAAGTACACGAAGATCAGCCTCAGCATAACTACAGTGGCCTGTTGATGAAGACTAGCCTCGACATAAATACGTGGTCTGTTGAACTTGACCAGCCTTCATACGACTAGTAGCCGATCTGCTAAAATAAAATAAAAATATATACATGGACATGTACACATGTATATTTCAGAAGCAAAAATCAACAAGAAAATAGTACAAGCATATGGAATGGTCAAGTAAGAAAAATACAACAAACAAGTTTCAAGAGGTTACAAGTGCTCAAAGATTGGTGCAACTAGACAAGAGACAATAAGCATCACATAACTGGAACATGGATACGTATGCAAGCAAGGCACAACCAATTGAACATGCACAAACACATACGTGCTCAAGAAACAACACAGCAACAAAAGCGAGACCAAAGATAATTGCCAAATATGGCAGCACACCATAAGGCCAAAACCAAAAAGTGTATAGCCATTGGGTAAGACTGATAGAGAAGAAACAAAAGATGGAACAAGACCGACATGGCAACAAACAAAGGAAGCACAAAATGCATGCACCAACAAACTTAATCAAGAGATCAACTAAAATGCACATCACAAAGTGGCCAACTATACAAATAACTAAAACATGTACAATGCCAAAAAAGCACAACTGATTGCAACATATGACAATAATGTGACCGGTAAGATAGCAATGCACAAGACCAACAGTAGCATATGTTCAAAAATAATAATAATAGCAAAATCAAGATTACAGAATCTGTTATTATCAGTGAAATCACCAAAAAAACAAAGGTAATGTCTTTTTATTTCAAATGGTACTACAAGTTCAATGAAAAAGAAACCTAGAAATAAATTTTCTCGAAATACTTTGAACAAGTCAAAGTATAATAACATTTGGAGACTCAATCGTTTATTCACAGCAAGATGACCATGTCATTTCGAGAATTTAGAGATACACAATCTTTTATCTTAAGAAAGATGATCGAATCAGCTTTCCTTATATCAGAGAGAGTATAGGATTTTATTCTTATAAATTAACCCAATATCACCATCGCTAAAGTGTGGAGAAATCAAACCAAGATTTGAGTAGTAATAAAAAGTACAAAAGGGAGAAACTCACATATTGATCTCAGAGAGCAAATTCATCTCGACAACTTAACAACAGTGGAATTGAACTTCGTGATTGCCAGAGCAACCAAAGGATATCACGTGTTCAATCTATTGAAGTACTCAATAATGTAGTGGATTCGATTAAAGTGAAAAACCATAGTTTTATTATTAAAGACACTAGCCATTGAATTAAAGAGGAAGCTGGCCAAATAAAATAAAGTGACCGAGCTTATGTGAAGAAAAGGAGGCTGGCTAATTATTATTTCAACTGTCTTGTTATTTTTTACTTTTTAATTAGATTTCAGTTTGAGGTGTTTTTATTTTTTATCTTTTATTTTCAAACTCTAGGTTTATTAACTAGGTAGCAAACTATGGAATTTGTAGTTTGAGAATCCGTAACTTAGGGGATTGAGTTGTGGCCGGGTTATGCGCTTAGAATTAGGTTAATCGTTAGCGGGTGTGGCAAATTTACGTATTGTAAGCCTTTTTGATTATGTAATTTCTAGTTGAAACCTTGGGGTAGCAGTAGGCAGTTGGGTGCCAAAGCTAGGTATATTTGTGTGTTAGTTACTTTTCCACATTTACTATAATTATTATCTATGCTAATTTATTATTGATCGTTATTCTATGAAAAGTTATTATAAACCATATTCACCCCCTCATTGGTTAATTTAGATCCTGCAAAGCTTGTCAATCCTCCTGTAAGGTTTGAGACTACAATCGGGTCTAAAACTAATAATATACTAAAGTGCAGCAATCAAGTAAAGAGCTAGAAATAAAGGAGTGTGGTGCTTTCGAATCAAAAAGTGCTCGAGTGGAAAATTAGAAAAGGTAATCAAACCTTCAACTGGGGTCTTCCTATCTCTGTCTTTCCAACTACCCGACGGTACTATATCCAATGCCTGAATCTGTGAAACTTGAGCACTAGCTCTTTGTGCTCCACTAATTTTCTGAGGGCATGCTCTGCTAAGATGTCTAACCTGATGCAATTGTAACACTTGCCTCTCATGGTATCCCACTTACAAACCTTAGCAAAGTGACCCAAAAATCCACAATTATGGCACCCACTGTCTTTCTAAATCTACCTCTTTTGTGAACCACCACCAATCTTCTTGTTCTTTTTATCCATCCACCATTTCTTCTTGGTCTCAACTCCTTTGGGCCCTCTTTCACTTCCTTGTCTTAGCACTACTGCAATCCGACATTAATGTTGCCTCTACAAAGGATTCGAAGGTGGCCCCACAGGCATATGAGTCAATGGCAACCCAAAAAAGGTTAGTTGAAGCCCTTTCAAAATATAACAACCTTCTTATAGGGCATATAACTAGATGATATAACCTAAACCACGATAGCTCATTGAATTGGTTGATGTATTCTTTGATGGATAAGTCTCCTTATCTCAACTAAATGAACCTTTCTAATTGCACTCCTTCCTCTACTTGAGAAAAGTACTTCCTCTCAAACCTTTCCTTGAATCGATACCAACTTATAACTCTAGCCTCAACCTTCATGACTTTCCACCAATAGGAAGTCTCCTCCTTCAACTTCTATAAGGCAAGTTGAACTCTTCCTCAATATGAAAGTCTCATGAGATCGAAAATCCTCTCTATATTATGTAGCCTTGTCCAAGCTTCAACAAACGTCTCAGTCCCCAAGAATGTCTTTCCCTCAAGTCTAGAAAAATCCTTACAAATTTTAGGAAAATCAACTACCGCTGATGGTTGAGCAAGATGTTGGATCTTGCACTGGTTCCTATGGTTGGCCGATGCCGCGGCTTGATGATACCTATGGAACCAAGTAGGTATCACTACGCCCTCAGGAAGATTAGAGGCGTCTTACATACCATGCAAAAGAAAAGGATAGGAATTGTGATTCGAACGAATCAAAGGAAGGTTTTGCTGACTTGAGGGAATATCACTCTTTATATCTTGAAAATAGAGAGTTCTGAAAATATATTTTCTTTTAGAATAGCATTTACTTTAAAAACAAGTTTTTCGGAATCCTATAACCTTAGGCTCTGATACCAAATGAAACACCCTGCATCCTTTAGTATCTGCAAATCAGAATACAAAAGAATGCATATCTAAGTATAACTGAAAAATATCATAGAGATTAAAATACACGGGATATGTAAAATAGATACAGCGTCAACACAATGAAAACATAGCTTGATATTTATTCAAAAATATCCTTCATTTCAGAAAACTACATCAAGTTATAACTATTATACGATGTCATGAAATAAACTGCATGTCTCACTCATCCTCACTAGAAAATAGAGTACATAACATAAAATACCATCTCAAGTAACAATAAAAACAACCAGCTAAAAGTGATGAAAAAATAGAAAAAAGATAAATCTACAATAAAAAATGAACTCCCATAAGCATGCTCCTCCAATAAATTCGGAATAATCAATATCAACCATGTGAGTCTGAAGAGGGAAAGAAGGGAAGAAAGAGGAGTAAATCAGATATAAAGTCTAATGAGTAAAGTAATTGCTAGCATGATAAGTAAAGTAAAAAGGATATACTTAGTAATAGTTCTATGTACATGCTCAAATAAGATGATTTCTAATACTAAGTGTTATAACTGAGTTTCTTTTTTGATAGTTTGCAGTTTACTATTCTGAACTCTTTTGATTTGGATTAGTTTTCCTAGTTCCACCATTTGATCTGTTATAACCCTAATCTGTTGCCATCCTGTGGCCTATCATACTAGGGTAACGTACTGTACTAGTAGGTCCTATCTACTAGCAAAAAGATATGTAAACTAGCATATGCCATAGTAGTCCCTGATCAAAATCTGCACGCTCAGCCAGTACCATATGGCCTACTAACCAAACTCTATTAACCTCTTATACCAATGTGCCACATAAGCATGATCCATTTTCCTAAAACCAGCAGATCATATCTGAAAGGAGAAGTGGTCATACTGGTCATAACAAACAAATTATTGTTTTTCAACCTAACCCAGTTATATTATTTTGACCTCTTACAACCTATGTTTCACTTAAGAATTCCGGTCTTCCTAAGACCACTAGATCTTATCCGAAAAAGAAGGTGGCAGAAACGGTCTTAGCTAATAATATGTGTTTTCCTCTGTTCTTAGCTCAATCCTAAATCTGAGCCAAAATTAATGACCCTGTTTCTAACTGAGTAATGTTATTACTAGTATCGCGATAGGTTTTATTGTTCTTTTTTTATTATGATCTATTTGTTCTTTATCTCATATTAACCTGCTTATTTTTTTTCCTATGAATTACAATACTGATCAAAATTCATTGTAGGTTACTGTAAATATCCTTAGTTTAGTCTAATTCTTTTTTATTGTAAATTAGCAATCTCTACATGTAACTACTGTAAATTTAGCTCCTATTCCCTGCTTGCAAAGTTTATATTATTATTTTATTCCATGCACAAAATAGGATTAAAACCCATGTTTGCAAACTAGTATTTACAGCTCTAAAAAAAGGTTAGTTATCATAGAAAGACGAAAATAAGTGGCGCGGATAACTACTGAGGAAAAAAATTTGGAAAAATAAACTTAAAGAAAGAAACTATAAGAAAAAAAGTACTTACAGAAAAGAAGAGGAAAAGAACTTGCAGAAAACTATGAAATTACTAAAAGAACTATAAGGAAAAACTGTAAGTAAAACTATTAAAAGCCCTAAAACCTTAAACTACTTAAAATCTAAATAATTTTGCCCATCAAAGGTCCTAATCTTTTTCTTCGTAGTTATTGTAATTCTTGCTCTAAGTAGATTATAAATATTTTATTTTATTAATCTATCCCCTTGAAAAATTTAAGTTCAGGCCCATTTCAGAAAAAAGAACTTAGAGAGGAAAAAAGATTATGTCTTGAGTGAATAGCTAGGTCTAGGAGTTTATTTACAGCGTAGCCTAAGGATCACATACTGTTAGATTTCCAGATTCAATCCAAGCTAGCCACGTCACTGATAGGATTAGGCCCATCAGATCTCAAATCCAATGCACTTGAACTAGCCATATTGGCCAAAATTTTAAACTTTCGAGTTTGTTATGTACCTAGGCACCCTGGACACATTTTGCCCAAGCACTTTTGCGGGTCAACATAGGGGTCGACCCTACTTATAATTTTTTTTTCCATCTTGTTTTTTGATATCTTTTTTGTTTGTACTCTGATTTTTACAAACTGTATATGTAAATTGATCAGAAAATCACTATAGATACATTGGTGCAACTCTCGTAGCTAAATTTTGATAATTTCACAAACTTATTTTATTATTTAATAAATTACTATGACTTAAAACTCGGGTTGTTACACATGTCAATTCAACTCTAATTTGATTCTACATTAAACCCTCTCAATTTTATCAAGATCGAAGTGCAATTCTAAGTAAGGGTAATTGTAATGATGATCAAAAGATCCAAGTCTGCATTCTTTGTAGAAAAAAACAAACAACCTTATGGATATGATTAATTGGTCCTGAATCTAGTTAGGTTTGGTTGTGCCCGGTGAAAAGTGATAGGAGGTGACTTGTTTGTCCAGAAATTAAGTTGGTTGTGCCCAAAAGAAGAGACTCTGGAGCGTGTCTTCTTGTAGCGTTGAAATCAAGATGTATAATTGGACTGATAGTAATTAAAGGCGGTACGAAGTATGAGTTGGATGTAGGGAAACTCCGAACTAGTATAAAATCTGGTATGTTCTATTTTTTGGCAAGGCCGACATGGTATTAAGGTGACCGAAAACACCTATATTAAGAGAAAGGGACTGGTACTCTGCACATGCATAGAGTAGTAAATCTGGTTTGAAGTATCCAGTCACTATCAAAACATCAGAATATCTAAAAACAAATAACTATGTACAAAGGATAAACACTAGGTAAGCTACACCACTTCAGAAGAAGCGGTGTAGTCTACATCATCATAGAAGGAGCCAGTGTAGGGAGTCATATTACGCCGATAGGTCCAAAAGCATAGAGCAAAATCATCCACATTGAAAGGAGCCAATAGATGGTTCTTATACCAAGAAAGATCATTCATGAGAACCTCATTGTTCTCTCCAATTTCACCATCATCCCTAATAGTCAATTTGTTACCATCTGGCCCAAAGAATAAACTACTTCGTTCTTGTACTTCACTATCGATAAAAAATATAGAAAATATTGTTAGTGTTGCAATGCATACGAGAAGGGGCATGTGAAACACCCCACCTCCGTTAAGGTCACTCACAAAGGGAATGCCTTAATTTTGGTGGAGGTTTATAAGTAAAAGCCACAGATAAACTCAAGACAGATATAAATACACATATTTTAAACAACGGAAACCAAACAGACTTTTTATTTTGTTAGCCTACTTTGTGAACTAGGCAACACAAAGTCGAGATATCAAGCGTTGAAGAACGTTTCTTCTTAAAAAATATCGGGTCGGATCGGAGGGCTACTATCAAGTCGGATCGGAGGGCTACTATCAAGTCGGGTCGGAGGGCTACTACCAGTTCGGGACGGAACAGAGCAAAATGGACAAGGACTCAGGTTCAGCTCAGGTTGGGTCGGATCGGATGCCCCGATCCGAACCCCTTCTGCTCGCTCCTCCTAACTGAACCCAACATACCATATCCCTTCACCCCACGATCTCCTGAATGTTCGGAGTAGTTATGACCATTTCCTACCTATGATGACCACTAATCTGATGCGCTGTCAATACTGGAATCCATCCGAGCCCGAGAACGATGGGATGAAAGACAAATAGCTCTGACCCTAACCGAATCTGAGTGAATTTCCACCTATAAATACCCCGTCAAGAGACATTTAAAAGGATCTTTTTTGGCACTTTAGAGTTCAAACACTTTCAAGAACCGAATTCCAGCATTCCCAGATAATCCAAATCGTCATTCAACATATATTTTGAGATAATTGAATGAATGTACGTGAAAAGTGAGTGAAATTGAGTGAATATCTCATTGTATTTACATCTATATCATCGAGGAAAGTGATTATAAAGTGGACGTAGGCTTTTCGACGTCGAACCACTATAAATTCTGTGTCTCCATTTTACTTTTGATCTTATTTTATTTCGATTTTAGTCAGTTTGGGTGTTAGAACCACTTTTTGGTCTAACATTTTGGTGCTTTCACTGAGAATCATTTGAATTCTCTGTTTTTCTGGATTATCATTCTACTTTTTGGACCGTTGAGTTCAAAGAAGTTAATCCTCAAGTTTCGACGCTTTTGAATATTTGTTGGTTGATTGTTGAAGAACTATGGCCAAAGGAAAAGCAAGGAAGTTCAAACCAGTCGAGGGTACGGAGTTGGTGAAGATCAGCAAAACGCGGTTGTGACAAGGTCTCGTTGGCAGAGCTCGGGAGTGGATCGGACAGATACAGGAAATCCGAACCGAACTCAAGTAGAGAGCTCCGACCCAATCTGAGTAGGAGAATCTGAAGCAGTGCACTCCGCTAACCCGAACCGATCCGAACAAGTTGCTCTGCTCCGATCCGAACAAGTTTCCCAGCTCCGACCCGAACAGATTGCTCAGCTCCGATCCGATCCGTCACTAGGTGATGCTGGAATCTCTACTCGAGCTCCTCCAAATGCTCCGACTCCAGCCACCAGGATCAATGATCAGATCAATCCATCTGCGCCTATTACCCAAGGAGATTTTTCGCGCCTTCTTGACATGCTTGAGAGCACTAGGGAGGCTATGAAAATCCACGAGCGCACCAATCTCATGATGCAAGAGAACATGAGAATCATAAGCAGGGAAATTAGTGAACTCCGCAAATAGAGAACCCCATCCCCGGTTCATCACACATCAATGGATCAGTCTTCTTCTTCTGAGGAAGAACGGCCCCGTGAAAGAAGGCCGCTCGAACGACCTCAGAATTTGGAGCAGTTGACGTTCGGATCGTTGGGGTCCCGCGAGGACGTTGCACGGGTACTAGGACCCAATGATCCAAGCTTGAGAGAGCATATGTTGTTACCAATGCGGGGATTCCATGTATTACCTAGAGACCCTAACCTTACCAATCCCACTCAGGGACAAATGCTCCAGCCCCTTCCTCCCGAGATCGACCGGGAACGTAGGGAACAAAGCAGAGCAGAAGCGGCTCGAAGAAGGAGGGCGTCCCTTGATCAAGAGCCTAGAGGAAACCCGGACATCAGAAGGAGGGCGTCCCCTGATCAAGAGCCCAGAGGAAACCCGAATATCAGAGCCAGGGAGCCTGAACGGCCCTTGACCAATGCTGACGTATGGACTATGGTACGCCAGATCATGTCTGAAAGTCGGAACTACACCAATGAAGATTATGGCATTGAGCGAAGCCATACTCCCTTTACTGACGACATCCTCAACTTTCAGTTTCCCCGACGTTTTAACCTGCCGTAGATGGACAGGTACAACGGGAGAACCGACCCGGGACAACATTTATTGCGATACGCATGGCTCATGAATGCTGCTGCTGCCCCTGACGCAGTGAAGTGTAAAGCCTTCCCTATCTATTTTGAAGACGTGGTGCTGCTATGGTTTACCCGACTTCCTCCTCGGTCGATATCGAATTTTAGGGAATTAAGCGAATGTTTTATGAATCAGTTCCGACTCCATGGCCGAAAGTCTAAGAATGTTATTGAATTATCAAGAATTAAGCAAGCGCTAGGTGAGTCTTTGAAGTCATATCTCGACCGTTTCAACTTAGCTGTGACAGAAGTCAGTGACCCACACGAGCCCACCATCTTGATGGCTTTGATGGAAGGAGTCGATCCTGACTCCGAGTTTGGAGATTATCTTTCTGGGAAGCCACCTCCCACGAGAGAGTTATTTTATGAAAAGGCCGATATTCACTTAAGACGAGAGGAGGCAAGGGCAAACAGAAAGAGAAAGTCCGGAGCGGCTTCAAAAGAAACTGTTCAGAGTAATGTCGTCGTGAAGCAGTCTGGAGAAAGTTCCGGGAAAGTTGAGGTGAATGTGGGAAACAAGAGTGGAAATGATAATAATGGAAACAGGGGCGACAGCAACCGTAACGTGAATGGTAACAGGAGAAATAGGAACCGAGGAAGTAATTCTAACAAAAGACCCCGGTTCCAGACCTATGAGAATTATTCACCGCTGAACGACACTCTGGAGAACATTTACTTGGATACATACAATGTTTTGCAATACAAAAGACCACCGCCTCGAGACTCAATGGAGAAAGAAATCGAAACTGGAAAATTTTGTTTATTTCATGGAACTCATGGGCATTCAACGAATGAATGTCGACATTTGAGAGATGTGATTGAGAAGCTGCTGCGCGAAGGAAAATTGGATGAATATAAGGCTGCGCCAAGAGACGGGGCAAGGAGAACAGGCTCCAAACCAGAACCAATCTGCTCCCAAGCCTACAGCGCAGCAGAAAGGCAAGGGAATTGTTATTAACACCATAATAGGTGGACCCCACCCAGCTATCCATAGTTTTAGAGCAATGGACCAATACGTTAATGCAGCTAAGCACGTAGATGTGGATGAATGTGATGATTTGTAAGATATCACCCCTGTGAAACAGCAGAGGACAATGTTTGATGACGTGGTGTTCCGTAGCAGAGACAATACCGGAATCCAGTCACCTACCGAAGATCCGTTGGTCATTACCACTACCATTGGACCGGCATTGGTTCATAAGGTGCTAGTAGACAATGGAAGCTCTGTTAATATTTTGTTTAAAAAGTCATTCAATCAGATGAAACTTGAGTCTGAAGATTTGAAGCCATGCGAAGGTTGGATCCGAGGCTTCAACGGAGCGTCGACAGCTTCAATGGGGTATATAGAATTGCCCGTAACATTGGGGCAAGGGGAACGTCGAAGAGTACGAATGCTTCAGTTCGTAGTGTTGGACGTGGATTCGACTTACAACGCATTTTTGGGAAGGCCTGCCCTTGCAGAGTTCAGGGCTTGCATCGCCCCTTGGTGTTTATTGCTTAAGTTCCCAACTGAAGCCGGAACGGGAGTAATGAGAGGAGATCAAGTCTCCAGACGGGCTTGCTATGTTGCCGAATTAAAGATGTTGATGAAGGGACTCAACATCGAGAGTAAAGGTGCCTCGCCTCCTCCAAACGAAGGTTCGGCGTAGCAATTAGAGGGATCAGCCCCGAAGGAGTTGCCCAAAGGAACGCCTGAAGACTTGGATCCCAGAAAAGATGAGGAACCAGAGGCTAGAAATGCAACTCCTAACGAAGCGACAGTGAACATACCCATTGACGAAGCTGATCCAACAAGAGTCTTGAAGATTGGATCCCAGTTGGATCCACATCGAGCCAAAGAACTAACTGACTTCCTGAAGGCAAACCTGGACGTGTTTGCCTGGACCCACACCGACATGTGTGGGATATCGCCATCCATCATGAGTCCTTCACTAAATATAAACCCAAAACACCCGCCTATAAGGCAAAAGAGACGTGTGCTGGGCCCAAAGAGGTCGGCAGCTCCGAAAGAAGAAGTGGAGAAGCTGAAAGAGAACGGATTTATTAGAGATTCAACATATGACGACTGGATATCGAATCCTGTTTTAGTAAAAAAGCCAAACGGAAAGCGGCGGACATGCATTGATTTTTCAGACTTGAACAAAGCTTGCCCGAAAGATAGTTTCCCACTCCCCAAAATTGACCAGCTTGTAGATTCGACATCGGGACACGAACTTCTTTCTTTCATGGACGCATATTCCGGGTACAACCAAATTCCTATGCACATGTCAGATCAAGAACACACGAGCTTCATTACAAATTTGGGGTTGTATTGCTATGTGGTCATGCCGTTCGGATTGAAAAACGCTGGAGCCACCTATCAACGCTTGGTGAACAAGATGTTTTATAACCAAATAGGGAAGACTATGGAAGTTTATGTGGATGATATGCTTGTCAAATCGAAACAGTCCTCCAGCCATACACAAGACTTGGAAGAGATGTTTGGTATCCTGCGAAAGTACATGATGAAGTTAAATCCTTTGAAATGCTCATTTGGAGTGGCATCGGGAAAGTTTCTAGGTTTCATTGTGAGCTCTCGAGGGATTGAAATCAATCCCAGCCAAATAGCAGCAATAAGAAACATTGAAGAACCGAGGAGAATCAAAGATGTCCAAAGTCTTGCAGGGAAAGTAGTCGCGTTGAGTAAATTTATCTCCAAAGCAACGGACAAATGCGTCCCATTTTTTGACTTGATTAAAAGGGGAAAGAAGAACTTCGAATGGACTCCGGACTGCGTTGAGCCCTTTCGAAATTTATTGGAATTACTAGAGAAACCACCGATTTTGTCAAAGCCAGTGGATCATGGAGAGTTATTTGTTTACCTAGCGGTTTCGGCTCACGCTGTAAGCACAGCCTTGGTCCGAGAAGAAGACAAAGTGCAAAGGCCGGTATATTATGTAAGCAAGAAATTGGCAGCTGCAGAACGCAACTACCCAAGGATTGAGAATCTTGCTTACAGCCTCCTGATCGCCTCCCGAAAACTTCGTCACTATTTCCAAGCTCACCCAATAACCATATCCACTGACCAACCTGTAACACCCCGTATGTTAAATAACTTGTTATAACATAAATCAGAGCAGAATTAAATTTAATATTCTGAATCAGGGGAAACGGGCTGTGCCATTGCGTTCGTCTCGGAAAAATACGCGAAATAGAGTCCGAGTTTTCGTAAATCGGAGTCCGTATGACCAAGTTATGGCCCGTCAAAGTTTCACGAAAAATCAAAAACGAAAACTGCTCATGTTTTGAGGCCCGGGATGAGTTTTGGGCTGTTTTTTTTTTGGGCCCTAAATGGTTCCTACACTTGACTTCTTCCCCAAGACATGCTTTAAAGGCTAGGATTGGTTCTAGGGTATATCCTATGGTCCTAAAACATCTAACTAATCTATATATACACCCTAATACCCCCCCTTATCCTTACCAAAAATAGATCTAAGGCCATTATGCCACCACTTAGAAAATTGGAGAGCCTCCACTAAAAATCCTAAGAGGGTATGCAAGCTAATCTACATCTTCTTCTACTTAATCATTGGGATTTGCTTCATTTAACTTGCTAATCTTGTTTTGGTGAGCTTCTATCCCCTTAATAATCAATTATTGAATTGATTATGATAAGATGTGATAAAGTATGGCTATGTTTGTGGATCCATATATTTATGCAAGCTTGATGTAGTGAATATTATGTGTTTTGCAAGTTATATGCCTTATGTCATGCAAGTTTCATAATATGTAATCATGATATTTTTATGCAAGTTGTTTCATGATGTTTATGATGCAAAACACTAAGTGAATATGGATCCATTATGCAAACATGTTATGCAAGTATGTGAGTACTTATGCAAGTCATGTATATGCTTATATGCATGTTTAACATCTTATGCAAGTATATGAATGTTTATGCAAGTTATGTATATGTTGAAATGCAAGTTTAACATAATATGCAAGCCTATGCAAGTATATGAATGTTTATGCAAGTTATGTATATGTTGAAATGCAAGTTTAACATAATATGCAAGCCTATGCAAGTATGTGAATGTTTATGCAAGTTATGTATATTTTGAAATGCAAATTTAACATAATATGCAAGCCTATGCAAGTATATGAATGTTTATGCAAGTTATGTATATGTTGAAATGCAAGTTTAACATAATATGCAAGCCTATGCAAGTATGTGAATGTTTATGCAAGTTATGTATATGTTGAAATGCAAGTTTAACATAATATGCAAGTCTATGCAAGTATATGAATGTTTATGCAAGTTATGTATATGTTGAAATGCAAGTTTAACATGATATGCAAGCTTATGCAAGTATATGAATGCTTATGCAAGTATGTGAGTGCTTATGCAAGTTAAGTATATGCTAAAATGCAAGTTCTACATGTTATGCAAATCACATGTATGATGATATGTAAGTTCATATGCAACATGTTATGCAAATCACATGTTTGATGATATGTAAGTTCATATGCAACATGTTATGTAAGACACATGTTTGATAATATGCAGGTTTGGGTTGAATATAGTTGGGTTAATACATGCTCATATATGCAAGTTGACATCCTCTTAACCCATGATAAAGTTATATGCTAAACCCATGTTATGTGTGGTAAATCTTCCCTTTATTATGTTATGTCATAATGACGATTTACGTGGGGAACGATGGGGTTAATTAATATGTTAATTAAAAGTATGTTGAAATGGGTATGATTAAGCATACCATAAAAAATTAATTAACATAAGTGGGAATTTACCTATTGAGTTAGGTCTACCCCATGGGAATTTACCTATTGAGTTAGGTCTACCCATGTTATGAATAAATTGATATTAATTAGGGATAATTAATATGGGGGTGATTAATTAGGTGTAATTAATCGACTAAGACACGAGGTTAGGCTCTGTTATGACGTAAGACTGCCCGGACCCTACCGGCTTAACCAGGCGGTCATAACAGCCAGTCTAATGTGAGAGGTCTTAGGCACAAATTAAATACGTGATTAAAGTAAAGACACGAGGTTAGACTCTGTTATGACGTAAGACTGCCCGGACCCTACCGGCTTAACCAGGCGGTCATAACAGCCAGTCTAATGTGGGAGGTCTTTATGGGAGATCACGGTCTTAATTAATTAAGAAACACTTAACCATATTAGCATGTAGTGGGACATGAGGGGTTAAGTGGGTGCCTTGGGTGGCATGTAGTAACTAGTGGGGGTGCCTTGGGTGGCATGAGAAAACTAGTGGGTTGCCTTGGGTGGCAATAGAAAATACGATTAGAATACTTAACCAGAGTGGAACATGTAACTAAACATGATTAAAGGGTTAAGTAAGTGCCTTGGGTGGCATGGGGGAATCAAGTAAGTGCCTTGGGTGGCATGCGGAAATCTAGTGGGTGCCTTAAGTGGCAATTGTAATATAATTGGATGACTTAACCAAACCTTAACATGTAAGGGGGCATGATTATAAAAAGGGGTTAAGTGGAATGCACTAGATAAAATGACAAGCTTAAGTAGTAGCTTGTGGGGGCCCGTTTCAACCAATATCCCAAACGTATCTTTGTGGGCTCGACCCATGTCGAGTGACGGGACACGCATATTGGACTTGATTATAAGAGGCCAAAACGGGGTAGCGGTGGCAACGCAAGTCCAACGGGTTTCATATGCGTGTGTGGGCCCGGGCTGGTAGATAAGCCGTTGTTGCATCGTGTAGATATAAAGCCGTGCACCGTTGATAGTATTGGGTAGCCACTTTAGGGGAGTGATACACCCCACTGTGGCACCAGCACGGGTATCTACGTTAGGGAGCCGATCGCTTGGGGTAGTGGGGTACACCTAGTAGAGATAGGGGCAGACGGCACCTATGTAGTCAACTAGGGTACAGGAAACTACTGGTTATATCTATCTTTGATATCCTTGGGTGGGATCAACCTTTGAGTAGGAGTGACTGGTGTGGTGCAGTTAGTAATTATCCTTGGGTGGGTAGATGCGTCTTTACGGTTATCTTAGTTCGTCCTGTGTTCGTGGGCAACTTAGTGTAGTCATTATCCCCAAAGATACCATACCAAGTTCATATCATACCCTAATTACTTTAATAATTGTATTATTAAGGAGATAGGGTTCACTCAGGCTTATGTCTGACCCCCGTTGTTTTTATCTTTTTCCTTCAGGTCCTCAGGTTGGGCCTAGTGCTAGTGGGCTTTGATCAGTTTGCTTTATCTATCTCTTGGAGCTTGGACCGTAGATGTAGAGCTCAGCTTATCTTATCTTTTCTGTTATGGCTATTTGTTATGAGTAGTGGGATTATGTACTTATTTTATTCAGGATGGATATTTTGTACTTGACTCTTGTTATGGTTTTATGATGTAACCAAACATGTTTTACTTTCCGCTGCTATGAGATGATGTTTTAAATTTTCAAGTATTACATTATATCTGTCTTGTTGTAATTTTACTGTTCTATACTCACTAAAAATACTCCACCGATGCTATGGCATTCCCTTAGTGAGTGACTATAGCGGGTGTGGGGTGTTACACGTGGTATCAGAGCTTAAGGTTACCGGAACAGATAAAATTTTTAGAAAAACTATTTTCTAAGAATACTTTTGGAAAGGAGTATTTTCAAAAACATGTCTTTTAAGAGAAAAGTTTTTGAAAGGAAAGCATAATCCCCAATAGCCATATCTATATCTTTCGAATTCTCCATTTTGAATCTCTTCCTTTCTCTCGTTTTGAGTTTCCCCTCCGCGTATAGATGATCTTTCTAAGATAGATAAGGATGGAAAACCACTTTAAGGGACTTAGACGTTAGTCGGATTAGAAGTTGGTTCAAGAAGGAGGAGGACTGGTAGGTATCTATTGGATAAACGATGGGAGGAAGGCTCAAATAGTTGTTTGGTTAATGAAAGATGAAACCTCATTGGTGGGAGGTTACGAGTGGAGAATAGGGAAGAAGAAGGCAAGTGGTTATCCTTTTAAGAGGAATAGGACACCTTATTAGGATTGTTCAAAGAAGCAAGGGCAAGGTAGGGAATCTTCTGGAGGGTAGTTGTATTCCCTCACGACTAGGGTACCAGATGGAGATATGACCGTCTAGGTTGGAATTTGGATTTCTTTATCATCCGATTCAAGCTTTATTTGATTCTGATATATTGAGTTCGTTTATCCCACCATTGTTAGTTGAGTCACTGCACTTAGACACCAGTTTGGTAGATGATCCCTTAGTTGTTTCAAACCCAGTTGGGGCTCCATGATATGTTTGGGTTTGAAAGTTTCTATACTTAGCGTTGAGTTTAGATGTGATGCTTGTTGGGCTTCGCGGGCTATGGGTTAATTTTGGGCATGGACTGGTTATCCAGTAGGAGTGCTGTTCTTCATTTTGAAGGGAGAGTTGTTAGGCTTATGGGCCGCCTAAGTAACACTCTCGAGATCTCTTGTAATCCCATAGAATCTGTTATGCTAAGGTATCTAGAATCGCCTGACACGTTGGTCTAGAGTCTGCGATCTGTTAGAGCGGTCCGGGAATACCCGGATGTGTTTGAGGAGGTGAAGGGCTTACCTCCGAAGCGGGAGATTGACTTCCGAATATATCTGGTGGATAATGCCAAACCAGTATCTTGGCCAGTGTGCCACATGGCTCCTAGTGAGAGGAGGGAACTCCATAAGTAAGTAGGCGATTTGCTTGAGAAGGGGTTCATAAGACGAAGTATATCGGAGTGGGGCGCTCCAGTAGTTTTTGTTATGAAGGCGGATGGGTCCCTCAGACTTTGTGTAGGCTAAAGGGAACTAAAGAAACTCACAAAGAAGAATAGATACCCATTGCCGAGGATTAATGATCTCCTTGATCAGTTGGCTGGCGCCTCAGTATTTTTGTAGTAGGACTTAGCCACGGGATTTCATCAGTTGAGAATGGCTGAGAATAGTATAGAGGAGACTGCCTTTGGGACTCCGGATGATTTCTTTTATGAGTGGCTGGTGATGCCATTGGGTTTGACGAACGCCCCCGCATACTTTGTTGAGAAGGGTGTTCAGGGAGTACCTAAATAAGTTCGTGATGGTCTTTGTAGATGACATCTGGGTCTTTTCTAGGAGCGAAATAAGTTTTCGTATGTGCTCAATAGGCTGAGCAGGGCCAGTATAGGATAAACGACGGTTTTGGAGCGAGACTGGTGAGAACATCCAGAATTGGTCAAGGGCTTAATTATTTAGCCATTTTTACTAGTATCGTCTCACGTAGGTCGTCTGAATTCGAAGGAGGTATCCCTTGGGTGTTTGTCTGATATTGGTTTAGGCCTTTGGGGCTTGCATTTGGGGGATGCCGAATTCGACTAGGGTGGTCTGCGTGGGAGACAGTTGTGATGATTTTGGATGATATTCTGGTGGAGAAGAGCATGCCCTACATCTTAGGGAAGTGTTGGAGACTCTTCGAGCGCATAGTCTTAGGACAGCAAAAGTGGATGGGATCCTTAGCATCCTATGAGTAAGGGTAACATGGTAACGGACACCTTAAGTAGAAAAAGGTTGTCCTTGAGTTCATTGTTCGTTGAACGACGGAGCTTAGAGTTTATTTCTAAGTTTGACTTTAGACCTTCCGTTGACTTTGTACCCGGTTTGCTAGCTTCTTTGGAAGTTAGACCTACTCTTTTGGGGCGGATTGGAGAAGCACAGAGGGGCGACCCACAGTTGGTTGAGTTAGTAGAGAAGCTCATAAGGGGGGAGTCGTCCAGCCATTTGAGTAGGTACACCCTAGATGATAGAGGGTGCTTGCGTAGAGACAGTAGACTTTGTGTACCGCAGGACGAGGGTTTGAGGAAGGCTATTCTTGATGACGCACACCGTTTTAGGATGACCATTCATCCCGGTGGGGGTAAGATGTACCAAGACATGAAGAGGGCTTTCTTCTGGGCCGGTATGAAGAAAGATGTGGCCGAGAATGTCGCTCAATGCTTGGTGTGCCAACGAGTGAAGACGGAGCGAAAGAAACCAGGTGGGTTGCTTCACCCATTGGAGGTTCCGCAATGAAAGTGGGACAGCGTCTCGTTGGATTTTATTGACAGGTTACCCAGATCGAGAAAGAGTAATACAGGAATTTGGGTGGTGGTAGACAGACTTACTAAGAACACCCATTTCATACCTGTGAAGAGTAAGTGGACTGCTCCATGGCTAGCTTTTGTATATCTTCGAGAGATAGTTCGATTGCATCGGGTACCCTCCAGTATAGTGAGTGATCGAGATCCTATCTTCACTAGAGAGTTTTGGAAGAGTTTGCAAAAGGCGGTAGGGACTCAGTTGCGTTTGAGTACCGCATATCATCCTCAGACGGACGGCCAGACCGAGAGGGTGAATCATATTTTAGAAGACCTTTTGAGGCTATGTATCTTGGATTTTGGAGGTACATGGGAGGAGCATCTTCCATTGGTGGAGTTGCCCGACAGACTTAGTGGTGTACATGATGTATTCCATGGGAGGAAGTGCCTACATAAGACCGCAGAGGTGGTAGAGCCAAGTTTGCTTAGAGAAGTGGAAGCAGAGCGTGATGCGACTATTCGACGAGCTCCTACTCGCATCCTTGGGTCAGAGACTAGGAAATTGAGGAATCGAGAGGTTCAGCTAGTCAAAGTGCAATGGGGAGAAGAGGAGAGCAACGCAACTTGGGAGACGGAAGCGAAGATGCGTTCTTTGTATCCATTTCTTTTTGAGAGTATGTCTTTTAACTTCTCCTTTATCGTTTGACTGGTACTTATCTTATCCTTAGTATGTCCTCTCGTTAGTACCTTTGACCTTCAGATAGGATAGTCCTATGGTTGAAACATGTGTTTGAGACATGTTATGTATGATGGATGCAAGTGGATGCAAGTGTTTGCTAGTGGTTGCTCGTGGATGCATATACACACACTCTAGGCACTAGATCGGCTCAATCACTTCATATTGCATATTGCATAAAATTGTGTGTAGGAAGCTATATTTATGGATGTATAATGATTGTGTTATCATATGGATGATGCATTTTGGTGAATGATTGTGCACTCATGTAGATATTGTATGTGTCGATAGGGTTCCCTCGCATACATAATGGATGCATGGCACTATCATGGTTTGCATATGTTCATACATTAGATAGGGAACATATACACACACTTTTTGCATATGCTCATACATCATTAGAAATTGTTTTAAGGACAATGGATGCCAGTGTTTGATGGTTGAGTAGATGGTTGTTTGGTTGGTAGGATACGTTCTTCTTGACTTAGAGATTTCGGGGACGAAATCCTTTAAGTAGGGGAGAATGTAACACCCCGTATGTTAAATAACTTTTATAACATAAATCAGAGCAGAATTAAATTTAATATTCTGAATCAGGGGAAACGGGCTGTGCCATTGCGTTCGTCTCGGAAAAATACGCGAAATAGAGTCCGAGTTTTCGTAAATCGGAGTCCGTATGACCAAGTTATGGCCCGTCAAAGTTTCACGAAAAATCAAAAACGAAAACTGCTCATGTTTTGAGGCCCGGGATGAGTTTTGGGCTGTTTTTTTTTTGGGCCCTAAATGGTTCCTACACTTGACTTCTTCCCCAAGACATGCTTTAAAGGCTAGGATTGGTTCTAGGGTATATCCTATGGTCCTAAAACATCTAACTAATCTATATATACACCCTAATACCCCCCCTTATCCTTACCAAAAATAGATCTAAGGCCATTATGCCACCACTTAGAAAATTGGAGAGCCTCCACTAAAAATCCTAAGAGGGTATGCAAGCTAATCTACATCTTCTTCTACTTAATCATTGGGATTTGCTTCATTTAACTTGCTAATCTTGTTTTGGTGAGCTTCTATCCCCTTAATAATCAATTATTGAATTGATTATGATAAGATGTGATAAAGTATGGCTATGTTTGTGGATCCATATATTTATGCAAGCTTGATGTAGTGAATATTATGTGTTTTGCAAGTTATATGCCTTATGTCATGCAAGTTTCATAATATGTAATCATGATATTTTTATGCAAGTTGTTTCATGATGTTTATGATGCAAAACACTAAGTGAATATGGATCCATTATGCAAACATGTTATGCAAGTATGTGAGTACTTATGCAAGTCATGTATATGCTTATATACATGTTTAACATCTTATGCAAGTATATGAATGTTTATGCAAGTTATGTATATGTTGAAATGCAAGTTTAACATAATATGCAAGCCTATGCAAGTATATGAATGTTTATGCAAGTTATGTATATGTTGAAATGCAAGTTTAACATAATATGCAAGCCTATGCAAGTATGTGAATGTTTATGCAAGTTATGTATATGTTGAAATGCAAGTTTAACATAATATGCAAGCCTATGCAAGTATATGAATGTTTATGCAAGTTATGTATATGTTGAAATGCAAGTTTAACATAATATGCAAGCCTATGCAAGTATGTGAATGTTTATGCAAGTTATGTATATGTTGAAATGCAAGTTTAACATAATATGCAAGCCTATGCAAGTATATGAATGTTTATGCAAGTTATGTATATGTTGAAATGCAAGTTTAACATGATATGCAAGCTTATGCAAGTATATGAATGCTTATGCAAGTATGTGAGTGCTTATGCAAGTTAAGTATATGCTAAAATGCAAGTTCTACATGTTATGCAAATCACATGTATGATGATATGTAAGTTCATATGCAACATGTTATGCAAATCACATGTTTGATGATATGTAAGTTCATATGCAACATGTTATGTAAGACACATGTTTGATAATATGCAAGTTTGGGTTGAATATAGTTGGGTTAATACATACTCATATATGCAAGTTGACATCCTCTTAACCCATGATAAAGTTATATGCTAAACCCATGTTATGTGTGGTAAATCTTCCCTTTATTATGTTATGTCATAATGACGATTTACGTGGGGAACGATGGGGTTAATTAATATGTTAATTAAAAGTATGTTGAAATGGGTATGATTAAGCATACCATAAAAAATTAATTAACATAAGTGGGAATTTACCTATTGAGTTAGGTCTACCCCATGGGAATTTACCTATTGAGTTAGGTCTACCCATGTTATGAATAAATTGATATTAATTAGGGATAATTAATATGGGGGTGATTAATTAGGTGTAATTAATCGACTAAGACACGAGGTTAGGCTCTGTTATGACGTAAGACTGCCCGGACCCTACCGGCTTAACCAGGCGGTCATAACAGCCAGTCTAATGTGAGAGGTCTTAGGCACAAATTAAATACGTGATTAAAGTAAAGACACGAGGTTAGACTCTGTTATGACGTAAGACTGCCCGGACCCTACCGGCTTAACCAGGCGGTCATAACAGCCAGTCTAATGTGGGAGGTCTTTATGGGAGATCACGGTCTTAATTAATTAAGAAACACTTAACCATATTAGCATGTAGTGGGACATGAGGGGTTAAGTGGGTGCCTTGGGTGGCATGTAGTAACTAGTGGGGGTGCCTTGGGTGGCATGAGAAAACTAGTGGGTTGCCTTGGGTGGCAATAGAAAATACGATTAGAATACTTAACCAGAGTGGAACATGTAACTAAACATGATTAAAGGGTTAAGTAAGTGCCTTGGGTGGCATGGGGGAATCAAGTAAGTGCCTTGGGTGGCATGCGGAAATCTAGTGGGTGCCTTAAGTGGCAATTGTAATATAATTGGATGACTTAACCAAACCTTAACATGTAAGGGGGCATGATTATAAAAAGGGGTTAAGTGGAATGCACTAGATAAAATGACAAGCTTAAGTAGTAGCTTGTGGGGGCCCGTTTCAACCAATATCCCAAACGTATCTTTGTGGGCTCGACCCATGTCGAGTGACGGGACACGCATATTGGGCTTGATTATAAGAGGCCAAAACGGGGTAGCGGTGGCAACGCAAGTCCAACGGGTTTCATATGCGTGTGTGGGCCCGGGCTGGTAGATAAGCCGTTGTTGCATCGTGTAGATATAAAGCCGTGCACCGTTGATAGTATTGGGTAGCCACTTTAGGGGAGTGATACACCCCACTGTGGCACCAGCACGGGTATCTACGTTAGGGAGCCGATCGCTTGGGGTAGTGGGGTACACCTAGTAGAGATAGGGGCAGACGGCACCTATGTAGTCAACTAGGGTACAGGAAACTACTGGTTATATCTATCTTTGATATCCTTGGGTGGGATCAACCTTTGAGTAGGAGTGACTGGTGTGGTGCAGTTAGTAATTATCCTTGGGTGGGTAGATGCGTCTTTACGGTTATCTTAGTTCGTCCTGTGTTCGTGGGCAACTTAGTGTAGTCATTATCCCCAAAGATACCATACCGAGTTCATATCATACCCTAATTACTTTAATAATTGTATTATTAAGGAGATAGGGTTCACTCAGGCTTATGTCTGACCCCCGTTGTTTTTATCTTTTTCCTTCAGGTCCTCAGGTTGGGCCTAGTGCTAGTGGGCTTTGATCAGTTTGCTTTATCTATCTCTTGGAGCTTGGACCGTAGATGTAGAGCTCAGCTTATCTTATCTTTTCTGTTATGGCTATTTGTTATGAGTAGTGGGATTATGTACTTATTTTATTCAGGATGGATATTTTGTACTTGACTCTTGTTATGGTTTTATGATGTAACCAAACATGTTTTACTTTCCGCTGCTATGAGATGATGTTTTAAATTTTCAAGTATTACATTATATCTGTCTTGTTGTAATTTTACTGTTCTATACTCACTAAAAATACTCCACCGATGCTATGGCATTCCCTTAGTGAGTGACTATAGCGGGTGTGGGGTGTTACACAACCTCTGAGGCAGGTGTTGCAGAGACCCGAAACATCGGGGCGTTTGATCAAATGGAATATTGAATTAAGTCAGTTTGATTTAAATTTTCAGCCGCGGAGGTCGATCACGGGGCAAGCTCTGGCTGACTTTATAGCAGAGTTCACAATCCCAGAGGAGGAAATGATCGATGACAAAGTGGTCAAGTCAGAGGACAAGTTAAAATTAGATCCATGGAAGCTGTACGGAGCTAAGAACGACCGAAGGTCCGGAGCTGGAGTCGTCTTAGTTACTCCTGAGGGACGATCGTTATATTACGCTCTACGATTAGAATTTTCAACGACTAATAACGACTCTGAATATGAAGCCCTGATTGCCGGGCTGAAACTTGCTAAAGAACTCGGAATAAAGACATTGGATATATTCTGCGACTCCAAAATAGTTGTTTGCCAAGTGCGAAAGGAGTTTATGGCTCGGGGACCTCGACTTATCGCCTATCTTGGGAAAGTGGAAGAGCTGTTGAGCAACTTGGAACAATATAACATAACGCATATCCCAAGAGCCGAAAACCAGAAGGCAGACAGGCTAGCAAAGCTAGCTAGTTCCGACAACCCGGAAGAAACCGAAATAATTCCAATTGAAACGTTGGGATCGCCAAGCTTTGAGTCGATGGAAATTGAATTTGCTTTCGAAGCAGAACCGGAGAAGGAGTCGTGGATGACCCCAATTAAGAATTTCCTTAAGAATGTGATACTCCCATCAAAGAAGAGTGAGAGACGGGCTATAGTTCGCAAGGCCACCAGATACATCCTTCAAGATGATATTCTTTATAGACAAGGATTTTCTATGCCCCTGTTACGATGTATAGCACACAACGACATCAAACGTGTACTAAGAGAAGTACAAGAAGGTGAGTGTGGAGATCATATAGGAGGTCAGACCTTAGCAAAGAAGGTATTGCGTTATGGATACTTCTGGCCCGTAATTAATAAAGATGCAGCTGATTATTCACGACGCTGCGACAAGTGCCAGAGATTCGCCAAATTCCCCAGAGCACCACCGACCCAACTCAGATCGATGGTGAGTCCTTGGCCGTTTGCCATGTGGGGAATTGACATCATCGGAGTTCTACCAATTGCTAAAGGAGGAGCGAAATATGCAATAGTCGCCGTGGACTATTTTACGAAGTGGGTGGAAGCTGAGCCCCTAACCAAAATCACGGTGAGAAAGGTGATAAGTTTCGTGGTTAGAAATATTATATGCCGATTTGGGATCCCAAGGACCATTATAACTGATAACGGAAACCTGTTCGATGGTGCCGAATTCAGAAATTTCTGCCAGAAATATAAGATCGACAGACGGTACACTGCGGTCGCTCATCCACAGTCAAACGGGCAAGTAGAAGCAATAAACAAAGTCATAAAATCCATCCTCAAGAAACGATTAGAACGCGCAAAGGCAAAATGGGTGGATGAATTGCTCTTAGCTTTGTGGGCATATCGGACAACGTTTAAGACAGCTACCGATCATACCCCTTTCTCTCTCTTATTTGGTTCAGAAGCAGTAATTCCAGTAGAGCTTGAAGTTCCCTCTCACAGGGTAACATATTATGACCCGATGACGAATCGGGCACTCTTACTCGAGTCTCTTGATGAAATCGAAGAAAAAAGGGACGAGGCAGACTTGCGTGCGTCAAGACATCGACGTCAGATGGCACGCTATTATGACAAAAAAGTTCATTTTAGGACTTTTGAACTGAGAGATTTGGTGCTAAAGCGAGTCTTTCCATCCCTTCCTCACCTCGGTCCAAAGTGGGAAGGACCCTTTGTCATCCAACGGAAACTTGAAACAGGAACCTTCAAGTTAACGACCGTAGATGGCGAAGAGGTACCTAGGGCTTGGAATGCCCAACACTTGATGCGATATTTGAATTAGGAATGTTGTACTCTTTGTTGTTTTCCTTATGAACTCTGTAAAAAGGCACGACTTGCCTTAGAAAAGTTTGTTGATATGAACAAAGAACTATAAAGTGGATGTAGGCTACGACTTAGCCGAACCACTATAAAAATATCGTGTGTCATTTACTTTCCTGCATTATATATACCTTCAACTACTATTCCGTTACGATTATGGAATATAAGATGATTTAAAACCTGAAAGGTTGAAAACAGCTTATATGCAGGGACAAGCGCAATGACTGTTTGTGCGATAAGACATGAAAGAATGGGAAGACGACATTCTTAACTCTAACTTTCGAGAATTGAGAGAGAGTATAAAGGACGGGAAGACGACGTCCTCTGAGGCGTGAAGGTGCACCCAGACAAGAGACCGCCTCAGTAAGAACTCTAACCTGAGTATAAGACAGGAGAGTATAAAAAATGCCAGAAAAAACGATATGCATCGACGACACAAAGAATGTGACCCCGTCGGAGAATCGGGGACATTCAAACTGTTTGACTAAATCTTGAATAGTTTTTCAAGATTGACTGGGGGCATATATGTACACACATATTTCCCCCCACTATAACTTCATTACACAACTATAGTAGGACATGCATTTTTACATAAGTACAGAACTGATAACTAACAGACATTGCAGAAAACGAATTATTTTTATTTACAAATGAACGAATTTGTTACAGGAAAACAGGCAAAAAGAAGGTGCAAGGGCCACCCTTGCAGCAACAATTATGGGTCAATCAAATGCTAAAATAACGCAAGACACTCCATCATTTAGACTTTGAAGCGGGCTTGGACTTCTTAGCAGCCTTCCCCGCAACCCTCGCCTCTTTTTCGGCCTCCGTCAAGATGCACTTTGACTTTTTCTTCCCTGAAGCTGAAGTGCTGGAATCAGTTGACTTTTTCCTGAAAGGCGGAACGCTGGAATCAAGAGAAGACTTTTTAGCAAGTTCCTCTGTAATAGATCTAGTCGAAAGCTTAACAACTAACCTTGATCCCGCATCCACTACTGCGAGAGGCTTAAGGCTTTCAGGGTCTAATTCTTCAGCTTTAAGCTGCATGCGTTTATCTTGTTCGGCTTTCAGTGCAGCTAAGGTAACATCATCGGCGCCTTTCGACTCCCCGACTATAGCCACCTCAGGGTCTTCCTCATGTCCCCCGTTGCCGCCATCATCTTTTAAGGCATCTATCATTTCGTCATCATGAGGAGTGTCAGCCTTAGACGGTTCAATTCCTTCTCCCGAATCTATGGGGGCAGCCTTGTCTTTTCCCCCTTTAGCCTTCTCCGTAGGCACTGCTCCAGAGGCGGTTCCCTGGGACACATCTATCTTTTCAGATGGTTCAATACCTACAGAGTGAGAAGCAACAGTTATCAACTCAGGAGAAAATAATGGGTTCTTCATCGATTGCTCAATTACGTGATAAAGGTAGAGATAGCTTTGACGAATTGAGGTGAAAATGTAGAGATACCTTCCGACGACTTCTCGGTTGGAGTGACCGCTGTCTCCGATGCCGTTTCGGGTATGGGGGATAAAAGAGATGCCCGAGGGATCCCCGGGTTTTCAGGATCATATCCCTCTGCTTCAGAAGTTTCAGAGGCAGTAGAGGAAAAACCAGCCTCAGGAATGTTCTTTTGCTTAGCCTTCCGCCTCTCTTCGTCCATAACAACAGCAATGAGGCGGCGTCCTTCGGCTAGGCGTTCTTGTTCATCATCTCGTAGATATTTCTCCATCAGCTTGTCCTCGTCAATGGAATCAACCTTGAGCTCCTCTTTCTCCCATTCAACGATTTGACTCCATACTTGGACTAGGGTAGATAGATAATCTTCAATCCAAGAAATGTTCCGGCGGCGAATGATATGCGCAAAGAATTCAATCATTAATTCGCCGAAACCATGCACCTCTCCCTCAGCCTCCGACAGTTGTTTGCGGGACTCTTCAGCGGACTTGATAGCACATTCGACGTTACCGTCCGCTAAGGCATCCCTGTTCTCCGCCTCCGCTAGATTAGAAGCCAAGTCAGCATTTCTCTTTTCCAATTCAGCATTCTTCCTCGCTAACTCGGCCTTCTCCCGCTCAAGGTCAGCGTAAGCAAGTCACGTTTTGGCAGCATCTGACTTGGCATCTTTGGCTTGTTTTTTCAATTCCGAATGCTCTTAGGTATGGGACTCAAGCAAATCATGGTAGCGTTTTTGCAGATCTTCAAATTGTTGCTTAAAGCCAGTAGCATCCCGTTGAGCGACAGCAAGTTGAGCCTGTGTATCCTCCAAGTCTTTTCCTAAATTTTTTAAGGCCCTTGCATCGTCTTCTGCGGTTTTTTGCATCGAGTCAGCATTCGTGATTAAAGTGCGGATGATTCTGGAAAGGCTGCGCGAATACTTGAACATCTCTAAATACTGTTTCTCGACCTTATCTATTTTTGCTTTGGCCTCATCTGCCCACCTCAAAGAAATAGGCTCGAGAGCAGGTAAAAAAGTCAAGTTTTCGAAGTAATGTTCAGGAAATTGCTCCTCCAGATACGCCCGCTTAACTGCAGTTTCAGCATCTAGCGGTGGAGGTGCGGGGAATGTCAGCTCGGTGTCCCTGTGCGTGGAGGGCTCAATGGCCTCTTCATCCTTTCTAGAACATATAACGGGAACCTTACACTTGCTTCGTGATTCGACATCTCTTGGCGGGCTCCTCTCCCTACTGCGCTTTTCTTGAAAAGAGATTGAGCCTTTTGATTGTGGCCTGTCCTCTTCCCGACAACCTCGGTAACCTTTATACCGCTCTGGGTCTGTTCGGACAGGAGAGTGAGAGCGTGAGGACCGCGAACGATAAGGATCATAGGGCCTTCTATCCTCCCTACTGCGATCTTCGCGACGATCATACTCAGTATCATGGGGCGGATTAGACATGCTGCGGCGAAGTTTCTTGATATCATAAAAAGATCGGGACATCGTACCTGCACAACAAGACGATTGAAATTCAGGACCAATATTTTCACAAAAAGAAAGATGCTGTGAGTTGTGGTGCTATTGTGTTAAGTGCGTCCTAAGTGGTGTTTTCCCCCCGACAAACCTGAGTCCGAAGCCAGACTAGTACGAGCGGGCTCTTTGGCCTTAGCAGGAGTGGTCTCTTCGGAAGAAGTGAAAACTAAAGGATTCTTCCCAAAATCCTCTGAAGTGTAAATAGTTTCAGGTAAGGGGAGATCCCTCAAACCCTGAAATAGTGGGTCATCGGTACTAGGGACATCTCCCTCAGAAGCATCAATCGGCAGATCTTTGGAAGACGTTCACCTTTCCGAAGAAATGGCTTCCTCGGGAACAATATACCCCTCGCGGTGCTTTTCGGCCATGTTAGCCAATTCATCATCTTGAGTAGAAGATGGAGAGGATGAAGTCTGAAGAGGCACTGTAGGAGCTCTCGAACCTTCGCCCGTTTCTGGGACTACATCCACTGGGGGAATATAAACATATGGACCCGTCCCATGACCAATGCTACGGGTAATGGACAGCAACCCATGAAGATGAAGATATTTGTCCTTAAGGACTTCATCAATAGTTAAAAACTTCTAATCACCATTAAGGAGTCGGTGCATCCGATCAAAGAACACTTGATCCGATATTTGTTTTGGATTATCAACTGCAAACAAAAAGAAAAGCGGATTAATGCAGTGGTCTGGATGTACAGAGTTGAAATTTAGAAAACCAGTGCTTTACTTGATTTCGTCCATCACCTAGCACACCCTGGCTGTTGCTTTACATAAAACCATTCCAGCTTGGAGTCACCCGCTTTACTACTAAATGGTGCTGGAATTATTTTCCTCTTAGGGACAGACTCGAAGTAACAGAAAGAAGGAGTTTCTCGAGTCTAGTGCTTGAAGTTATAGAAGAAGTGAATGTCGTCAAAAGTGAGCTCTATGCCTAATATCCCACGGTACGCTACATATAGGGGGTACAAGTAAGCATAGGAATTAGGATGCAGCTGCATGGGGGCAATCCGCATTTGTCTTAGAAAATCGACGACGAAAGGAGAAAATGGAGGGATAGCCCCGACCATGCACATCAACCGAGTGATTGCCATATACCCCTCCGGAGGGTTGTGGGGACGATCAGATTTTGATGGCAACAAGGTATCCCCTTTGGGTATCCCGTACTTTAGTCATATTCGGATAAGTCTGTCATTGTCGATCGTCGATTCAACGGAATCTTGAGGTGATTCCAGTATGATGGCAGAATCAAATTCATCAGGAGATCGATCATCTCCAATCCCTCCTTTCTCTTCACAACCCAGGGAAACTCCACCCTCAGAAGACACATTATCGCTTTCGTGAGTTTCAACCTCGTAGTCTGAGCCCTCATCATCCCATTCTGGATCCGAGGAAGGTGATATGTCTTCAAGAGTAATTTTGTTGGATGTCTCTGGGACCTCCTTCTTTTCTGCTAATCTAGAGGAGTGTCTGGATGTCATGGTCACGAAACTATTGAAGAAGCAATAACACAAGTTAGAGTAAATTAGCCCGTATCCCCCCGTGTATGTGTATAAACTAAAGTGTGAACAGTGTGTGTTAGACCCAAAAGTGGTTCTAACACCCAAATTGATTAAGAACAAGATGAAATGAGATAAAAATAAAAATGAACACACAGGATTTATAGTGGTTCGGCGAAGAAATGCCTACGTCCACTTATCTTTCACTATATTCAATAATTCAGTTGAGAATACAATGTAATTGTCACTTGACTTCGCTCACAACTCACTTTTGTTCACTCAATTGACTAAAACAAGAAATGAAAGATGATTTGGATTCTCCGGGAGTAATGGAGTTCGGATAATGGAGGTAGTTGAATTCTCAAAGTGCTGAAAAAAGATCCTTCTCTTTGTCTCCGGACGGGGTATTTATAGGTGTGAATTTGCTTGAGACTTGATCCGGGTCAGGCCACGTGTCATCCATTGCACTCTCTTCGGGTTCGGATGAACTATCATGTTGACAACGCATCAAAGGGAAGGACGTTATGGGTATGAACTGGTCATAGCCGGTCCGGATATCCAGGCGCTTTTGCAGGAGAATAACATGGGTCATGGGTGCGGGTCGGAGACGTGCAGATAAGGGGTTCGGATCGGGATACCCGATCCGAACCGGATTGGCTTGGGTGCGACTCTCCTTCTCTAACCTGTTCCGCTCCGTTCCATTGTTGTGGCAAACAGGTGGCTTTCCGATCCATTCGAGATTTAGTTGCCTTCCGATCCGATTAGATATGCCTTACCAATCTTCCCAGTAAGATATCACCGATCCGAGCAGAGGACTCTATCCGATCCGAACCGATATGTTGCTCTGACCCGATCCGAACAACTGCAGCCACCAATCTGAATTGTATTGTTTTCCACCAATCCGAACCGAAGTCTTATAATTAAAAATACCCTTCAATGTTTGGTTTCTTGACTTTGTGTTGCCTAGTTCACAAAGTAGGCTAACATTTTGCCCCCTCAAAGGATGCTTCTGTTGTATACGAAGCGTGCTTTGATGTCATCTGCTCATTGATCTGTGAGTCTGAGTCGTTGAAAAGTCTTTTCCATTGACGTATAGGGATATACTGCTCAAGAAAGTCGCATCTCTTGATGTATATACATACATCACAAAGCATGCGGACTACTTTCTTCATTTTTAAACAAGTTTTAAAACTCTTCCTGATTTTCAGCGATTCCTCCAGGTAATCTTTTTCTTCATTTTTCTTTGAATTTAATTTGCACACCGAGTCGTTGTGCTCAATTCATTCGGTTTGGACCCGATCCGAAGGGACCCCCTTCTTGTACTGCCTGATCATTGAATTAACAGGCCAAGCTTAGGTTCGTGGGCCTATTTCCTGGTCCGAACAGGGCGGAGAAGACTGGGAAGACGAGTAGTCACTATTCAAATATATATTAACCCGTTACCTTCCTCCTTCCTCTTCCTTTTCTTTTATTAATCTTGCTCAACAGACCTTCAACCGAAACCCTAGTTTCGAGAAACCCAAAAATTCTGAAATTCTCTCGTTGATCTTCAATTAAAACACCTCGGTAGGTTCAAAAATTCACTTGTCTTTATGATAATAAGTTTAAGCTTGGATTCACGATCAACCTAACTAATTTAACCATGGGGTTTGCTTGGCTTCGACATCGTGGCCCCCTCACTTCTCGCCATCATCGATGGTGGATTCTCCATCGTCTCGAGGCGTTGAGAGATGGGGTCGAATTTCATCATCGGATTCTCAAGCACATAAAGGCTAAATCCCTGTTGGGTTTATGATACGAAATTAGGCATGAAGGAAGATGAAGAAGAGGAGAGGCACAGGGTTCGACTTGGATCGGGGCGGAGAGTAAAATGGCAGAGTAACAACTGAGTGTATCCATCCGGATCGGGATGGTATGGAAAGCAACCAGGGGGAACAAAGCCCTATTTGGTCGGGTCGGATCGGAGCAAAATGGCGAGGAAGAAAAGAGGCAAGGGTTGCTCAGGTCAATCTGATCCGGTCCGAAAATGAATGCCCGAACCGATCCGACTTTTCTTACTGGGCATGGACATATATTTCAAATTGAGAACATGACCTTCTCCCCCGATCCGATCCTAATATACTTGTCCGAACCGAACCGAAAAAACTTCACTCAACACACCTAAAAATTTATTCAACTGACTTAATCAATGCTGAACATGATCTTCGAATTAATGGACAGTTAGGATAGCGCCTTGCAAACATAGACGACCATCAAGATCTATTCTGAACTTCGCTGTTTTCTCAAAGCTTTATTTTACTTTCTTGCACGCACTGCACACGTTTTTAGTTTACACATATGCACCGGGGGACACGGGCTAATTTACTCTAATTTCTGTTATTGCTTCTTCGATAGTTCCATGACAATGAGGCCCAGACGCTCTTCCCGTCTAGCTGAGAGGAAAGAAGCCCCGGGAACTTCTAGTAAAATCACTCTTGAGGATATATCTTCTTCGTCTGATCCGGAATGGGACAGTGAGGGTCCAGATTACGGGGTTGGTCATCGGGAAGTCGACGAGGTGTCTTCAGAGAATGAAGTTTCTCTGGGTTTCGAGGAGGAAGGAGGGATTGGTGACAATCGAGCACCCGATGAATTTGAATCAGCCATCATATTGGAATCACCCTCGGACTCCGTTGAATCAACAATTGACAACGATCGACTTGTTCGAATTTGTCTAAAATATGGAATAATGAAAAGGGACACCCTAGTGCCCTCACGCTCTGACCGTCCCCACAACCCTCCAGAAGGATATATGACGGTCACTCGATTGATGTGCATGGTCGGCGCCATTCCTCCATTCTCTCCTTTCATCGTTGATTTCTTAAAACAAATGCGGATTTCCCCCATGCAGTTGCATCCCAATTCATATGCCTATTTGCATACCTTGTACATAGCATATCGTGAAATCTTAGGCGTAGAGCTCACGTTCGATGATGTTCATTTCTTCTATAATTTCAAGCATCGGACTAGAGAAACTCCATCTTTCTGCTACTTTGAATCAGTCCCAAAAAGGAAGATAATCTCTACACCATTTAGCAGTAAAGCTGGAGATTCCAGACTAGAATGGTTCTATATAAAGCAACAGTCTGGATGCGCCAGGAGATGGACAAAATCAAGTAAAGCGTTGATTTTCTGAACCCGGACTCTATACACTTGAATCATCACCCTGACCTGTTTTCCTTTTTGTTTGCAGTCGACAATCCCAAACAGATATCAGATCAGGTGTTCTTTGATCGGATGCACCGTCTTCTTAATGGCGATCAAAAATTCCTGACTATCGACGAGGTCCTTAAAGATGAATACCTTCACTTTCATGGGCTGCTATCCGTGTTTCGTAGCATCGGCCATGGGACAGTCCCTTACGCATACATTCCTCCAGTGGAGATAGTTCCAGAGACAGGAGAAGGCTCGGGAATTCCTACAGCTCCTCTTCAAACTTCACCTTCTCCCTCTTCCACACAAGATGATGAATTGGCTAATCTGGCCGAAAAACATCGTGAAGGGTATATTGCCCCCGAGCAAACTACTTCTCTAGACAAGTCAAAATCTTCCCAAGAGTCGCCACTTCACGCTTTCGAAGGGGATGTTCCTAGCACTGATGAGCACATATTTCAGGGTTTGGGGGATCTCCCCTTACCTGAGACTATATATACTTCAGAGGATTTCAGGAAGGATCCTTTAGTCTTCACTTCTTTTGAAGAAACTACTCCCGCTAAGGCCAAAGAGCCTGCCCGCACCAGTCTAGCCTCAGACTCGGGTTGGTTGGGGGGACACACACCACTTAGGATGCACCTTACACCACAGCATTAGCATTCGTTGCACTCCTTTCTTCATGAATCCATTAATTCTAAACTTCGCTTGTTTCATCATGCAGGTACAATGTCTCGATCGTACTACGATATAAGAAAACTTCGTCGTAGCATGTCCAATCCTCCTCAGGATGTCGAGTATGATCGCCGGGATGATCGTGGTAGGGAGGAGAGAAGACCTTATGATCCCTATCGTTCTCGACCCTCACGTTCCCGCTCACCAGTTAGGCCAGAACAAGAGAAATACAAAGGTTACCAAAGCCGTAGGGAGGAGGACAGACCACAATCCAAAGACTCCTCCTCTTCCTATGAGAAACGCAGTAGAGAGAAAAGTCCTTCAAAGGAAACCGGGTCTCGGAGTAAGCAAAAGGTCCCTGCTACCAAACGACCTAGGACAGACAAAGAGACTACAGAATCCTCTTCAGGAAGGGACACCGAATTGACAATCCTCGCTCCTCCCCCTCCAGATGCGGGAACTGCCATAAAGCGGGCATATTTGAAAGAGCAATTTCCCGAACACTACTTCGAAACTCTAACTTTTTTACCTGCCCTTGAACCTATTTCGTCTAATTGGGCAGAGGAGGCCAAAGCAAAGATTGATGCGATGCAAAAACAATATACTGAGATGTTCAAATATTCGCGCAATCTTTCTAAAATCATCCGCACTCTAATCACAAATACTGATTCAATGCAAAAGACTGCGGAGGAGGACACTAAGGCCTTAAAAGCTCTAGGAAAAGATTTGGAAGACACTCAAGCTCAGCTAGCGGTCGCTCAAAGGGACGCTTCTAATTTCAAACAACAATTCGAGGACATGCAAAAACGTTATCACGATTTGCTTGAATCTCATACTCAGGAGCGTTCTGAATTAAAAAAGCAAGCTGACGAGGCCAAGTCAGAAGCTGCTAAGACGCGCATTGCTTATGCTGAGCTTGAGCGGAAAAACGCCGAGTTAGCGAAGAGGAGTGCTGAATTAGAAAAGAAGAATGCTGACTTGGCTTCAAAGTTGTTGGAGGCAGAGAACAGGGCTGCTCTGGCCGAGGGCAATGTGGAGTGTGCTATTAAATCTGCGGAGGAAGCCCGCAAGCAACTGTCGGAGGCGGAAGCTGATATTCAGGGCTTCGGCGAGCTAATGATTGAATTCTTCGCACACATTATTCGTCGTCGAAACATTTCTTGGATCGAGGACTATCCATCCACTCTGGTTCAAGTATGGAATCAAATCGTTGAGTGGGAAAAAGAAGAACTTAAGGTCGATTCTCTTGATGAAGATAAACTGATGGAGAAATACTTGAGAGACGATGAACCGGAGCGCCTAGCTGAAGGGCGCCGCCTTATTGCTGAGGCCATGGAAGAAGAGAGACGGAAGTCTACACAAAAAACCACTCTTAAAGCCGGTTCCTCTTCTTCTGCTCCTGCAACCCCCGAAGTAGAAGGGTATGATCCCGAAAATCCGGGAATTCCCCGAACAACTCTGCTATCTCCCATTCCTGAAATAACCCCAGAGGTAGTGGTCACCCCCGCGAGAAAGTCTTCGGAAGGTATCCCTACCTTTTCTCCTCAATTCGCCAAAGCTATTACTACCTTTCGCTACGTGATTGAACATTCGATGAGAGACCCTTTGTTTTCGCCTGAGTTGATAACCGATGTTTCTCATTCTGTAGGTGTCGAATCATCCGCAAAGACAGATGTAGCTCAAGGAGCTGTCGCTGGAACAAAGCCCGCTGATAGGGCCAAAGAAGGGGAAGACAAGGCTGCTTCCATCGACTTGGGGGAAGGAAGTGAGCCAACTAAGGTCACCACTCCCCAAGATGAAGAAATGATAGCAGCTTTGAAGGACGATGGCGGAGACGGGGGGCATGATGAGGAACCAGAAGTCGCGATAACCGGGGAGTCAAAAAGTGCTGATGACGTTACCTTGGCTGCAATGAAGGCTGACCAAGACAAGCGTTTGTAATTAAAGGTCGAAGAACTAGACCCTGAGGTCCTCAAGCCCCTCGTAGTTGTGGATGCGGGTTCAAGGTTAGTTGTTAAGCTCTCAACTAGATCTATTACCGAAGAACTTGCTAAAAAATCTTCTCTTGATTACAGTGTTCCGCCCTCCGGGAAGAAGTCTACTGGTTCCAGTACCGCATCTTCAGGGAAAAAGAAATCGAAACGAATCTTGACTGAAGCCGAGAAGGAAGCAAAGGATGCGGAAAAAGCCGCCAAGAAATCTAAGGCTCATTCCAAACCCAAATAGTGGGTTCCCCTGTATCTTTTTAGCATCTTTGTGAACCAATAATTGCTGCTACAAAAGCAGCTCCTGCACTTTCTTCTTTAGCTATTTCCCTGTACAAATTCATTCATTTGTAAATAAAAATAATTCACTTTTTGCAATGTTTATTTGTTAGTAGTTCTGCACTTGTGTAAAAATGCATGTCTATAGCTATGAAACGGAGTTGTGGAGGGGGGAAATATGTGTATGCATATGTGTCCCCAGTCAATTTCCACAAGTTATTCAATGTTTAATCAAACAATATGAATGCTCCCAATTCTCTGACGGGATAGCACTTCCTGTGTCGTCAGTACCTGTCGTTTTATCTGGCATTTCTTTTATACTCTCCCTCTTTCTCTTGAGAGTTAGAGTTCGAGTTCAGTCATCTGTTTATTCCCCGGTCGTTCAACGGGGAAAGACTTCTTTCTCGGCGCTCAGTCGGAGATGCCTTTATACTCTCTTTCTCTCTGGAAAGTTAGAGTTATGAGGAGAATTTCTTTTTCAGCGCTCAGTCGGAGACGCTTTTACACTCTCTCTCTTTCTCTGGAGAGTTAGAGTTAAGAATGTCGTTTTCTCATTCTTTTATGTCTTATTGCACAAATAATCGTTGTGCTTCTTTTTATGTCTAAACTGTTTTCAACCTTTTTAGGCTCTGAGTTATCCTGTATTTTATAATCACCACAGAATAACTAATGAATGTAAATGCATAAAAGTAAATAACACACAATATTTTTATAGTGGTTCAGCTAAATCGTAGCCTACATCCACTTTATAGTCCTTTATTCATATCATCAGATTTTCCCAAGGCAAGGCGTGCCTTATTACAGAGTTCACAGGAAAAATAACAAAAAGTATAGCATTTCTAATCCAAATATCGCATTAAGTGTTGGGCATTCCATGCTCGAGGGACTTCTTCGCCATCTACGGTCGTTAACTTGAAGGTTCCTTTTTCAAGTTTCCGTTGGATGACAAAGGGTCCTTCCCATTTTGGGCCGAGGTGAGGAAGGGATGGAAAAACTCTCTTTAACACCAAATCTCCTGGTTCAAAAGTTCTGAGGCGAACTTTTTTGTCATAATAGCGTGCCATCTGACGCCGATGTCTTGCTGCACGCAAGTCTGCTTCGTCCCTTTTCTCTTCGACTTCATCAAGGGACTCAAGTAAGAGCGCCCGATTCGTCATCGGGTCATAATATGTCACCCTGTGGGAAGGAACTTCCTGTTCAACTGGAATTACTGCTTCTGAGCCAAAGGAGAGAGAGAAAGGGGTATGACCGGTGGCTGTCTTGAATGTTGTTCGATATGCCCACAAAGCTAGGGGCAATTCGTCAACCCATCTTGCCTTTGCACGTTCCAACCGTTTCTTGAGGATGGATTTTATAACTTTGTTTATTGCCACTACTTGTCCATTCGATTGCGGATAGGCAACTGCAGTATATCGCTTGTCTATCTTATACTTCTGACAGAAATTTCTGAATTCAGTACTATCAAACTGGGTTCCGTTGTCAGTTATGATCGTCCTTGGAATCCCGAACCGGCATATAATATTTCTGACCACAAAACTTATCACCTTTCTTGTTGTGATCTTGGTCAAGGGCTCAGCTTCCACCCATTTCGTAAAATAGTCCACAGCCACTATTGCATACTTAGCTCCTCCTTTAGCAATCGGTAAAACTCCAATGATATCAATTCCCCATGTGGCAAACGGCCAAGGACTCACCATCGATTTAAGCTGGGTTGACGGTGCCCTGGGGATTTTGGCGAATCTCTGGCACTTATCGCAGCGTCGTGAATAATCAGCTGCATCTCTGTTGATCGTAGGCTAGAAGTATCCGTACCGCAATATTTTCTTTGCTAAAGTTTGACCTCCTGTATGATCTCCACACTCACCTTCGTGTACTTCTCTTAGTACACGCTTGATGTCGTCGTGTGCGATACATCGTAATAGGGGCATAGAAAATCCTTGTCTATAGAGAGTATCATCTTGTATAACATATCTGGTAGCTTTGCGAACTACAGCTCTTTTCTCACTCTTCTTTGATGGGAGTGTCCCATTCTTAAGAAAATTCTTAATTGGAGTCATCCATGACTCCTTCTCTGGTTCCGCTTCAAAAGTGAATTCAATTTCCATTGACTCAAAGCTTGGCGACTCCAACTTTTCAATTGGAATTACTTCAGTCTCTTCTGGATTGTCGGAACTAGCCAGCTTTGCCAGTCTATCCGCTTTCTGGTTTTCAATTCTGGGAATATGTGTTATGTTGTACCGCTCTAAGCTATTCAATAGCTCTTTCACTTTCTTGAGGTAAGCGATGAGCCGAGGTCCTCGAGCCGCAAATTCCTCTCGCACTTGGCAAACAACAATTTTAGAATCACAGAATATGTCTAACATTTTTACTCCAAGGTCTTTAGCAAGTTTCAGCCCAGCAATCAGGGCTTCATATTCAGAGTCATTGTTAGTTGCCGAAAATTCTAATCGTAGGGCGTAATATAACGACCGTCCCTCGGGAGTGACTAAGACAATTCCAGCTCCGGACCTTCGGTCATTCTTAGCTCCATCTGTATATAATCTCCACGGATTCATTTCTAGCTCATCCTCGGATTTAACCACTCGGTCATTGATTATTTCCTCCTCTGGAATGGTGAACTCCGCAATAAAGTCTGCTAGAGCTTGCCCCCTGATTGACTTTCGTGGTTGAAAATTCAAATCAAACTGACTTAGTTCTATGTTCCATTTGATCAACCTTCCCGATGCTTCGGGTCTCTGCAATACCTGCCTCAAGGGCTGGTCGGTGTATATGGTTATTGGATGGGCTTGGAAATAGTGACGAAGTTTTCGGGATGCGATCAGGAGGCTGTAAGCGAGCTTCTCAATTTTTGGGTAATTGCGCTCTGCCGCTGCTAGTTTCTTACTTACATAATACACCGGCCTTTGTACTTTGTCTTCTTCTCGAACCAGAGCCGTGCTGACGGCATGAGCCGAGACCGCCAAATAAACATATAATTCTTCGTGATCTACGGGCTTTGATAAAATCGGCGGTTTCTCTAGCAGTTCTAACAGATTTTGAAAGGCCTCAACACAATCCGGAGTCCACTGGAAATTCTTCTTTCCCCTTTTTATCAAATCAAAAAACGGAACACATTTATCTGTGGCTTTGGAGATGAATCTACTCAGTGCCGCTACTTTCCCTGCCAGACTTTGGACGTCTTTAATTCTCCTTGGTTCTTCGATGTTTCTAATCGCTGCTATCTGGCTAGGGTTGATTTCAATTCCTCGGGAACTCACAATAAAGCCAAGGAACTTTCCCGATGCCACTCCAAATGAGCATTTCAGAGGATTCAATTTCATCCGATACTTTCGCAAGATACCAAACATTTCCGCTAAGTCTTGCGTATGACTGGAAGATTGCTTTGATTTGACAAGCATATCATCTACATAAACTTCCATAGTTTTTCCTATTTGTTCATAAAACATTCTATTTACCAAGCGCTGATAAGTAGCTCCAGCGTTTTTTAACCCGAATGGCATTACAACATAACAATATAGCCCCAAATTCGTAATGAAACTCGTATGCTCTTGGTCTGGTACGTGCATAGGAATTTGGTTGTATCCAGAATATGCGTCCATGAAAGAAAGAAGTTCATGACCTGCTGTCGAGTCTACAAGCTGGTCAATCCTGGGAAGTGGGAAACTATCTTTCGGGCAAGCCTTATTTAAATCTGAAAAGTCAATGCAAGTCCGCCACTTTCCGTTTGGCTTCTTTACTAATACGGGATTCGATATCCAGTCGGGATATGTCGAATCTCGAATAAATCCATTCTGCTTCAATTTCTCTACTTCCTCTTTGAGAGCAGCCGACCTCTCTGGGCCCAGCATGCGTCTCTTCTGCTTCATAGGCGGATGCTTCGGATTTACATTCAATTTGTGACTTATAATGGAAGGTGATATCCCACACATGTCAGCATGGGTCCAGGCGAACACGTCTAAGTTTGCCTTCAAGAAGTCTGTCAGTTCTTCAGCACGATGTGGATCCAATTGAGAACCAATCTTCAAAACTTTCGTCGGATCAGCTTTATCAATGGGAATTTCCACTGTCGCTTCATTAGGAGTTGCATTCCTAGCCTCTGGTTCCTCGTCTTTTCTGGGATCCAAGTCTTCAGGCGTTCCTTTGGGCAACTCCTTCGAGGTCAATCTCTCTAATTGCTACGCCGAGTCCCCCTTTGAGGGAGACGAGGCATCCTTACTTTCAACGTTAAGTCCTTTCATCAACATCTTTAACTCGGCCACATAGCAGGCCCGTCCAGAAACCTGATCCCCTCTCATTACTCCAGTTCCAGCTTCGGTTGGGAACTTAAGTAACAAGCACCAAGGGGCGATACAAACTCTAAATTCAGCGAGGGCAGGTCTCCCCAAAAATGCGTTATATGGCGAATCTATGTCCAATACTACGAACTGGAGCATTCGCACTCTTCTACGTTCTCCTTTCCCCAGGCTCACGGGCAACTCTATGTATCCCAGGGGAGCTGTCGACGCCCCGTTGAAGCCTCTAATCCATCCTTCACAAGGCTTCAGATCTTCGGACTCAAGCTTCATTTGATCAAATGACTTCTTGAACAAAATATTAACGGAACTTCCGTTGTCTACTAATACCTTATGGACCAAGGCCGGCCCAATGGTGGTAGTAATAACCAACGGATCATTGGTGGGTGATTGTATCCCAGTATTGTCTCGGCTTCGAAATACCACGTCGTCGAACATGGTCTTCTGTTGTTTTATAGGGGTGACATCTTCCAAATCATCACCTTCATTCACGTCTAGATGCTTGGCAGCATTCACATATTGTTCCATTGACCTAAAACTTCGGATTGCCGGGTGAGGTCCGCCTACAATGGAGTTGATGACTATTCCTTTACCTTTCTGCTGCGCTGTAGGCTTGGGAGCAGGTAGGATTTGTTTTGGAGCCTGCTCCCCTTACCCCCTGTCCCTCGGGGCAACCTTGTACTCATCCAACTTTCCTTCACGCAGCAGCTTCTCAATTACATCCCTCAAATGCCGGCATTCATTGGTCGAATGCCCATGAGTTCCGTGAAACAAGCAGAATTTCCCTGTCGCCATTTCTTTCTCGGTCGAATCACGAGGTGGCGGTCTTTTGTACTGTAACACATTGTACGTATCCAGGTAAATATTTTCCAGGGTGTCATTCAATGGTGTATAGTTCTCGTAGCTTTGGAATCGGGGTCTTTTGTTAGGGTCATTTCCCCTATTTCTGTTTCTTCTGTTACCGCTCGAATTACGGTTATTGTTGTTGTTTCCCCCGCTTCCAGTATTGCTGTTTCCACCCTTGTTTCCTACATTTACTTCAACCTTGCCAGAATTCTCCCCCGACTGCTTTACGGCGATATTACTCTGCACATTCTCCTTTGAAGCCGTTTCAGACTTTCTCTTTCGGTTTGCCCTGGCCTCCTCTCGCCTTAAATAAATATCGGCTTTTTCGTAGAATATCTCCCTTGTGGGGGGTGTCTTCCCAGAAAGGTAGTCTCCAAACTCAGATTCAGGATCGACTCCTTCCTTCAATGCCATCAGAATAGTGGGCTCATGCGGGTCACTGACCTCAGTTACAGCTTGGTTAAAACGATCAAGATATGCCCTTAAAGATTCTCCTGGTGCTTGTTTGATTCTCGATAGTTCAATAACACTTTTGGACTTTCGGGCATGTAGTCTGAACTGGTTCATGAAACGCTCGCTTAGTTCCTTGTAATTAGAAATCGAACGAGGAGGAAGTCGGGTAAACCAGAACAATGCTACATCTTCTAGGTAGATTGGGAATGCTTTGCATTTTACTTCATCTGGGGCAGCAGCAGCATTCATGAGCCACGAATACCTCATTAAATGCTGTCCCGGATCAGTCCTTCCATTGTACTTGTCCATTTGTGGCAAGTTAAAGCGTCGGGGAAATTGGAAGTCGAGGATATCGTCGGTGAAGGGAGTATGGCTTCGCTCAATGCCATAGTCTTCATTTGTATAATTCCGGCTCTCGGACATAATTTGGCGAACCATTGCCTGTACATCAGCATTAGTTAGGGGCCGCTCAGGTTCCCTGGCCCTAGTATTCGAGTTCCTTCTGGGCTCTGGTTCAGGAGATGCCCTTCTTCTTCGTGCTGCCTCTGCTCGACTCCGTTCCCTGCGTTCCCGGTCGATCTCGGGAGGAGGGGACTGGAGTCTTTGCCCCCGAGTAGGGTCATTGTTTCCTAATGCTCGTGCGATATCCTCACGAGATCCCAAAGATCCAAATGTCAGCTGCTCCACGTTCTGAGGTCGTTCGAGTGGCCTTCGTTCACGGGGCCTCTCTTCCTCGGAAGATGAAGATTGATCTACTGGTGTGTGACGAACCGGCGATGGAGTTCTTTGCCGACGGAGTTCACTAATCTCCCGACTCATGAGCCTCACATTTTCCTGCATCATGAGATTAGTGCGCTCATGAACTTTCATAGCTTCCCTTGTGCTCTCAAGCATGTCAAGCAAGCGCGAAAAATCTCCTTGAGTGATGGGCGCAGATGGATTGACCTGATCACCAACCCTGGCAGCTGGAATTGGAGCATTCGTAGGGACTCGAGTAGAGGTTCCAGCTTCACCATGCATCGGGTCGGGTCGGAGGTAAGAGGTCGGATCGGATCGGATCGGAGCTGGGGTGCCTGGTCGGATCGGTATGCAGCGAGCAGCTCGGGTCGGTTCAGATTGGGGGAATGCACTGCTTCAGAGTCTCCTACCCGGATCAGGTCGGAGCTCTCCCCCTGCTGTCGGCTCGGATTTCCTGCATTGATTCTTCCTGCTGCTGAACTCTGCCCCCGAGACCTTGTTACAACAGCATGTTGCTGATCTTCGCCAGCTCCATTTCCTTGAACAGACTGAACTTCCTTGCCTTTTCCTTTGGCCATGAGTCTTTGACAATCACTTCAACGAATGTAAAAAAGCGGAGAAACTTAAGGATTCACTTCTTTGAACTCAACGGTCCAAAAAGTAGAAAGAGATCCCGGAAAATAAAGAATTTAGATGAGGATTCTCAGTGAAAGCACCAAAATGTTAGACCCAAAAGTGGTTCTAACACCCAAATTGATTAAGAACAAGATGAAATGAGATAAAAATAAAAATGAACACACAGGATTTATAGTGGTTCGGCGAAGAAATGCCTACGTCCACTTATCTTTCACTATATTCAATAATTCAGTTGAGAATACAATGTAATTGTCACTTGACTTCGCTCACAACTCACTTTTGTTCACTCAATTGACTAAAACAAGAAATGAAAGATGATTTGGATTCTCTGGGAGTAATGGAGTTCGGATAATGGAGGTAGTTGAATTCTCAAAGTGCTGAAAAAAGATCCTTTTCTTTGTCTCCAGACGGGGTATTTATAGGTGTGAATTTGCTTGAGACTTGATCCGGGTCGGGCCACGTGTCATCCATTGCACTCTCTTCGGGTTCGGATGAACTATCATGTTGACAACGCATCAAAGGGAAGGATGTTATGGGTATGAACTGGTCATAGCCGGTCCGGATATCCAGGCGCTTTTGCAGGAGAATAACATGGGTCATGGGTGCGGGTCGGAGACGTGCAGATAAGGGGTTCGGATCGGGATACCCGATCCGAACCGGATTGGCTTGGGTGCGACTCTCCTTCTCTAACCTGTTCCGCTCCGTTCCATTGTTGTGGCAAACAGGTGGCTTTCCGATCCATTCGAGATTTAGTTGCCTTCCGATCCGATTAGATATGCCTTACCAATCTTCCCAGTAAGATATCACCGATCCGAGCAGAGGACTCTATCCGATCCGAACCGATATGTTGCTCTGACCCGATCCGAACAACTGCAGCCACCAATCTGAATTGTATTGTTTTCCACCAATCCGAACCGAAGTCTTATAATTAAAAATACCCTTCAATGTTTGGTTTCTTGACTTTGTGTTGCCTAGTTCACAAAGTAGGCTAACAGTGTGTGCAGAAAATGTAAAGTTAACGTTCGAAAGTGCGACGCAAAATCTTGGCAAAGTAATAATGTTCAAGGCAGTTCTTGATGTCCATTTATGTTCGCAGGGCACTATCCTAACTGTTCATGAAGTTGGAATTTATGTCAAGTATTGATTTAGCCAATCAGGCAGACTCTTGTGTACTAAGCTAGGGCTGCTTCGGATCGGTTCGGGTATAAATGATGGGATTGGATCGGAGGCAAGGCTTTGTTCTGGTCAGAAGTGGGTATCTAATCGGACCGGTTCGGGATTGTGTGTTCGGAGCGGATCGGATGGACTTGAGTCCCAATGCCCCTACTTTCTTGATCCACATTCCGACCCGATCCGTCTAGGTAGACTTCGCCATCCCTCTTTCAAATTTAACCCCAACACGATCCGATGCCGAAAACCTCGTATCCTTTTCTTCTCCTACATCCCCCATACTTCTTCACCCGAACCGATCCTCCATGTTCTGTATCTTCTTCTTCATCCTCAACCACAGTCGAATCCAATTCGATTTCCAAAACTCCATATAGGGATGAGCATATATCCTCTCCAACCTCCCAGCGCCTCGAGGTGGTGGCGGAGCCAGCAGCGACGACGGCGAGGAAGGAGACAACCACGACATCGAAGTCATGCCATGAATATTCCCAATTTGTTCAAATTAACCGCAAAATCTTGATTAAAGGCAGTTACAACGATAAGATTCAGGGTTTCGAGACTATCTATATGTTTATTTCAAGAATCGAAGCAAGAATTTTGAGATTCTTTGAGGATTAGGTTTTCGGTATGAGAATTGGAAAACGAGAATAACAGAAAAGGAAGAAGAAAGCAAACGAGTGACGGATTTATATATATAATAGCACTGACCCCTCGTATTCCTTCCCTATCTTCCCGCTCGGACCGGATCAAGAGCCCAGCAGCGCAGTTTGGCCTACTAGCCCAATACAAAACAGAAAAAGAAAAGGAGTCGTTCGGGTCGAACCCCGAACTGAACAAAATTTCATATGTCAACTTGGCATTTAAATTAAAATAAAATTCGAAGAGGAAAATAAAAGCACAAGGAAAATCAGAAGGAAAATTACCTGGAAGGATAATCGAATGTTAACAAGAGTTCTCCCAGCTATTTGAAAATGAAGAAAGGGATTTACATACTATGCGAAGCACATAAATAAACATCAAAAGATGCAACTCCCTGAACAGCGTGTCTCTATATGTCAATGGGTACAACTTTTCAACGATTCAACTTCAGGAAGGCACTGTGCAATGACAATCAAAGCATTCTCCATATCCAACAGAAGCATCCTTTAAGGGGGCAAAATGTTAGCCTACTTTGTGAACTAGGCAACACAAAGTCGAGATGTCAAGCATTGAAGAACATTTCTTCTTAAAAAATATCGGGTCAGATCGGAGGGCTACTATCAAGTCGGATCGGAGGGCTACTATCAAGTCGGTTCGGAGGGCTGCTACCAGTCGGATCGGAGGGCTACTACCAGTTCGGGACGGAACAGAGCAAAATGGACAAGGACTCAGGTTCATCTCAGGTCGGGTCGGATCGGATGCCCCGATCCGAACCCCTTCTGCTCGCTCCTCCGAACCGAACCCAACATACCATATCCCTTCACCCCACGATCTCCTGAATGTTCGGAGTAGTTATGACCATTTCCTACCTAGGATGACTACTAATCTGATGCGGTGTCAACACTGGAATCCATCCGAGCCCGAGAACGATGGGATGAAAGACACGTAGCTCCGACCCGAACCGAATCTGAGTGAATTTCCACCTATAAATACCCCGTCAAGAGACATTTAAAAGGATCTTTTTGGCACTTTGAGAGTTTAAACACTTTCAAGAACCGAATTCCAGCATTCCCAGATAATTCAAATCGTCATTCAACATATATTTTGAGATAATTGAATGAATGTACGTGAACAGTGAGTGAAATTGAGTGAATATCTCGTTGTATTTACATCTATATCATCGAGGAAAGTGATTATAAAGTGGACATAGGCTTTTCGATGCCGAACCACTATAAATTCTGTATCTCCATTTTACTTTTGATCTTATTTTATTTCGATTTTAGTCAATTGGGGTGTTAGAACCACTTTTTGGTCTAACATATTTCATCAATACGTGTTCAAAACAAAACATTTCATAATTGTCTCAAAATACTTCCATCATTACAACCACATAACTGTCTTGATTTTTAAAGAAGCATAAAACATAAATAAAGTGACAAAAATCCCCAAAGTGACATCCAAAGCCATAATTCGAGCAGAAGAGATCCAAATCATACATCTATGTTCTTGGAGCTTGTAAAGAGCCTGACTGAGCTGAGCTATTTCATCCCTATGGACCGGGGGGGGGGAACAGAAGAAAAGAAGATGAAAAGAAAATAGGGTCAGACATAAAGCCTAAGTAAATCTAGTAACTCTTCAGTATATGAATAAGAAAAGGGGCATGATAGATATATACTGAAAATAGGAAAGTGTCACAAGCTAAGGGAGTGTCGAATGTACTATTGCACCCATACTATATCTCTGCATCTACTTGAGTTTATTCTAACTGGAACCCCACGGTAAGGGTGAAGTGATCCCCATTTTCGAAAGATCGGCTCCTACTCGCGTTAACATGTGTCATACGGCCTCCAAGAATTGTAGATACCTATGTTGGTCCTACCATGGGGTGTATCAAGACCCATGGTGGCGGCCCCGACACAAATCTAGAAGGCATAGGTTATACTACTAGTGTCCCCACTGCCCTGGTTGTCTGCTCCGGAGTGTGTGCACGCTCGCACCCCGTTAGACCTACACTGTACACCCACCACCGTCGTTTTGACCGCTTACAATCAGCCAGTAATCGTGCCCCACCCTGCCTAGTTTCAGGGTATCGTTGATACCTAACTTGGGTTACTGCTGAAATGGGTCCCTCGTTACCAGGATTTTCAAGTCAAACAAGTTAAGTGGTTAAGTGTCTGTATATACCTAACCCCACCTATCAATTCTTGTTAACATGTTGAATTTGGTTAAGTGTTATAGTTGACTTAACCCTACCATCTGTCCTTAGCCTCTTAGGAGCACCTGACCACTCACATTAGACAATTATTGCTCTGGTTACTGGATATGCCGGTCGGTTCCGAGCTGGTTTACACCATAGCTCAGTCTAACCACCGGTCCTTATTGGGCTCAATGCTTAACCACCCACATTGGATAGGTATTGTTGTGACTACTGGACAGTCGGGCGGTTCCGGGTATGTTTATATCACAACTCAATCCAACCTCGGGTTAAGCATATCGTGTTTTCTAAAATTTACATATTTTATTACTTCTTCATTATATATGTAAATGTCATGTATTTTATTCTTGGGTATAACAATTCATACTGCTTTAAATGTCATTGTCGTTGGGATGTGCCAAACATGCCAACATGTATTTTTCATGTTTTACACCCAACATTATTACCCCCGTTTATACGTTCGTAACGTTATAACAAATGTTGGGCTTGACACAATTCAGCCTAACTTTATAAGCGTGAGAAAAGGGGAAATCAAGAACATGTGATATTTTACAATATATAAGGGTGTGTGGCGCATGAACTTGCAATTTAGCGATATTAACATAAATGATGGGTCATGTGAACTTGCATTAAAATCAAAGTATAACTAAGTAGGTGACATATGAAATGGTATAGTTTAGGCTAATACAAACTTGTGTTTAAACATGTTTACCTTGGCATAATGTCAAACACAAAACTAGCATGATGTATATTCACAAAAAGGTCCAATTACAACATTTAATCACATAGCCTATTTCAACATGAACTTGCATAGTTTTTGAAACCCAAACGATACTTAACATAGATCCAATTACACTTGCAAATAAACATGAACTTGCATAGTTTATGAAACACAAACAATACTTAACATAGATCCAATTATACTTGCAAATAAACATGGAAGTGATATCATAGGTTTTGGGTCATGTAGGCATAAAAGGTTTCAAGTCTAAATCATGTTTACATAAGCCTCAATTTAGACTTAGTGAACGTATAAGGTCCATGTCATAGGCATAAACAAAAAGGGATCAATCTTTAGTTTTTGCCACAAACTTACAAGTGCCATTGTTTTCATATACAATTGTTCAATTGGCTTGCATCAATCAATTTATGCCACAAACATCAACACACAAGTCATGATAGAACCATCACAATACATAGAACTTATACAATATAATGACACAATTCTATTTTCATTTACATCGAATCACATCACAATTTTTATTCATATTTTGAAAGGTCACTATACTTACAACGAATGCAGAATCTTGAATTATGGATTCTGAATTCTAAAATTAAGGTGCGCTCCTTTAGGTAGACTAACGTTGCGTTGATTAATTTGATTAAACTTTGTTCTTCTTCTTAATTTGATTCGTCTCTTAGGCCTTTCTCTCTTGACGGCTATGTTCAATTCCTCCCTAGCAGCATGACGACTCTTTTCTTATTTATTTTTTGTGAATTTTCAGTTGAGACTTAGGGTGTATTTATAGATTTTTAATTTGTTTTGAGCCGTTAGATGAAGACTGGAGGAATCTAGGCCATACAAAGTTCAAAGAGCCAATCAAGAGGTGACACGTCAGCCCTAGTGACACACAAGGCCATAGAAATTCAAGCCAGAGCTAGACCTAGCCAGCCAGGTCGACCAGGCAGGTCGACTGGCAGGTCGACACTATGGTCGACCTGGGGGGGCCAGGTCGACACTGTGGTCGACCTGGGGAGGCCAAGTCGACACCATGGTCGACCCTATGGTCGACCTGGTCCTCTAGGCGGGAATTTTCCCGCCCAGCCCAGTTTGAACCTGAAAATTCGATTTTTGAATTTTAAATTGAGTTGTTTGAATATAAATTTTATTCTGAAACTTCCAAAGGCCATAACTCCTTCATACGGAGTCTGATTCGCGCAAACTCGGACTCTATCTCAAGTAAAATTCCGAGACGAACGCAATGGCGTAACCCTTTTCCCTTAATTCTTTCATTTAGAATTAATTACACTTTAATTTGTGAAGCTTAACGTTATAGAATTCACAGGGTGTTACATTCTCCCCCCTTAAAAGGATTTCGTCCCCAAAATCTTCAAGTTAGGAAGAATGTATATCCCACCATCCAACAGTCCATCTACTCAACCAACAAACACATGCATCCACTGTCCTTAAAAGACTTCTAATGCTTCGTGATCATATGCATAGTGTGTGTATATGTCCTTATCTAATGCAGAAATCAGGCGGTCTACTGATTCAGTTGACTTCCTTAATGCGAATCATGTAAATGTCATGAATCCATTATGTATGCAAAATTTTCCTACTCATAATTCTACATGAGTGCACAACCATTCATACAAATGCAACGACCATACGATATCATATCAAGTTTCAACCATATACAAATGAGAATACATATATGCATATGCAATATGAAGTGACTGAGCCGATCTATAACCTAGGGTGTATGTGTATATGCATCCACGAGCAACCACTAGCAATCACTAGCAACCATTTGCAGCCATCATCTATAACATGTTTTCAAATACTTGTTTGCATCCATTTGTTTTCTACCTAAGGAGTTAGGAAAAGGACCGAGGAAATGTACCTAAAAAGATAAATAAAGCATAATTTAAGGAAAAAGAGAGAGATCAAAGATGTACCCTCAAAAAGAAGAGGGTAGGCAGCGCGTATTCTGTCCTCAGTTTCCCAAGTCGCGTCTTCCTCGGCGTCGCTCCATTGAACTTTAACGAGTTTGACTTCGCGGTTGCATAGCTTTTTCACTTCAGTTCCTAAGATGCGGGTTGGAACTTTCCTCATAGTTGCTTCACATTCCACTTCGGCTTCTTCTAGAATGCCAAGTTCCACCACTTCCGCAGACTCATGTAAACACTTCTTGAGGTGAGAAACATGAAAGACGTTGTGAACTCCAGCCAATCTCTCGGGTAGCTCTAATCTATATGCCATCTTTCCAACCTTCTCGATGATAGGAAATGGTCCTACAAATCTTGGTGCTAGCTTTCCTGCGGATCCAAAGCGAACGACGTTCCTTAAAGGAGATACCTTAAGGAAAACCCTGTCCCCAACCTCAAACTCAAGGTCGGTCCTTCTTTTGTCGGTGTAGGATTTTTTTCTGTCTTGGGCAGTCTTCATTCTCCTACGTATCAAGTCCACTTTCTCTGAAGTCTCTCGAATCATATCTGGCCCAAGTATAAGCTTATCCGTAGACTCCCACCAACAAGTTGGTGATTTGCACGGTCTTCCATACAAGGCTTCGAAGGGTGCCATACCGATGGTAGCTTGGTAGCTGTTGTTGTAGACAAATTCCACTAAAGGAAGGTGATCCTCCCACGTCCCTCCAAAGTCAAGAACACAAAGTCTCAAAAGATCCTCTAAAACTCTATTCACCCTTTCCGTCTGGCCATCAGTTTGGGGGTGATAGGCCGTGCTCAAACATAACCGTGTGCCCACAGCTTCTTGCAGACTCCGCCAAAACTCACTTGTGAAGATAGGGTCTCGGTCGCTAACAATGTTGGAGGGTATCCCATGGAGTCGAACTATTTCCTTGAGATAAAGAGATGCTAGAGATGAGGCAGTCCTTCTACTCTTGATAGGTATGAAGTGGGCGCTCTTAGTAAGCTTATCCACTATTACCCAAATGCTAGTGTTGCCTCTTCTCGACCTAGGCAGCCCATCAATGAAGTCCATTGAAATGTTGTAATGACCCGCATTTTCAGCGGTATAATAATTAATTTATGTAATTATTTAAAAGGTGATTAAAAGAATTCAATGGTCGTGGAATTAAATAATGGTGAATATTTAATTAAAATAATAAATTAAATAATATATTTAATTCTGAAATAATCAGAATTGGCTGAAATGGCGATATGGTGTGAACTGGATCATCTATGATATTTAATTTAGTTTAGAATTGAATTAGAATAACGAATATATTATTTGAACGAAGTTTGAACGTATAATTATATTATAATTAAAATCGAGCTTGAAATGGTGCTGCAGTTCGCGATTTGGCGATTTGAACTTCAACTGAATGTACAAAATTCGTTTTAAGCCGAATTTCTGTGAAACAAGAAACGTACGGAGATGGTGGAGTATATCTTTCTAGTGGAAGAGAAAAATCTGGATTTCGTCGGGTAGATTTTGATTTACGTCCAAATCAAATTTCAGAAAAAGTCGCTGTGGAATTCCTTTATAATTTATAAAGGAATCATTTATATTTAAAAATAAAAAAAGGAAATTCATTTTAAATCGAATATCGATTTAATTGGGATGTGAAGTATCGAGTTATAAATCCCAGTGGAGCTGTATGATATTCTATTGTGAATATGTATAATAATATCAATTTATTAATATTTAATTTAATTTATTTAAATATATTAATATTTAAATGATTTATTTGAACCTTTGAAAATAGTCATTTTTCAAACGACCTCCAAATTTGACGAAACCAAATTTAATGGATCCGGAATATTAAATTATTGCTAGATTTCAATTGGCGTGATTTTTGAAGACAGTATGTGACCGCGGTGAATTTAAATGTAAACCAGGCGATATTTGACCTTTAAAAATATGTCGGGTGAGCAAACGGAGTCGGAATTCAACAAAACCAGTTTCAGTATGTCCATGATGTCAAACTCTAGTTGCATGTCAATTTTCGTGATTTTTGGATATCGTATGTGAGTGTACAAATTTTTAAAAGGACAAATGTATATAGCATTTGATTTTAATTGAAAATAATAATACAAAAATCTACCCTATAAATAAACATCAAACCCTCTCTCCTTATGACCTAAGTCATTCCATAGTCAACGATTTAATCCGCCGCTTCTATCTTCTTTCTCCAGAAAAATCGAGATCTTCAAATAAATCAAACAAATCCAATTTAAATCTGAAAATTCCAAAGTAAACATCTTTGAATTCCCCTCGACTTTCTCTACATCTCGATATGGGTATTATTGGGTTCGAACTTCACTGGAAGATGTTAGTCATGAATCTAGGGTTCCTAGAGATCTAATTCGAATCGAAGAAAAGGTTGTCGAGTGGGGTTAGGAGTTGCGGAAGTTGTTTTGGAGGGGAGTTGAGTACCTACGAAGAAGTATGGGGATCTCATGACATGTAACGGTAAGGAGAAGGCTTAAAAGGGGCGACGATTTTGGATTTATGGCAGTAAGAGCTGAAGAATGTGATGAAGGAGGAAGGAATGGGTTGTCTTTGATTCAGGAAATGGGTGAATGCCAAAGGGTGACTGAGCGAGGTTGAAATGGGATTGAGGAAGGGTAGTTCGAACTGAACATTGTGGTGTAGTGGTGATGTAGCAGCAGTAAGGGAAGTTTGGTTTGTGGGTTTGTGGATTCGAACTGCAGGAAGGCAGTGAGTTGCAGTTGACAGATCTGAAAATGTGAGGAGACTATACTTTGTATATGGGTGGTATTGAGACTGGAAATATGTTGTAGATGATGGTGGTTTGTTGTTTGAGGTCGGTGAAGAAACGGGTGAGTGGAAGGAGCAGCGTCTCTAGTTCGTGAAGAGGAAGTAGTTCATGTCAGTAAAAGGAGGAGAAGGAGAATCCGAACTATTGTTTGGAAGGGGTTGCTGAAGGGTGAGTTTGTTTGGTATGCTTCCAGTTTAATCCGTGAACTATAAGTGGGATTGGTCTTTGCTGTTGAACGAGCTGTCGACTTTGTTAAGGTTTTTGTCGGAAAAGGGTTCGTGGATCAAACATGAGTTAATGGGCCGGGAAAACAAAGTTAAGCCCAAATGAATTAAATTAGCTTATTTATATATATTTAAAATGTGTATTAACTATAATTTATCATATCTTATTCATACGATATCAGAACTCGACGAAATCAGATCCGACAGGATCGAGTGAACGGACAGTTCAAAATGGAACTGACTAGGGATAAATTGGAGCTTATTACAGATTTTATCGAAATAAATTGTCTGACCAGAATCAACATTTCGTAAATCGTTATTTAACGATTATGGACAATGTGAGTAAATCTCACTAACTCTGAACATTTTATAATTTCATGTTGTATTCTTGGAACTGTTAAATATTGGCTGATTGACAGTGTGTTGACTGTTTGATTGAACTGCTAGTCAGTTAGTTGAATTTCTATATTGATTCTGTTTAACAGAATATATCATATGGAACTGAAAGCGATGTTGATTTTATTGTGTAACATCTGTGGATGCAGGGAAACAGGTTGGAGGAATCCGACTGGATTCCTCAACAGTTATTTTATTGTTTCCATATATTGTGATATATGATGTGGTTTATAATCGGTGGTTGATTATATGTGTTTGGACGATATTGGTCATCGTGATATGATGTGTTAAGTACCATAAAATATAAGAATAGGAAAAGGAGATTTTCAAAGTGATATTTGAAAACAGAATAAAAATAAATTGGAATATTTATAAATAAGAAATATTTATAAATTGGAATAATTATAAAGTGAATTAATTATTTAGGATAAATAAATAAGATGTTATAAAATGGACAATTTACTTAGAAAATAAATAGGAGATAATAAGTGAGATATTTATTTGTTATATAAATAGGATAAGATAATGGATTTATTTATTTGTTAAATAAATAGAATAAGGAAAGGACATATTTATTTGTTAAATAAATAGGGTTATTAAAGGAAACATTTAGAATAAATAAATAGGATATTAAACGGATTATTTATTTAGGAAATGAATAAGTTATGATAAACGGGTATTGACTTAGAAATTGAATAAGTTATAAAAGAGGTGTTAAGCAAAATGAATAGAATAAAGGATTATCTATTTAGAAAATAAATAGAATAAAGGATTTTTTATTTGGAAACTAAATAGAGGAGTTAATCGAATCGAGTTAGTCGAACAGAGTAAGTCAAATAAAGTTAAGCAAAATTAGAAACTGACTAGAGATGAGTAAATTGAATGGCTTTCTAAGTGTCGATCTGATGTTGGTTTCGGCCTTCGGGGTTTATACTTAGAGAATTGTTCTCCTACTAGTTTACAGACAGGGACTGATAGTGTAAAATGATAGTGATATGTAAATAATAATGGAAATGTTTTCCAGTGTTAATAACGTATATTTTCTAAACATAGAAAATAAGGAAATATGAATATATATATGTATATATACATATATGAATGATGATTGATCGATACAATTTCCATCTAGAAATAATATCGTTGTTTGCACACCTATTTTTCTTTGATGGTTAAATCACAGACTATCGAAGTTTTGACCATTTTAACGTTGTTAATATGGAGAGACCGGTTGGATTATTATCCAAAGAACCACTCTGTGTTGGCATAAGCGTTGCGAATCACATATGCCAAAGAAAATTGAAGACAGAGCAAAGTGCAAGGGCTGTTGTATAAATCTTAGATAACGGTGTCTAAGATGGATATACTGAATAGTACCTTCGGTTCATCCTGTTCCTGGATGACTTGTATGGATGAATGTCTGACAGAGTATTTCCAGTAAGGTCACGTACATTGATTTCTTCAACCATACCAAGAGTGGAAGCAGATAAGTAAACTTCTTTAGCTAACACGTAATGTACTGTTGTAGATGTCAATTAGTGATTTTCATTGGATCTGACAATGTGGCATTCGAAGTGAATCTGATGTGATGATAAAGCGTAACCTCAAGCCTCATCAACCGGTAAATGACAGAAATCGGGCAGGTAGCATGGCTATGTAGGTCGCACCTATTAGGGTGTATAATCACCTGATCTAGAATTTCATTTACTTCAAAAAAATCTATTGTTGATGCTGTCCCATTCGGGAAATGGTTGCTGATCCCAACCGTTGGTGATATACATTCGATACACTCAAGCGAAATGAGTGGTCGGTCATGTGTGGCCGGGTTGCAATATGTTCTTGTTGAACCCAGTGTATTCCTTTCTAGAGGTACACTAGCGAAAGGTGGTTCCATACCTTGTCATAGTTGGAAATCAATTACCCAATATGTGCTTGCGTTTTTGATTGTATACTATATATGTAGAACGTGAGATGTAAGCGTTTCTGCTAGATGATTAATATATTATGGTTGATAGACATTATTATAATATCAAAAGGTTTTTGATATAAAGATAATTTGGATTCTCAAAAGGGAAAAACCCGTTCCGTTATACGGCGTGGTCTTATGAGATATCATTTACCTGCTTAAACTGTTTTAAACTGTTTTACTCATATCAGTCCCATGACTGACCCGGAGTTTATTTTGTTTTGTTTTCCCTAAACTCTTGGGTGCCCAATTTTGTACGGGCAGTCAAGTAGTCGGGATTTGCAGATACTTGAAGAGCTGGAGCAGGAGGCTTCAGGATCATATAGCTATAGTTTATTTCCGTTGTGTTGTAAGTGTTGTACTTTGAAAATGATATGTATATTCAAGTACAGATTTATATTTCAAAGATATGTTTTCTATTATATGTTATTTGTTCCGCTGTGAGGTTCGTGTTACTCTGATGTTGTGTTCTTCTTCTTCTTCTTCTTCTTCTATTCTAAGTTTCTATCTTATCTTTTCTCACCCTCTAATTTCTTTCATTAATCATCCGGTATTTTTCGATGTTTGGTTAGTCATCATTGAGTTTATGGCGATAACCAAGGTCGACAAAAACCTGGGTCATTACAAATGCTATCCCACTTCCACTGTGGGATCTCTAAAGGGCGAAGTAGTCCTCCAGGTTTCTTCTGTTCCGCCTTGACCCGTTGGCAGGTCATGCACTTAGAGACGAAATCTGTCACGTCTTGCTTCATGCCGCTCCAAAAGAAAGTCCTTTTTATATCCTTGTACATCTTATCACCGCCAAGGTGTATAATCATCTTGGAATGATGCACTTCCTCGAGAACCTTCTTTGTCAACTCCCTTGCTTGTGGGACGCATAACCTTCCATCTCGCCTTAGCCAACCCTTATCATCGATGGCGTATCTACTGAGGTGACTAGAAGTCTCACCCCTAATAAGTTTATCAATCACATCAACAAGCTGAGGGTCTTCACTTTGTGCAGCCCCTACTGGGTCTAAAAGAGTAGGGCGTACTTCGAGAGATGCTAACAAACCCGGTACAAAATCTGAGGAGGGCCTAAAGTTAAAACTGGCTATATACTCCAGGCTTTGCCTTTCCACAAAGAGTGGACTTAAGGTCAGTTTCTTTCGGCTCAACGCGTCTGCTACTACGTTGCCTTTGCCAAGATTACAGGAAATTTCAAAGTCGTACGAGGCAAGAAACTCCATCCATCTTTGCTGCCTCAAGTTAAGATCCTTCTACGAGAAGAGATATTTCAACGATTTATGGTCAGTGTATAATTCGAACTTCTCACCTAGGAGATAATGGCACCAAGACATAAGCGCAAAGACGATGGCGGCTAACTCAAGATCGTGGGTTGGGTAGTTCTTTTCATGAACTTTTAATTGTCTTCCACCATACGCTACTACCCTTCCTTCTTGCATTAGAAAAGCGCCTAGTCCCATTCCACATGCATCCGTGTATACTGTTAACATTTTTCTTCCATCAGGCAAGGTCCGAACTGGGGCTGTTGTGAGAGCCCTTTTCAATCGTTGGAAAGCAAACTCGTAGTTCAAATCCCAAGTGAACGCCTGATTCTTCTTTGTTAGCAATGTGAGCGGGGCTGAGATTTTCGCGAAATCCCTAATAAACTTTTGGTAAAAACTGGCTAGCCCTAGAAAGCTTCAAACTTCGGTTGCATTTCTTGGTGTCTTCCAATCTTGCACTGCCACCACTTTCGCGGGGTCCACGGTCAAACCCTCTTTGGACACTATATTCCCCGGAAATCTTACTTTTTTTCTCCAGAAGTGACACTTGGAGAGTTTGGCTTTTAGTTGATGAGCTCGAAGAGTTTCCATGATTTCTTTCAGATGCTGAGCATGCTCTTCCTCATTCTTTGAGAAGATTAAGATATCATCTACGAAGACAACCACAAATTTGTTGAGGAATTCTCTGAACACCCTGCTCATTAGGTCTACGAAATAAGCGGGTGCGTTTGTCAAGCCGAAAGGCATGACAAGCCACTCGAAGAAATCGTCTAGGGTTCTGAACGCCGTTTTATCAATGCTATCTTCAGCTACTCTTAGCAGATGGAACCCAGTTGCCAGATCAAGTTGGGAGAAGACCGTCGCACCTACAATCTGATCAAACAAATCGTCGATTCGGGGAAGAGGGTGCCTATTTTTCTTGGTCAATTTGTTTAACTCCCTATAGTCGACGCAAAGGCGAAGCGAACCGTCCGCTTTGGTTGCGAACACCACTGGAGCACCCCATTCCGAAATGCTCCGTATAATGAACCCTTTTTCGAGAAGTTCTTTAACCTGCTTACTGAGCTACTTTCTCTCCCTTGGAGCCATGTGCCTGACAGGTAAAGCTATAGGCTTTGCATTATCCACAAAATATATGCAGAAATCTATTTCCCGCCTCGGAGGTAAGCCTTTCACCTCCTCAAAGACATCCGGATATTCCCGGACTACTCTTACTGATTGCAAATTCTCATCAGAAGCATCAAGCGACTCTAGATAACTAAGCATAACAACATTCAAGGGATTACAAGAATTTTCTAGAGTGTTTCCAAGCCGAGTTAAGAGTCTAACTACTCTTTTCTCACAATCAAGAATGGCACTATCACTGGATAACCAGTCCATGCCTAATATCAAACCATATCCCGAGAAGCCCAAAACAAAGGCATTACAACTAAACTCAACGCTGAGAATAGAGATTTTCTAACCCAAACAAACCATTGACAAGTAAGCGGAGCCCCCAATTGGATTTGAAATTACTAAGGGATATTCTACCATACTAGTGTCTAGATACAGAGATTCTACTAAGGCAGATGAAATAAAAGAGTGTGATGCGCCAGAGTCAAAAAGTGTACGAACTGGATGATCGTAAACATAGACTACACTTTCTACAGAAATATTACTACCTCATTCCTGCTGAGGTGCCACTAGCGCATGAACCTGACCCCCTGAAGTGGATCCGGCTTTTTGTCCCTGCCCTTTCTTCTTCGGGCAGTCCTTAGCTTGGTGCCCAGCCTCTCCACAATGGAAGCAACCACCCATCTTCACCTTCCTTTTTCGGCAGTCTTTTGATATATGTCCCACAATGCCACAGAAATTGCACCTTCTCTTCTCACGGGGCTTATTGTTCTTCCCTCCTTTCTTGAAGTCTGTTTTCTTTGCTTGTAGACCCTCTTTCTTCTCTTCCCCCTTAGTTTCTTTCTTTCCGTGGTCTTCCTCGTGTAGCAACGCCATATCCACCAAGCTTTCATAAGTCGCTCCTGTGGATACATGGGTCATGGCAAGGCTGTGTAGAGGCTCATTCAAACCCTTGAAGAAGCAAAGTGCCTTCTTGTGTTGGGTGTTTACTAAGTCTAGCCCAAATCTGGCCAGCTGATTAAACTGATTAACATATTCCCTGATCGTCATGCTTCCCTGTTTCAGAGTTAGAAACTTCTCCATTTGCAGGCTTATTTCTGCTTGGGAGAGGAATTTCATCTCAAACCTTGTCCTGAAATCCTCCCATGTTTCCACTGCCCACTGAGCATTGGTAATTTCCCACCAATAGGAAGCTTCATCCTTAAGCAACCATACCGCTAGTTGTATCTTTTGCCTGTCATCCACTCCAAAGATGACAAACAGATCCTCAGTCTCCTTTAGCCAGTTTCTTGCCCCTACAAAGGACTCTGTTCCATAAAAGATTTTTCCACCCATAGCCTTAAAGTCTCTACATGTTTTTGCGAAGGCATTTCCACGAGGAGGTAGAGGAGGAGGAGGAGGAACCGCGACCGCTGGAGGAGGAATGTCGGCTGGGCCTGCGCCATTGGCCCTTGCTTCTAAGTACCTCCTAAACCAGCCAGGAATCGACACTCCTTCCGGGAGGTTAAGGTCTCTAGACATGCTGAAACTGAAAGGAAAAATTCAAAACGAAGGATAGAGAGATAGATAGGGCACATGGCTTTGGGGGATTTTGTCTTTTTATAAGTATAACACTTTTTTTTCTTGAAAAATGTTTCCTTAAATTTTCTTTTTGTAAACAATTTCAAAAACTTTTATCGTATCTGGTGAACCTATGTTCTAATACCAAGTGAAACACCCCACCTCCGTTAAGGTCACTCACAAAGGGAATGCCTTAATTTTGGTGGAGGTTTATAAGTAAAAGCCATAGATACACTCAAGACAGATATAAGTACACATATTTTAAACAGCGGAAACCAAACAGACTTTTTATTTCATCAATACGTGTTCAAAACAAAACATTCCATAATTGTCTCAAAATACTTCCATCATTAAAACCTCATAACTGTCTTGATTTTTAAAGAAGCATAAAACATAAATAAAGTGACAAAATCCCCAAAGTGACATCCAAAGCCATAATCCGAGCAGAAGAGATCCAAATCATACATCTACGTTCTTGGAGCTTGTAAAGAGCCTGACTGAGCTGAGCTGTTTCCTCCTTGTGGGCCTAGGGGGAGAACGGAAGAAAAGAAGACGAAAAAAAATAGGGTCAGACATAAAGCCTGAGTAAATCTAGTAACTCTTCAGTATATGAATAAGAGAAGGGGCATGATAGATATATACTAAAAATAGGAAAGTGTCACAAGCTAAGGGGTCGAATGTACTATCACACCCATACTATATCTCTGCATCCACTTGAGTTTATTCTAACTGACACCCCATGGTAAGGGTGAAGTGATCCCCATTTTTGAAAGATCGGCTCCTACTCGCGTTAGCATGTGTCATACGGCCGCCAAGAATTGTAGATACCTATGCTGGTCCCACCATGGGGTGTATCAAGACCCATGGTGGCGGCCCCGACACAAATCTAGAAGGCATAGGTTATACTACTGGTGTCCCCAGTGCCCTGGTTGTCTGCTCCGGAGTGTGTGCACGCCCGCACCCCGTTAGACCTACACTGTACACCCACCGCCGTTGTTTTGACCTCTTACAATCAGCCTAGTAATCGTGCCCCACCCTGCCTAGTTTCAGGGTACCGTTGATACCTAACTTGGGTTACTACTAAAACGGGTTCCTCGTTACTAGGATTTTCTAGTCAAACATGTTAAGTGGTTAAGTGTCTGTATTTACCTAACCCCACCCATCAATTCTTATTAACATGTTGAATTTGGTTAAGTGTTATAGTTGACTTAACCCTACCATCTGTCCTTAGCCTCTTAGAAGCACCTGACCACTCATATTAGATAGGAATTGCTCCGGTTACTGGATATGCTGGTCGGTTCTGGGCAGGTTTACACCATAGCTCATTCTAACCTCGAGTCCTTATTGGGCTCAATGATTAACCACCCACATTGGATAGGTATTTTTGTGACTACTGGACAACTGGGCGGTTCCGGGCAGGTTTACATCACAACTCAATCCAACCTCGGGTTAAGCATATCGTGTTTTCTAAAATTTACATATTTTATTACTTCTTAATTATATATGTAAATGTCATGTCTTTTGTTCTTGGGTATAACAATTCATACCGCTTTAAATGTCATTGTCATTGGCATGTGCCAAACATGCCAACATGTATTTTTCATGTTTTACACCCAACGTTATTACCCCCGTTTATACGTTCGTAACGTTATAACAAATGTTGGGCTTGACACAATTCAACCCAACTTTATAAGCGTGAGAAAAGGGGAAATCAAGAACATGTGATATTTTACAACATATAAGGGTGTGCGGTGCATGAACTTGCAATTTAGCGATATTAACATAAATGATGGGTCATGTGAACTTGCATTAAAATCAAAGTATAACTAAGTAGGTGACATATGAAATGACATAGTTTAGGCTAATACAAACTTGTGTTTAAACATGTTTAACTTGGCATAATGTCAAACACAAAACTAGCATGATGTTTATTCACCAAAAGGTCCAATTACAACATTTAATCACAAAGCCTATTTCAACATGAACTTGCATAGTTTTTGAAACCCAAACGATACTTAACATAGATCCAATTACACTTGCAAATAAACATGAACTTGCATAGTTTATGAAACACAAACAATACTTAACATAGATCCAATTATACTTGCAAATAAACATGGAAGTGATATCATAGGTTTTGGGTCATGTAGGCATAAAAGGTTTCAAGTATAAATCATGTTTACATAAGCCTCAATTTAGACTTAGTGAATGTATAAGGTCCATGTCACAGGCATAAACAAAAAGGGATCAATCTCTAGTTTTTGCCACAAACTTACAAGTGCCATTGTTTTCATATACAATTGTTCATTAGGCTTGCATCGATCAATTTATGCCACAAACATCAATACACAAGTCATGATAGAACCATCACAATACATAGAATTTATACAATACAATGACACAATTCTATTTTCATTTACATCGAATCACATCACAATTTTTATTCATATTCTGAAAGGTCACTATACTTACAACGAATGCAGAATCTTGAATTCTGGATTCTAAATTCTGAAATTGAGGTGCGCTCCTTTGGGTAGACTAACATTGCGTTGATTAATTTGATTAAACTTTGTTCTTCTTCTTAATTTGATTTGTCTCTTAGGCCTTTATCTCTTGACGGTTATGTTCAATTCCTCCCTAGCAGCATGACGACTCTTTTCTTATTTTTTGTGTGAATTTTCAGTTGAGACTTAGGGTGTATTTATAGATTTTTAATTTGTTTTGAGCCGTCAGATGAAGACAGGAGGAATCTAGGCCATACAAAGTTCAAAGAGCCAATCAAGAGGTGACACATCAGCCCTAGTGACACACAGGGCCACAGAAATTTAAGCCAGACCAAGCCAGCCAGGTCGACCAGGTAGGTCGACTGGCAGGTCGACACCCAGGTCGACACTATGGTCGACCTGGGGGGGAAGGGGGCCAGGTCGACACTGTGGTCGACCTGGGGAGGCCAGGTCGACACAATGGTCGACCCTATGGTCGACCTGGTCTTCTGGGCGGGAATTTTCCTGCCTAGCCCAGTTTGAACCTGAAAATTCAATTTTTGAATTTTAAACTGAGCTGTTTGAATTTATTATTCTGAAACTTCCGAAGGCCATAACTCCTTCATACGGAGTCCGATTCGCGCAAACTTGGACTCTATCTCAAGCAGAATTCCGAGACGAATGCAATGGCGTAACCATTTCCCTTAATTCTTTCATTTAGAATTAATTACACATTAATTTGTGAAGCTTAACGTTATAGAATTCACAGGGTGTTACATTGACTGCTTACAATCAGCCCAGTAATCGTGCCCCACCCTGCCTTGTTTCAGGGTACCGTTGATACCTAACTTGGGTTATTGTTGAAACGGATCCCTCGTTACCAGGATTTTCTAGTCAAACATATTAAGTGGTTAAGTGTCTGTATTTACCTAACCCCACCCATCAATTCTTGTTAACATGTTGAATTTGGTTAAGTGTTATAGTTGACTTAACCCTACCATCTGTCCTTAGCCTCTTAGGAGTACCTGACCACTCACATTAGACAGGTATTGCTATGGTTACTGGATATGCCGGTCGGTTCCGGACAGGTTTACACCATAGCTCAGTCTAACCTCGGGTCCTTATTGGGCTCAATGATTAACCACCCACATTGGATAGGTATTGTTGTGACTACTGGACAGCCGGGCGGTTCCGGGAAGGTCTACATCACAACTCAATCCAACCTCGGGTTAAGCATATCGTGTTTTCTAAAATTTACATATTTTATTACTACTTAATTATATATGTAAATGTCATGTCTTTTATTCTTGGGTATAACAATTCATACCGCTTTAAATGTCATTGTCGTTGGCATGTGCCAAACATGCCAACATGTATTTTTCTTGTGTTACACCCAACGTTATTACCCCCGTTTATACGTTCGCAACGTTATAACAAATGTTGGGCTTGACACAATTCAGCCCAACTTTATAAGCGTGAGAAAAGGGGAAATCAAGAACATGTGATATTTTACAACATATAAGGGTGTGTGGCGCATGAACTTGCAATTTAGCGATATTAACATAAATGATGGTTCATGTGAACTTGCATTAAAATCAAAGTATAACTAAGTAGGTGACATATGAAATGGCATAGTTTAGGCTAATACAAACTTGTGTTTAAACATGATTAACTTGGCCTAATGTCAAACACAAAACTAGCATGATGTATATTCACCAAAAGGTCCAATTACAACATTTAATCACATAGCCTATTTCATCATGAACTTGCATAGTTTTTGAAACCCAAACGATACTTAACATAGATCCAATTACACTTGCAAATAAACATGAACTTGCATAGTTTATGAAACACAAACAATACTTAACATAGATCCAATTATACTTGCAAATAAACATGGAAGTGATATCATAGGTTTTGGGTCATGTAGGCATAAAAGGTTTCAAGTCTAAATCATGTTTACATAAGCCTCAATTTAGACTTAGTGAATGTATAAGGTCCATGTCATAGGCATAAACAAAAAGGGATCAATCTCTAGTTTTTGCCACAAACTTACAAGTTCCATTGTTTTCATATACAATTGTTCAATAGGCTTGCATCAATCAATTTATGCCACAAACATCAATACACAAGTCATGATAGAACCATCACAATACATAGAATTTATACAATATAATGACACATTTCTATTTTCATTTACATCGAATCACATCACAATTTTTATTCATATTCTGAAAAGTCACTATACTTACAACGAATGCAGAATCTTGAATTATGGATTCTGAATTATGAAATTGAGGTGCGCTCCTTTGGGTAGACTAAAGTTGCGTTGATTAGTTTGATTAAACTTTGTTCTTCTTCTTAATTTGATTCGTCTCTTAGGCCTTTCTCTCTTGACGGTTATGTTCAATTCCTCCCTAGCAGCATAGGTTTACCAGATAAGATAAAAGTTTTTGAAATTGTTTCCAAAAAGAAAATTTAAAGAAGCATTTTTCAAGAAAAAAAGTGTTATATTTATAAAAAGACAAAATCCCCTAAAGCCATGTGCCCTATCTATCTCTCTATCCTTCATTTTGAATTTTTCCTTTCTGTTTCAGCATGTCTGGAGACCTTAACCTCCCAGAAGGAGTGCCGATTCCCGACTGGTTTAGGAGGTACTTAGAAGTAAGGGCCAATGGCGCAGGCCCAGCTAACATTCCTCCTCCAGTGGCCGCAGTTCCTCCTCCTCCTCCACCTCCTCGTGGAAATGCCTTCGCAAAAACATGTAGAGACTTTAAGGCTATGGGTGGAAAAAACTTTTATGGAACAGTGTCCTTTGTAGGGGCAAGAAACTGGCTAAAGGAGACTGAGGATCTATTTGTCATCTTTGGAGTGGATGACAGGCAAAAGATACAACTAGCGGTATGGTTGCTTAAGGATGAAGCTTCCTATGGTGGGAAATTACCAATGCTCAGCGGGCGGTGGAAACATGGGAGGATTTCAGGACAAGGTTTGAGATGAAATTCCTCTCCCAAGCAGAAAGAAGCCTGCAAATGGGAAGTTTCTAACTCTGAAACATGGAAGCATGACGATCAGGGAATATGTTAATCAGTTTAATCAGCTGGCCAGATTTAGGCTAGACTTAGTAAACACCCAACACAAGAAGGCACTTCGCTTCGTCAAGGGTTTGAATGAGCCTCTACATAGCCTTGCCATGACCCATGTATCCACGGAAGCGACTTATGAAAGCTTGGTGGATATGGCGTTGCTACACGAGGAAGACCACGACAAGAAAGAAACTAAGGGGAAGAGAAGAAAGAGGGTCTACAAGCAAAGAAAACCAACTTTAAGAAAGGAGGGAAGAACAATAAACCCCATGAGAAGAGAAGGTGCAATTTCTGTGGCATTGTGGGCCATAATCAAAAGACTGCTGGAAAAGAAAGGCGAAGATGGGTGGTTGCTTTCATTGTGGAGAGACTGGGCACCAAGCTAAGGACTGCCCAAAGAAGAAAGGGCAGGGACAGAAAGCCGGATCTACTTCAGGGGGTCAGGTTCATGCGCTAGTGGCACCTCAGCAGGAACGAGGTAGTAATATTTCTGTAGAAAGTGTAGTCTATCTTTATGATCATCCAGTTCGTACATTTTTTGACTCTGGCGCATCACACTCTTTTATTTCATCTGCCTTAGTAGAATCTATGCATCTAGACACTAGTATGGTAGAAGATCCCTTAGTAGTTTCAAATCCAATTGGGGGCTCCGCTTACTTGTCAATGGTTTGTTTGGGTTTGAAAATCTCTATTCTCAGCGTTGAGTTTAGTTGTGATGCCTTTGTTTTGGGCTTCTCGGGATATGGTTTGATCTTAGGCATGGTCTGGTTATCCAGTAATAGTGCCATTCTTTATTGTGAGAAAAGAGTAGTTAGACTCTTGGCTCGGCTTGGTAACACTCTAGAAATTTCTTGTAATCCCTTGAATGCTGTTATGATTAGCTATCTAAAGTCGCTTGATACTTCTGATGAGAATTTGCAATTAGTAAGAGTAGTCCGGGAATATCCGGATGTCTTTGAGGAGGTGAAAGGCTTACCTCCGAGGCGGGAAATAGACTTCCGCATATATCTTGTGGATAACGCAAAGCCTGTAGCTTTACCTGTCAGACACATGGCTCCAAGGGAGAGAAAGGAGCTCAGTAAGCAGGTTAAAGAACTTCTCGAAAAGGGGTTCATTAGACGAAGCATTTCGGAATGGGGTGCTCCAGTGGTGTTCGCAACCAAAGTGGACGGTTCGCTTCGCCTTTGCGTCGACTATAGGGAGTTAAACAAATTGACCAAGAAAAATAGGCACCCTCTTCCCCGAATAGACGATTTGTTTGATCAGCTTGTAGGTGCGACGGTCTTCTCCCAACTTGATCTGGCTACTGGGTTCCATCAGCTAAGAGTAGCTGAAGATAGCATTGATAAAACGGCGTTCAGAACCCCAGACGGTTTCTTCGATTGGCTTGTCATGCTTTTCGACTTGACAAACGCACCCGCTTATTTCGTAGACTTAATGAGCAGGGTGTTCAGAGAATTCCTCAACAAATTTGTGGTTGTCTTCGTAGATGATATCTTAATCTTCTCAAAGAATGAGGAAGAGCATGCTCAGCATCTGAAAGAAATCATGGAAACTTTCCGTTCACATCCGCTAAAAGCCAAATTCTCCAAGTGCCACTTCTGGAGAAAAGAAGTAAGATTTCTGGGGCATATAGTGTCGAAAGAAGGGTTGGCCGTGGACCCCGTGAAAGTGGTGGCAGTGCAAGATTGGAAGACACCAAGAAATGCAACGGAAGTTCGAAGCTTTCTTGGGCTAGCCGGTTTTTACCGAAAATTTATTAGGGATTTCGCGAAAATCTCAACCCTACTCACAAGTCTAACAAAGAAGAATCTGGCGTTCACTTGGGATTTGGACTGAAAGTTTGCTTTCCAACAATTGAAAAGGGCTCTCACAACAGCCCCAGTTCTGACCTTGCCAGATGGAAGCAAAATGTTCGCAGTATACACGGATGCATGTTTTATGCTTCTTTAAAAATCAAGATAGTTGTGAGGTTGTAATGATGGAAGTATTTTGAGACAATTATGTAATGTTTTGTTTTGAACACGTATTGATGAAATAAAAAGTCTGTTTGGTTCCCACTGTTTAAAATATGTGTATTTATATCTATCTTGAGTTTATCTGTGGCTTTTACTTATAAACCTCCACCAAAATTAAGGCATTCCCTTTGTGAGTGACCTTAACAGAGGTGGGGTGTTTCACTTCTCTTGCTCATTCCAAGAGATATCCGGATCTAGAGGGACGTTAGGTAAAACAGAAACTAGAGGCACATCCTCCACATGAACTTCCTCCACTTCCACATGAGCTACCTTCCTACCTGTAGGGACCCAAACATGAACAGGAGGCTTTGGTGGGGGAGTCTTAACAGTGAGTGACAAATTTGCTTCATGCTGATAGGTATCGGAGCAATGTCCAAAGGATTTGCAGGTTATGCATATATCAGGTTGCATTTATATTTCACATCCACATAATTTACTCGATTATCTATACTAACTTTGATATGAGTACGTATGTTATTTTCTTCTTACTTTACCATGTTTACTTTATTTTCCATTTATTTCTTTGATTGATTCTGTGATCATTATACACATAGTTATAAGCCCAATCCAAAAAAAGATTCTAAAAAGATTCATAAATTTAAATAAACACTATTTAATCCCATTAATTGTTAATATTACCTTAAGACCCTTAATTTTCACCATTTTCATTTGGTATCAAAGCATTTGTTTTCAAAAATTCCATACTATATATGATTTAAAAAGTTTTGAATGGCTACCAGCACTAGTGATGTCAACACTATCACTAGTTCATTTGTAGAAGGAAAATCTATTGCCAAACCACCATTTTTAATGGTAGTAATTGCACTTATTAGGCATATTAGATGAAAATTTATTTACGTGAATTAGATTGAATATTTGGAATGTTACACAAACTGAGTACGCTGAATTTGAGACCAATTATGCATAGTGGATTGCTTATCTAAAGGCAGTTGCATAAAGTAATTCTAACGCAATAATTAAATTATTATGTTCACTAGAAAGAAATGAGTTCAATAGAATACTAGTTTGCAATCCTACATATGGAATTTGGAGAACTTTGCAAGTTACACATGAAGACACTAGACAAGTTAAATAAATTAAGATTTCTATGCTTACTAATCGGTTTTAATTATATAAAATGAGTCCAACTAAATCAGTATTTGACATTTATAATATATTTAAGATATAGCACATACTCTTACCGCATTGTTTTACTTTCCTGGAGAAGATCAAGTTAGAAAAAAAAAAAAAATCACTTGCGCATGATCGGGATCAAAAGACTTTAGCTGTTGAAGAGACTAGTGATACTAGTACTCAGTAAATTGAAGAGTTCATTGCCAGTTTAATACCTTTTGAAGCACAAATGCAGGGCAGAAGAGAAAGCAAAGAAGAAGAGAAAAAGTCGATAAACTTCAATGTTATAGCATATGGATCTGTTTCTGAGAATGATGATGAAAATTTCGCATTGATGACAAGAAATTTCAAACAATTTTAAGAAAAATGAAAAATGAAAATTTCAAAAGAATGATAATAGAAGTCAAGGAAATGGAAAAGATCGCCAAAATGATGTTAACTACTAAACCTGTGATACGCTAAGACTTGTGAAGCAATTCTGTCCATATTCAAACAAACAAAAATCAGTGCTAAACAATGATCCATCCAAAAAAAGAACCTACAACTCAACATTGGAGGATTCATATTCAGACACATCTTCAAATGATAGCGGTACAGGAACAAAAATGGCTAATATGTGCTTCATCTTGGTTTATAGTGCAGACAGAAATGGAAATTAAATCTAAAATAGGTACATGTTTACATACCCATGTGCACATGTCGACATATCTGACCAGAATTTGAAATTTAAATTTTGAGTTTTCCTCCACCTGTTCACTAACTCCTGTGTCGTTAAAAGGCATCTTTTTCCCTAACTTGATAGTTTAAACCAAAGCATTATTTTCAAACTGCAATGGAGTCGGATTTGTTTGTGTAGACAACCGATATATATATATATATATATATATATGCAATTTAGATTAAAGATGATGTTTTATCGTAGTGATGGTGACGTTATTTGAAGATTCCCTTGCATCTTTGAGCAGAACGGTGAAATGTTTTCAAGAGAGTGATGACGTATAAGGCTCAGCCGAAGTTCATTACCATTGTTTCCAAATAGGTTTCCAACATGTCGACTTCGTTATCTTTTGCATAGGGTTTGTCATGTTTAAGTTAGTTTGTCTAGCACTGAACTGACCGTCCAAAAATTCAGGAGTGGGACTATAAATCTTTGTGTTGAGTGAATATATTTCTAAATTTATCTACACTATGGTGTCTCTTTACAAGAATTACCACTAATTACATTCGTAAAGATATTCCTTTATTATTTCCCCATGCTAACGTGTATGTGTTGAATGTGTTTTGTTTGTTTGTTTGATATTTGGATCATATTGAATACAAAATAATAAGAGCAATAGAGTAATAGGTGATGGAATAGTAATTCATTGAGATTTTTAGGTTTTCTAAGAATAAATACTATGGGAATTTTGTAAAAATTGAAGTAGTTAAAGATAAAAAATTATATGTGACTAGGTGTATGATAAAGAGGTATTTTCAACAAGCCTTTCAACCCTTAATTTTATTAGTAAAAAAATTCAACTAAAAATTCAACTGGGGGCTGGTGTGGTTCTAAGTGCTCTAAGGTGGAGTAAATAATAGATAAAACTCGAAATGTTTATATGCTCAAGCTCATATTTAAATTTAACCATTCTAAATTAGAAAATATGATAGGTTGATATAGTTAAGGATTAATTTGGACTAGAGAAAAGAATTGTGGAATATCAAAATAGAGAATTACATGGTTCAAAAGATTTATTCTTATATCCTAGAGGATAATAGCATTTTATTTACGATTTCTCTATATGTGGTTACATGAGATGCAATTAAATCAACTATTTTAATAGATTTTTAGAACTACACAAAATCCTATTAACATTCCTTGTCCCATTATATATATGATCTTTTATATTAGAATTATGAAGCAGTTTTTTGTGCTTATTCTCTTCTTGATGTTGAATGGCAGTTGCATTTGAAGGCAAGGATCGTGATTAATTTTGACAATATTTATGTGCTTATGTTTTTCCAGTCTTCGTACAGCTGTCTTTATGCTTACATTAGCATTGCTGCTTCGCCTTTCTAAATAAACCATTATGGATACATTAGCTATCTTATAAAGTTAATGAATTTTGCATTATTTTATCATCTTTTCTAAATAAACCATCTTCAATTGAAAATTTGGTTATGGACTTATAAAACCGATTTCTCGAAAAATAAAATATTTTCGCAATTGTTAAAGAAATACTATTATGAGAATCAAAAAAATTGTAATATATTGCTCACAATTTCACTCAATGTTGAATTGGTTGTATAATTAACTAAACCAGTTAGCATTCTTCGTTAGACAAAAAGATTGTTATTTGGATTTAGTTGCGTTCACTTTTTGATTTTGACACGTTTGCATTGACGATGCATCTAACACGTCCTTTTATAAATAATTTAATAATTTCGAACATACTTAAATTAAAAAAATTATAAATTAATAACTTGTGTTAATGAGGTACGTTTGAGATGTAGTTTTTTGCATTGCGATCATATCGAAGTGCTCTATATTATTGAGTATTGTATGAACATGTTGGTGATGATTGTTTGAAATGAGCAACCATTTTTTATATTCTAACTATCCTGTTCGTTTATTGTTCGAATACAAATTCAAACAGTAAACAAAATATACTGTTGTTCGGTATTAGCGGAAGATTTTCCCTTACATCCCTTACGGTGGTTGCCACCCTCGGACTCCCTCTTCATGGTGACAATCATTTTAAATGGTTGTATTTTTATTGTATTATTAATGCATTTTATCGTTGTATTTTAAAGTGTCTAATTTTCTGTATTATAATTATTTCATTTTAATTAATAGCACATGGAACAACAAAACTAATAATTAATTACGTATAATGTAATTAACACTAAGATAACAAATTAATTTCTCTACTTAAATATCTCATTCAGAGCTGCAAACACATATGTTGTTCAATAACGTATCACACTTAATATCTCGTTCGCATTTATCGTAAGACACACCCTTAGATTATTTAAACCCATCTATCTGTTGAGATTTGTGATACGCGTATCACAATTATAGGCAACAAAATATCTATGTAGATCCAAAATTTTTTGAGGAAATATTTGTTGCTATATTTGTAGGATATTTGAAAGTGAAGATAAGAATTATTTGGTGCTTATCCAATAGATTTTTGACATATATGAAGATAACTTGGGTGTCAAGAAAACTTGGGTATGAAGCAGTTCATTCTATAAAATGCCTAGTTAACATCTATATTAGGTGTGGAAAATTTGATGGTTATTAAATAGAATCATTAGGGTTGGTGTCATTATTCTTCATTGTCTTTTTCCTCAAATTGTTTAGCCATTAGATATTCCCTACCTATTTCTCAATAAAGTTATTGGTTCAAGTTGTGCTTGTTTGTAACGATAGTTGAGATCAGTTGTAAACAATATTTTGTCGAATCAATAAAGAGGGTGGTTAGGCAGAATATCATGTGTTCATATTTCCGATATTGTTTGTGTTGTTGTTTGTTTTTCAATCACAATCACATCTAAGTGATTGAGTGAAAAATGTTCGCTTTGTTTTTGAGGTGTTTTGTCAAACTTCCGTTGCGCATAAAACCCCAATAGTTGGTATCAGAGCTCAGATCATCGCAAAGCTTGGAGTGTTTGTTGGATTGAAGATTGTATGTGTTGGACATGATGACGTGTTCAAAGATGGCTATTTTGAATGGGAAGAATTGGGGTATATGGAAGCCGAAGATGGAGGACGTTCTATATCTCAATGATTTTCCTGATTCCATTGATGGAGATGGGGAGAAGTCCTCGAATATGGATGAGGGAAGTGAAATAAAATGGACAAAAAGGTGATTGCATTGATTCGTCAATATTTGGATGATTCGGTGTTCCACAATATGGCTAGTTGTGAATATGCGAAGGCATTATGGGATAAATTAGTATCGCTATATGAGTCGAAGAGTGCTACAAGTAAGGATTTTCTAACACGAAAGCCGGTACAATTAAGGTTGGATGAGGAAAAATCGGTTGCAGAGCATTTGAACAAGTTTTAGTATGTCATCAATCAATTGGCAAACATGAAAGTCAGTTTTGAAGATGAGTTGTAGGCTCTTTTGTTAATGAATTCTCTTTTGGAAAGCTTAGAGATTTCGGTTGCTTCATTGAGTGACTCCAATATCAACAGAACTATCTCTTTAGAAACGGTTCGAAGCAGTCTTTTAAATGAGGAGCTAAAGAGAAAAGGGTCGGAGTTGAAATCAATTCAAAGCGAGGCGATGTGTAACGACCCGCATTTTCAACGATAAACAATTTTTATTTAATTATTTAAATACTGAAAATGGTTGTTTAATTAAACTATATTGAATATTTAATTAATATAAATAATATAATAATATATTTAATTCTGAAATAATCAGAAATAGTGAATTGACAATATAATGTGAACTGGACAATTCAAAATATATATATATATATAATTCAGTTTGGAATTGAATTCGAATAATGAATATATTATATAAACGGCAGCTGAACGTATAATTTATATTATAATTAAAATCAAGCTCGAAATGGCGCGGCAGTTCTCTATTTGGCGATTTGAACTTCAACTGAATATACAGGGTCCGTTTTAAATCGGATTTCCATGAAACAAGAAACGTTCGGAGCTGGCGAAGTATATCTTTCTAATGGAAGAGAAAAATCGGGATTTCATTGTGTAGATTATGATTTATGTCCAAATCAAATTTTAGAAAATTCGCTATGGAAATCCTTTGAATTTTATTAATATATATTTATATTTTAAATGAATTTTAAATATAAATCGAATATCGATATAACTGGGAATTTTGAAATATCGAGTTATAAATCCAATTGGAGCTGTATTGTATTCTAGTGTGAATATATACGATAATATTTATTTCTAAATATTTAATTTAATTATTTTTAAATAAATAAATATATATTTAAATGGGTTATTTAGAGCTTTAAAAATAGCCAGTTTTGCAAATAACATCCGTTTACGACGAAATCAATTTTTTTGGATCTGCAATATTAAATTTTTGCAAGATTTCAATTTCCATGATTTTTGAAGTCAGTATGTGGCCGTACGGATTTTTCATGTGAAAAACAGTCAATTATTTGACTTTAAAAATACATTGTGTGAGCAAACGAAGTCGGAATTCGACGAAACCAGTTTCGTTGGGTCCGTGGTGTCGAACTATAGCTACAAGCCAATTTTCATGACTTTTGGGTATTGTAAGTGATCATAGGAATTTTTAGAAGACAAGTACAAGCAGCGATCGATTAAAATGGAATATAAAATCGAATCTAAAAATATTATATTTACCCTATAAATATACCAACCTATTTCTAAACCTAATCAACTTCTTCCTTTGGTCAAATGAATTTCCACCATTCTCTTTTCTTTTCAGTAAAAACATACACTTCAAAAATAAAAAAGAATTCAAAAAAAAATCCCTAAATACTAAAACCTACACCCTTGAGCTCGTATAGGGATTGACTTTCTTCTGGTATGCTATTTTTATGGTGCGATTTACTTCTAGGCTGTTGAATTTTGTATAGCAGGAGTTAGGGTTAAGGACCGGAAGAGATTCGAGCACCAATTCTTGCTTTGAGTGGTGTACTTGAGTTCGGGGAGTTGAGAGGAGAGTATTGACAAATTTGGGGGGTTATCGATGACATTAAGTGACGCGGTCACTGTGAAGTTGCGGCAGTTTGATGGTTGTCGCGATAAGCATGGAATGATGCGAGTAATGCTTTGATGGGTGGACAAGGAGGAGCTTCTGAAGGCGAGTTCAATGGAGAAAACGTGGTGTGATTTCGTGATGAATGGAAGGAGAACAAAATGTGGAAAGGAAATTGGATTGGGTTTAAGTTCTGGAGCAGCGCATCAATGATGAAGATCGAGTTTTACTTTAGGGGGATGAGGTTGAAGCCTGTGAGAAGAGATGATCAATGGTGCAGCGAGTACAAAGTTCGGTGAAGTGGTTATGGAGAAATGGGCGTGGATTGGTGCAGTTATGGTTTAGAGCGACATCGACATCCTATTGATGCTTTTGGGGAAGAAAGCAAATAAAGGGAGCTGGTCTGTTTGGTTAGTGGGCCGAGTGATAAAGTGGTCAGAGGAGAAAATTAATTAAGTTTTTATTTTAATTAAATAGTGTATAACTTGTAAAACATATAACTTGATCATATGTTAACGGAATTCAGTGAAACAAGATCCGTTAGGATCGTATGGATAACGGCTACGCAATGGAACTGACTAGGAGTGGATTGGAGCATGTTATAATTTATAGCAAAATAAATTGACCATCTGAATCAAGCGATGGTTATCGTTATTAATGATGATCGTACAATGTGAGTATAACTCACCAACTCTGGACAGTTATATTTTTATGACGTATTTTTAGAACTGCTAAATGATGATTGATTTCTGTATGCTGATTGTTCGGATGAACTGCTAGTTAGTTGGTTGAAATTATAGATAACGATATTTATATAAATCGTTAATCAAATATTGATTCTATTTAGCAGAATATTTCATAATGAAATGAAATTGATGTTATTTATGTGTTTAACATCCGTGGATGCAGGAAAACAGGTCGGAGCAATCCAACTAGATTCCTCAACATTTACTTTACTGTTTTTCATGTATTGTAATATATGATGTGATATATAATCTGTGTTGATTATGTGTGTTGAATGATATCGAACATTATTATTTGGGTATTTTAAATACCGTAAGAAATAGTGGGATGTAGAAAAGGGGATTTTCAAAGTGTATTTTGAAAACAAATTATTTATATAAAATCAATGGATTTTATATATAAAAGAAAAGGATTTTATAAGAGAAAATGGTTATAAAATCAAAAGGGTTTTGAAAAGGAAATATTTATGGAAAATAAATATGATATTACAAAAGGAAATATTTATGAGAAATTAATATGATAAAATAGAAGAAGGGAAATATTTGTAAAATAAAACAGAAAGAGAAATATTTGTAAAACATTTACAAATGAAACAGAAAGAGAAATATTTGTAAAACATTTACAAATAAAACAGAAAGAGAAATATTGGTAAAACATTTATAAATAGAGTTATAAAAAGGAAATATTATTTAGAAAAATAAATAGAGTTATAAAAAGGAAATATTTATTTAGGAAATAAATGGAGTTATAAAAGGGATTAATTGGGAAATGAAAAGAATGTCATATAAGGAAATATTTGGCAAATGAATAGAATTTTACATCAGGAAAGTTTAGACCCATGCTTCGCACAAGGGTATAACATGATATGGATTTAAAGTAAAGATTTTAAATTGAATCTGTTCTAGCCGATAGATTGAGAAGACTAATTTATAAATAATATTTTATAAATTAAATAAATTATTTATCATTGGATAAATAGAATACATAAGTCAGGAATTATATAGAGAAGTAAGAATCGATTTCAACATCGATATTTGAAACTAAATATGGACGTAGAGTTAATCAAAGGAGTTAATCAAAATGAGTTAGAGAAGTTAATCGATTAGAGTTAGAGTTAATCGATAAGAGTTAGAATTAACCAGTTAGAGTTAATCAGTTAGAGTTAATCGATTAGAGTTAAATCGAACTAGAGTTATTCAGATAGAGTTAATCGAACAAGAGTTAGTCGAATATTTGTTATTCGAATAGAGTTAATTGAATTAGAGTTATTCGAATTTAGTTTATTCGAAGAAGGAGTTATCGAATAAGGTTATTCGAATAAGAGAATTAATCGAATATAGTTTGTTCGAATAGAGAAAAAAACTATCGAATATTAGTTATTCGAAAGAAATTACCGAATATTAGTTATTCAAAAGAAATTATCGAATACTAATTATTCGAAAGGAGTTATCGAATATTAGTTATTCGAAAGGAGTTATCGAATATTAGTTATTCGAAAGGAGTTATCGAATATTAGTTATTCGAAAGGAGTTAATCGAATATTAGTTATTCGAAAGGAGTTATCGAGTATTAGTTATTCGAAAGGAGTTATCGAGTATTAGTTATTCGAAAGGAGTTATCGAATATTAGTTATTCAAAAGGAGTAAATTGATAAGAGTAAATTAGTTAGAGTTAATTGAATAGAGTTAATCCAGTAGGGTAAATCAAATAGAGTTAATCCAATAGAGTTAATCAAATAGAGTTAATCAAATAGAGTTAATAGAATTGAGTTAATCAAATAGAGCTAACTGATAAGAATAAATCGATTAGAGTTAATCGAATAGTGTTAATTGAATAGAGTTATTCGAATATAGGTTATTCGAAGAAGAGAGATTACGAATATAGTTTATTCGAAGGAAATAGTTATCGAATAAAGATTTATTCGAAAGAGAATTATGTAAGGAAGTTTGTTAAAGATTTAAAAGATAAACTTTGACTATTTCAAAGTTAAAACGTTGTTCAATTAAGGTCTGAGGGGTAATTATACCCCAACTTGATTGACTTCCTTCTTAACTAAAGAATGGTAAGGTTTGATAGTGAATGATGGTTAAGTGAATTTAGTCAATGAGTGAAATGGTTTGAGTTGTCATGGCGATGTTTGATTTAAACATCAGTTTAAATCCAGTGAAGGAGTTTTGGAAATGTTTTTCAAACAAGAATCAGAAATGTTTTCTGATAATAGAAAATAAGAATTTAGAATATATGGAAACATGAGATAAGTAAATTAATGAACTAAAGAGATAAATGTTAAATGATGATTGATCGATAAAATTTCCATCTGGAAATAATATCGTTGTTTGCACACGTGTTTTTCTTTGATAGTTAAATCACAGACTATCAAAGTTTTGACCATTTTTCCATCGTCAATACGGAGAGACTGGTTGGATTCTTATCCAAAGAACCACTCCGTATGGGCGTTAGCATTTCGAATCAAATAGATCGAAGACAAACTGAAGACGGAGTAAAGTGCAAGGGCTGTTGTATAAGTCCTAGTTAGAGATTGCCTAGGATGGGTGTACGGAATAGTGCCTTCGGTTTTTCCAGTCCTAGGACAACTTGAATGGACAAATGTTTGACAGAGTATGTCTGGTAGATCATGTAAGTTGATCGTTTCAAACATATTTACGATGGTGGCGGAGGAATTCGTTTCTTTTAGCTTATACCCGTGGTATTTTTTGGGAAATCAATTTGTGGTTTGACGGGTATGAAGATGTGGCATTCAAAGTGAATGAATGAGTAATCTGTTGAAAGATGCATTATAACCTCAAGCCTTATCAACTGGGAAATGATAGAAATCGGGCAGGAAGCATGGCTAAGAAGGTCGCACCCAAGTAGGGTATATTGTCACCTTCTAGAGAATATTCATATTTGTACTTCTTTCAATTCAATATCTCCCGGGAATGGTTATGTTGGTTTATCAACTGTAAGGTGACAATATATTCGATACACTCAAGCGAAATGAGTGGTCGGTCATGTGTGGCCGAGTTGCAAGATGTTCTTGTTGAACTCCAGTGTATCGCTTCTAGAGTACACTGAGCGGAAGGTGGATCCATACCTTGTCATAGTTGGAATCCATTCCCCAAATAAGATCCCGCGGTTTTGATTGTATATTATATATGTAGAACGTTAGATCCAAGCGTTTCTAATAGATTGATATTACTTGTGTTAGGCATTATTACAATATCAGAATAATATTGTTTTACTAATGATTTGGGTTATCGTATGGTAAAAACCATCCGTGTTTATGTGTGGATCGGTCTTATGATTATCCTTTGTTTCAAAAGGATTTTGAAAGTTAAATCAAATAATTTGAGTTTACTCACACCAGTCACATGACTGACCCGAAGTTTATTTTGTTTTGTTTTCCCTAAACTCTTGGGTGCCCAATTTTGTACGGGCAGTCAAGTAGTCGGGATTTACAGATACTTGAAGAGCTGGAGCAGGAGGCTTCAGAATTATATAGCTATGGTTTTTCCGCTGTGTTGTAAGTGCTGTACTTTGGAAATGATATGTTTATTCAAGTATAGATTTGTATTTCAAGGTTATGTTATGAAATATATTTATTCGTTCCGATGTGAGTTTCGTGTTTACTCTGATGTTGTATGTTCTTCTTCTTCTTCTATTCTAAGTTTCCATCTTATCTATCCTCACCCTCTAATTTTTTCATGGATTATCCGGTCTTTCTGATGCTTGAATGGTCGACATGGTGTTATATGCCGATACCCAAGATCGTGAAAACCCCAGGTCATTACAGTGGTATTAGAGCTTAAGGTTAAGTAATTACTTTGGCTCTGTGGCGTAACTCAGTAGAGATGGAGTTGAGTGTATATATACGAGTGAACGTATTTGTTATTCAATATAAAATTGGTTTATATTATGGAGATTTATTGGTTGAGTTGTTTATGGTTTCTGATCGATCGGTTTGATCCACTGTATCGGTAGGAGTTTCTAAACACTCGAATATGATGGGTCGACACGATATGTTTTGAAAAGAGGGTAAATGAAAATAATTTTACCCAAAGTATATTTTGATATAGAGAAAATATATATATATTGAAATTATAATATATTGGATATGTTGGTTGTTATTATAATCGAGTAAGATTATAAATTAAATGGTAACGTAAATAATCATCCAGAATTCATATAAGTGTAATATATGAAACCAGACGATTGAATCTAAATTTAAATCAGAAATGAAATTAAAACCATGGAAATTTGAAAAAGTGGTTGCAAATGGATTTGAATTGAATATATGAGAATTTTAAAATCTTGGGAGATTTTAAATTGTTTACAACATTGTGAATGATATTTTGAAAGGATTTCAAAATGAAAGGGTTCAGAAATGATTTTGAAAAGTGATATAGTATTGAACTCACTTCGATAGCTGGAAAATAGATTCCGATGTTGATCATGACATCATCGGTGTTCATTTTCGAGTGGTAAGTGACGGATTACTACCAAAGAGATTGTTTTTGAATTGTTTGAGAAAAGGAAGTGTTTTGAATTCCGAAAAGAAATATTTGATTTTGAAAAGCTAAGTTATTTCAAATTCCCAGGAAAAGATGGTTTGAATTAAATTCAGTTAAGTAAGTGGAAATTTAACTGGATTAGAATGATATCGAGAAATTTGGATTTGTGTCATAGGAATTCGAAATGGTATTGAATTGAGGAGTTAAGAGTTGAAAATCTAGAATGTAACCTTGGTTTGAAATGGAATTCAACATGGATATAAGCGAATGATTTGGTTTGAGAATGAATTGATTGGAGTTTGGTTGGGATAACATTGGTATATGTTGAATTAACAGCAGATGAAAGTGATAAATTTGACATGCCCGACAAAAAGGTACAAGTTTATATTTAAATTGGGTATGAGATTTATGAGCCTGTTTGGCAAGCCGCTTGGCTATTTGATTTTCTTTTGGGATGGAAAAGGCCCAGAGAGGCGAGTTGGAGTTTGAGCTATTGACTAGTACAAAGGAGGTGCTGGCGAAATATTTCGAAAAGTTAAGGTGTTAGAAAATTTTTGGGATTTTTGAATTTTTTTGTTAATAGGAATGAATTAATATTTTAATTGAATTTTATTTGTTTAGTTGAAACTGAAGTTGATAAGTAAACAAATAATTTTAAACCCAGTTAATAGAGTTGTTTCTACCTTAGCAATTTCGAGGACGAAATTATTTTAAGGGGGGAAGAATGTAACGACCTGTATTTTCAGCGATATATAATTAATTTATTTAATTATTTAAACAGTGAAAATGGTTGTTTAATTAAATTATATTGAATATTTAATTAATATAAATAATAGAATATTATATTTAATTCTGAAATAATCAGAAATAGTGAATTGACAATATAATGTGAACTGGACAATTCAAAATATATATATAATTCAGTTTGGAATTGAATTCGAATAACGAATATATTATATAAACGATAGTTGAACGTATAATTTATATTATAATTAAAATCGAGCTCGAAATGGCGCGGCAGTTCACTATTTGGCGATTTGAACTTCAACTGAATATACAAGGTCCATTTTAATTCGGATTTCCGTGAAACAAGAACCGTTCGGAGATGGTGAAGTATATCTTTCTAATGGAAGAGAAAATCGGGATTTCATTATGTAGATTTTGATTTATGTCCAGATCAAGTTTTAGAAAAGTCATATGGAATTCCTTTGAATTTTATTAATATATATTTATATTTTAAATGAATTTTAATTATAAATCGAATATCGATATAACTGGGAATTTTGAAATATCGAGTTACAAATCCAATTGGATCTGTATGGTATTCTAGTGTGAATATATATGATAATATTTATTTCTAAATATTTAATTTAATTATTTTTACATATATATATATATATATTTAAATGGGTTATTTAGACTTTAAAAATAGCCAGTTTTGCAAACAATCTCTGTTTACGACGAAACCAATTTTTGTTGGATCGGCAATATTAAATTATTGCTAGATTTCAATTTTCGTGATTTTTGAAGTCAGTATGTGGCCGTACGGATTTTTAATGTGAAAAACAATCAATTATTTGACTTTAAAAATACACTGTGTGAGCAAACGAGGTCGGAATTCGACGAAACCAGTTTCGTTGGGTTTGTAGTGTCGAACTGTAGTTGCATGCCAATTTTCATGATTTTTGGGTATTATATGTGATCATAGGAATTTTTAGAAGACAAGTACAAGTGGCAATCGATTAAAATGGAATATAAAATCGAATACAAAAATATTATATTTACCCTATAAATATACCAACCTATTTCTAAACCTAATCAACTTCTTCTTTTGGTCAAATGAATTTCCGCTGTTCTCTTTTCTTTTCAGTAAAACCATCCACTTAGAAAATAAAAAAGAATTCAAACAGAAATCCCTAAATACTAAAACCTACACCCTTGAGCTCGTATAGGGATTGGCTTTCTTCTGGTATGCTATTTGTATGGTGCGATTTACTTCTGGGTTGTTGACTTTTGTATAGCAGGAGTTAGGGTTAAGGACTGGAAGAGATTCGAGCACCAATTCTTTCTTTGAGTAGTGTACTTGAGTTCTGGGAGTTGAGAGGAGGGTATTGACGAAGTTGGGGGGTTATCGATGACATTAAGTGACACAGTCACTGTGGAGTTGTGGCAGTCTGATGGTTGCCGCGATAAGCATGGAATGATGCGAGTAATGCTTTGATGGGTGGACAAGGAGGAGCTTCCGAAGGCGAGTTCAACGGAGAAGACGTGGTGTGATTTCGTGATGAATGGAAGGAGAACGAGATGTGGAAAGGACATCGGATTGGGTTTAAGTTCTGGAGCAGTGCGTCAATGATGAAGATCGAGGTTTACTTTAGGGGGATGAGGTTGAAGCCTATGAGAAGAGATGATCAATGGTGGAGCGAGTACAAAGTTCGGTGAAGTAGTTATGGAGTAATGGGCATGGATTGGTGCGGTTATGGCTCAGAGCGACATGGACATCCTGTTGATGCTTTTGGGGAAGAAAGCAAATAAAGGGAGCTAGTCTATTTAGTTAGTGGGCCAAGTGATAAAGTGGTAAGGCCGAAAGGAGAAAATTAATTAAGTTTTTATTTTAATTAAATAGTGTATAACTTGTAAAACTTATAACTTGATCATATATTAACGGAATTCAGCAAAACAAGATCCATTAGGATCATATGAAGCTACGCAATGGGACTGACTAGGAGTGGATTGGAGCCCGTTATAATTTATAGCAAAATAAATTATCCGTATGAATCAAGCGATGGTTATCGTTATTAACGATGATCGTCCAATGTGAGTAAAACTCACCAACCCTGAACAGTTATATTTTTATAACGTATTTTTAGAACTGCTAAATGATGATTGATTTCTGTGCATTGATTGTTTGTATGAACCACTAGTCAGTTGGTTGAAATTATAGATAACGATATATATATGTATAACTCATTAATCAAATATTGATTCTATTTAGCAGAATATTTCGTAGTGAAATGAAATTGATGTTATTTATGTGTTTAACATTTGTGGATGCAGGGAAATAGGTCGGAGGAATCCAACTGGATTCCTCAACATTTACTTTACTGTTTTTTTTCTTCATATATTGTAATATATGATGTGATATATAATTCGTGTTGATTACGTGTGTTGAATGATATCGATAATTGTTATTTGGGTATTTTAAATACTGTAAGAAATACTGGGATGTAGAAAAGGGGATTTTCAAAGTGTGTTTTGAAAATAAATTATTTATATAAAATCAATGGATTTTATATATTAAAGAAAAGGATTTTATAAGAGAAAATAGTTATAAAATCAAAAGCGTTTTGAAAAGGAAATGCTTATGGAAAATAAATATGATATTACAAAAGGAAATATTTATGAGAAATTAATATGATAAAATAGAAGAAGGTAAATATTTGTAAAATAAAAAAGAAACAGAAATATTTGTAAAACATTTACAAATGAAACAGAAAGAGAAATATTTGTAAAACATTTACAAATAAAACAGAAAGAGAAATATTGATAAAACATTTACAAATAGAGTTACAAAAAGGAAATATTTATTTAGATAAATAAATAGATTTATAAAAAGGAAATATTTATTTAGGAAATAAATAGAGTTATAAAAGGGATTTATTGGGAAATGAAAAGAATGTCATATAAGGAAATATTTGGCAAATGAATAGAATTTTACATCAGGAAAGTTTAGACCCGTGCTTCGCACACGGGTATAACATGATATGGATTTAAAGCAAAGATTTTAAATTGAATCTGTTCTAGCCGATAGATTGAGAAGACTAATTTATAAATAATATTTTATAAATTAAATAAATTATTTTTTATTGGATAAATAGAATATATAAGTCAGGACTTATATAGAGAAGTAAGAATCGATTTCAACATCGATATTTGAAACTGAATATGGATGTAGAGTTAATCAAAGGAGTTAATCGAAATGTGTTAATCAAAATGAGTTTGTGGAGTTAATCGATTAGAGTTAGAGTTAATCGATTAGAGTTATAGTAAATCGATTAGAGTTAGAGTTAACCAGTTATAGGTAATCAGTTAGAGTTAATCGATTAGAGTTAAATCAAACTAGAATTATTCGAATGGAGTTAATCGAACAAGAGTTAGTCGAATATTTGTTATTCGAATAGAGTTAATTGAATTAGAGTTAGTCGGATTAGAGTTATTCGAATATATTTTATTCGAAGAATGAGTTATCGAATAAAGTTATTCGAATAAGAGAATTAATCGAATATAGTTTGTTCAAATAGAGAAAGAAATTATCGAATATTAGTTATTCGAAAGAAATTATCGAATATTAGCTATTCGAAAGAAATTATCGAATATTAGTTATTCGAAAGAAATTATCGAATATTAGTTATTCGAAAGAAGTTATCGAATATTAGTTATTCGAAATGAGTTAATCGAATATTAGTTATTCGAAAGGAGTTATCGAACATTAGTAATTCGAAAGGAGTTAATTGAATATTTGTTATTCGAAAGGAGTTATCGAATATTAGTTATTCGAAAGTAGTTAACTGAATATTAGTTATTTGAAAGGAGTTAACCGAATATAGTTTATTCGAAAGGAGTTAACTGATAAGAGTAAATTAGTTAGAGTTAATTGAATAGAGTTAATCCAGTAGGGTAAATCAAATAGAGTTAATCCAATAGAGTTAATCAAATAGAATTAATCAAATAGAGCTAATAGAATTAAATTAATCAAATAGAGCTAACTGATAAGAGTAAATCGATTAGAGTTAATCGAATAGTGTTAATTGAATAGAGTTATTCGAATATAGGTTATTCGAAGAAGAGAGAATACCAAGTATAGTTTATTCGAAGGAAAGAGTTATCGAATAGAGATTTATTCGAAATAGAATTACGTAAGGAAGTTTGTTAAAGATTTAAAAGATAAAATTTGACTATTTCAAAGTTAAAACGTTGTTCAGTTAAGGTCTGAGACGTAATTATACCTCAACTTGATTGAATTCCTTCTTAACTAAGGAATGGTAAGGTTTGATAGTGAATGATGGTTAAGTGAATTAAGTAAATGAGTGAAATGGTTTGAGTTGGCATGGCGATGTTTGATTTAAACATCAGTTTAAATCCAGTGAAGGAGTTTTGGAAATGTTTTCCAAATAAGAATCAGAAATGTTTTCTGATAATAGAAAATAAGAATTTAGAATATATGGAAACATGAGATAAGTAAATTAATGAACTAAAGAGATAAATGTTAAATGATGGTTAATCGATAAAATTTCCATCTGGAAATAATATCTTTGTTTGCATTCATGTTTTTCTTTGATAGTTAAATCACAGACTATCAAAGTTTTGACCATTTTTTCGTCGTCAATACAGAGAGACTGGTTGGATTCTTATCCAAAGAACCACTTCGTATGGGCGTTAGCGTTTCGAATCAAATAGATCGAAGACCAATTGAAGACGGAGTAAAGTGCAAGGGCTATTGTATAAGTCCTAGGTAGAGATTGCCTAGGATGGGTGTACGGAATAGTGCCTTCGGTTTGTCCAGTCCCAGGACAACCTGAATGGATGAATGTTTGACAGAGTATGTCTGATAGATCACGTAAGTTGATCGTTTCAAACGTATTTACGTTGGTGGAGGAATTCGTTTCTCTTAGCTTATACCGATGGTATTTTTGGGGAAATCAGTTTGTGGTTTGACGTGTACGACGATGTGGCATTCAAAGTGAATGAATGAGTAATCTGTCGAAAGATACGTTATAACCTTAAGCCTCATCAACTGGGAAATGACAGAAATCGGGCTGGCAGCATGGCTAAGTGGGCCGCACCCAAGTAGGGTATATTGTCACCATTTAGAAAATATTCATATTTGTACTTCTTTCAATTCTGTATCTCCCGGGAATGGTTATGTTGGTTTACCAACTGTGAGGTGACAATATATTCGATACACTCAAGCGAAATGAGTGGTCGGTCATGTGTGGCCGAGTTGCAAGATGTTCTTGTTGAACTCCAGTGTATCGCTTCTAGAGTACACTGAGCGAAAGGTGGATCCATACCTTGTCATAGTTGGAATCCATTCCTCAAATAAGAGCCCGCGGTTTTGATTGTATATTATATATGTAGAACGTTAGATGCAAGCGTTTCTACTAGATTGATATTACTTGTGTCAGACATTATTATAATATCAAAATAATATTGTTTTACTAATGATTTGGGTTATCGTAAGGTAAAAACCATCCGTGTTTATGTGTGGATCGGTCTTATGATTATCCTTTGTTTCAAAAGGATTTTGAAAGTTAAATCAAATAGTTTGAGTTTACTCACACCAGTCACATGACTGACCCGGAGTTTATTTTGTTTTGTTTTCCCTAAACTCTTGGGTGCCCAATTTTGTATGGGCAGTCAAGTAGTCTGGATTTACAGATACTTGAAGAGCTGGAGCAGGAGGCTTCAGAATTATATAGCTATGGTTTTTCCGCTGTGTTGTAAGTGCTGTACTTTGGAAATGATATGTACATTCAAGTACAAATTTATATTTCAAGGTTATGTTATGAAATATATTTATTCGTTCCGGTGTGAGATTCCTGTTTACTCTGATGTTTTATGTTCTTCTTCTTCTTTTATTCTAAGTTTCTATCTTATCTATCCTCACCCTCTAATTTCTTTCATGGACTATCCGATGTTTCCGATGCTTGAATAATTGACATGGTGTTATATGCCGATATCCAAGATCGCGAAAACCCCGGGTCATTACATGATGGTAGCAAGGGACTCGAAGGATATGGTTTGGAAGAAAAATGAAGCCAAGGCTAATGGTGCAATTACTTGTTTCAGTTGCAAGAAGGAAGGTCACAAGCACAATGACTGCTATTCATATATATATGAGATATAAAGAAGAAGAAGGCACAATGTTATAATAATAGTGATGATGCATAGCGTAACGACCCGGATTTTTCGGTTATTTAAAATCGAATATTTAGATTTTGTTTTTAATATTATAGTTGGAATATTAAAGGATTTATATTTTGAATTCATTATTAAACGACAATTATACATACTAATTTATAATTAATTATAAACGAACTGAAAATGGCGCGGTGGTTCGTAATAGTGAATTTTTAATTTCAATTGAATATACATAATTCATTTTAAATCAGAATTCTGTGAAATAAGAACCATTGAAATCTATATGATTATAATTTTCTAATGAAAGAGAAAAATTCAAGATTTCAACAGATATATTATGAGACATGTCCAAATCAAATTTTAAAATAGTCGCTCTGGTTTCGTTAATAAATTTAAAGGGAATTTCTTTGTATTTCGAATACCTTTAATCTCGAAAATGTTAATATTGAGTTATAATTCAATATTGGTTTATATTTGAAATTTTATATTATTTTATTTGGATATATAGGATAATAATAATAATTTATTATTAATAATTTGAATTGTTTTAGAATTTAATTTATAGCGATATTATATATGCCGTAGAAATAGTTATTTTCCAAACGACCTCCGTTTCGGTGAAATAAATTTTGTTGGAATACATATAGCTAATTATTGTCAAATTTCCAGTTTGGAGCCAAACGGAGTTACTTTGTCGGTCAATGTAATTTAAAGGAGAACCGATGGATAAATTGAGATTTAAATAGCATCGTTTTTGCAAACGAATATCGTTTTCAGCGAAATTAGTTTCATTAGGACCGTAACGTCAAATTATACCATGAAATCCATTTTCGTTATTTTTAAAGTTGGTGTATGATGATGCAGATTTTACAATTGCCAATAAACAACGGTAAGCGGTAGAAATACCATAAAATAAAAATATTAAAACGTAACCTTTCTATTCTAGCCGACCTAACTTTGCTATTCTATTTTCTAACCCAAGACAATACATGAAACATTTCATTTACGCTGACAAACAAGAAGAACATGACAGCGGACCAAATGTACGCGCAGACAAAATCTTTTCCAGCCGACATAAGCAAAGAAAACACAGCCGACATGTCTTAGTTCACACAGTTTTCAAACTTCATTTCAACCAACAAGTCTCTAAGCATCCTTGTTCAACTCGCAAAATATCTCTGAACCATGCTGAATCATAAATGTGAGAGTGACAAAATGAAACTAATACTGCACGCCTACACTATATTGTCTTTCACTTGAAAAGTGAAAACTACAACTATTCTATTGACTTTAATAAACACATCAATGCCTAGGCCTATGTGAAATGAAAATATATAAACACCTACACTAGAATACATGCACGGACCTAATATACACAGTTAGATACCTACCGTGCCTATGTTACAAGCTCCAGCTATGTCGATGGGAAAGAACACTGAACTCTATTCCCCTATTCTAATACCTACCCTTCCAATGCCATGATGGATAATCCTCCTTCATATATAAATATGTCCTCCGTCTTCTTTCAGCAGAACATGAAACCGATTCCCCATTCTATTTCCAGTCGCGAAATTTAAACCGCGCAAGCCTCCTTTTATAAAAAAAGAAGAGAGAAAAATGACAGACCCCTATATATATATAAGAGAACTTGGTAAGAGAAACATAGTACATGGCGAAGGAAAGGGGGGGTGCAAGGTCGAGCGTGTTTATCAAGTAGGAGGATCATGGAGGACTGGTGCGGAGGGAAGGTAAGGTAGCGGTCAGACGTGGCCCACGGCCGGAGTGCCGACGATGTGAGGGAAGGAAGTTGAGCTTCAGACATGAAGAAGAAGGCATACAGTATTTTTAAACAAGAAAAAATGAGTTGCATTTGTTTTATGGTGCTTGCATGGGGACTGAACAGTGAATGGGGAAGATCATTGGGAGGCTTGACGTTTTGGGCAAAGAGATGAGTATATTAAAGCTTGCGTGGTGGTTAGGAAAGGAATGGGGTGCATGAAGGCACGGTGATAGGGAAATATGAGCATAAGGAAGAAGTTATAACTGGTAATGGTATGCAGCGATTCCAAGTGAGGCCGGCATGTTGAAGGCGGTTTACTGGAAAGAAGAATGGTGTTTGGGGAGGGGGGAATACACGGTGACAGGAAAGGAAGAAGGAATGAATACTAGAACATCTTTTTGTTTGGTGGAGAAAAAAATATGGGGGAGGAAATGATGAGGCTGCGTGCATAAATTTGTATAGGGAGTTTCAGCGAGAGGATAGCTTTAGGAAAAAGAGGGTGGTGCGAATGAATTTGGGGTTTGGAAACTTGGGCTGTCGAGCTAGTGAGTTTTGGCCTTTAGTTTTCTTTTAAAAAGAAAAAAAGGATGAAAAGAAGACAAACGTAAAAGGAGAAAGAACGCATGCAGATTTACGTAGGCAGGTAGTTAGTTTCGAACATGGTAGGTACATATAGGTGGGGAAACGTCGACCCTATGAAGTTGGGTGGCGAGGTTTAAAGCAACAGGACGAGCGGGTTAGAATGTAGGCGGATGGGGTGAGATAAAGTAGGACTGGAATTGTTAAATCAACAGTAAATTGCAGCGGGCACAAGAGGTATTAACGGCCAAATCTTACATTATATTAGCATAGTTTTATTAGTTAAATAATGAGTTAATAAGTTTAATCAAGGATTAAAAAATTTAATGTCAAAGCCGTTAACTTATTAAATTTATAATTTGTTCATCCAGTATCAGAATTGAACGAGTCTGGAAAAACTGGAACCGCTTGGACGTAGGCTACGAGATGGAGCAGATTTTATCAACATTGGATGCAATGTGAATTTTTAATTAAATTAAACGCCGGTTTAATTTAATTAAAACAAGCAGATTTAACGGCAGAGTTATATCAAGGTGAGTTAAACTCACTCAGTTCTCCCACTTATAATTTTTATAAGTCGGGTTTATTATTGGTATGTCATGCTTGCTAATTGTCGCTTGATTTGATGATTGTTTGGATGTTATTAAATATTGTTACATCAATTATTTAAATTAAACATTGTTTAATTTAAATGAAATGACATCGTTATTTTTTGCAATTATTTCCAATAGAGGTAATTTACCTTGTTGGTTATGTTTATAATAATATAAACGTTTTTAAATTAAATTGAATCCTTGAATTGGTTGACCACTATCAGTGAATTGGTTATTATTTTCATATGATCACTATATAAATTGTTTTATCTAATATGGTTGGATTATTGATTTGATTATTGATGGTTGAATCAGAATTCATCATTTGTTTGTTATTTACCAATAGGTAGTATTGGTTGAAGAATTTATAGCAGATGGCTAAAATACAAACTGTTTATATAGATTGATTTACCGTTAGATAAATCGATAGAAATGAAATTATGAAATTTATTCATAACTGAATATAGATTTATTTAAATATATTAATTAGGTTTATAAAAAGAAAATAAAACCAACCATATATACACTGAATATTTTAATCACCAATCACCATTTTTGATACCAAAATATATCCGTGTGCGAAGCACGTGCCTCATCTCGATTATTAAATAATCTTATAAAGATGTTTATATTTACAAAGCTGATAAGCAAGTGAGTGGATATTAATGTGATGTTTAATAACCGAGGTTAATTGTTTTTAAGAAACAATTTAAAAGGAAATTATATTGATTTGATAATAATCAAATGGAATTATTTAAATTAATTTAATTTGAAACTAATTTAAATGGAAAGACGAACTGAGATTGGATTGATGAGTTAATCATGTGTAGAGTTGACTATATCAACTGTGTTACTCTAAATTGAATTATTTTATTAGTTATTAATTTAATGAAAATAGTTAATGGATAACTAAACCATTTTTAAATGTTGATATTTGTTGATAAATGATCAAAGTGGTATCTTGGGATGTAAAATGTATAAATGAAGGGATATGATGTTTTAAACCATTGTTTCTAGAAAAATGATGTTTTTAAGCAAGTTCATATAAATAATAATATAAGTTAAGTTTAATTCGAAGTTTAAATTAAATCCTTATTGAGGTTTAATTTTGGACGGAGTTATAAAACCCAAGATTTGTTAAATATTATTGGAACGAGTTATTAGAAATGACACATGAATTGGAAACGAAATAGACACGGAAATGGAAATCCAAGTTGAATTAAAGTGGTTAGGCGAATTGAGTTATAATGATGTGATATAAATTTGTTATATTAAATAAGAAATGATGTTCCATCAAGGGACAACTAAAACAGGATTTGTTTTATCTGATATTTATCTTAAGCTAAAAACGTTGTAGATCAAGGTCTGAGAGGTAATTAAAATACCCCAACTTGAACGACTTGAAGATTATCAAAGGATGATATTAGTTGTAATGGGGAAGATGTTAGAAGTAATTTATTTTGAGAAATAATAATGTAACGTTATTTGAAATAGTGGGAATATATATGATGGGGTTCCCAAAAAAAAGAATTAAAAAGGGGCTTGAGAATATGAAGTGATATTTCCTTAATAAAAGAAGTTAAAAGGAGATTTGTGAAAATATAATGATATTTTTAAAAGTAAGGAGATAGTATTCGGAAAGAGTTTATTCTAAAGGGAAAGTGACGATTATGGTATTCAAATAACAAAACAAAGGAGATATTATAATGATTGTTTAAAAGGATAAGTTGAATCAGTTTCCAAATTATAGATAATACGTAATGTTATAGCAAATGTTTCAAAATGATAGTTAACAGGAAATTTTAATACGATTTTAATATATATATATATATTTATATTGTAAGTACATAAATAAAATGATTTGAAATTATTAATATATTAAGACTAATATATTATTTTAATGGACAAGTGACGCTGTATACTGAACTAATGAATTCATTTTTATGATTTGTTTATTTTAATAGTTAAATAACCGACTATCAAAATCACAACAATGCGTTGTTGGTACAGAAAGACCAGAATCGAATTTATATTCGAAAACCATTCTGAACCAACAAATATGTGAGATTCTAGAAGATGGAGTAATTAAAGACCGTAAATTTTCATGAGTGGAAGGATTGTTATTGAATTTCTTTGGCTGATCCCTGGGGATATTTTGACAATGATTCTGTCGTGATTGAAATCTACGAATTGCAAGGACTACTCGCTACTGATCTATAGGGTGATTCCTAGGATGTAATAGGAGGGTAACTTCGGTTCATCCTGTTCCAGGATGACTGGTATGGATAAATGTCTAACAAAGTATTTCCAATGGAATCATGAACGCTGATTTCTTCAAGCACGTCATAGTTGGGTAGCTCCCAACTAGGGTATTTTCGTGGACCTCAATTAGTGATATCTGGCGGATCTAACGATGTGGCATTCAAAGTAAATGGTGACCAGATGTTCTGTAACGACCCGTATTCTACGCATCATAGGATCGTAGAATATTTATTTCTTTTGCATACGTAGTCGTATGGTAATGTAACTTTGGAAGACGACTATTGGGGTCATTTCCCATGTTCATGATTTTTTGCCGATTTTTGAATGATCGTTTTGCCCCTAGCTGATCTTGTTTTGGCCATAACTTTTGAATGGGAAGGAGTTTTGACTTGAAACCAATTCTATTGGCTTCGGATGATGGTTTACCTTTCCGTAGAGTGGTCACTTGTGAAAAACGGACTTACCGTTTGGGAGATATGGCCGAAAAAGTTTTGGGAGGTGAAAAACTGCTTAACCGGCCCAAATAGGGTGATTAGTGAATGTGCCCATAACCCATTTCGGGATTAGGGTTATGGAGAGGCTGAAATGAGTTAGGTTTTCATTCTATTTCAGTTTTCTAGCCGCCACTTACCTCTTTGAAACCCTAACAATGGCCTTCAACCTCTAAAACACCTCCAAATCACTTTCTAATCAAGGATTAAGCTTAGCAACATCAAATCAAGGCAGATTAGCGCAAGAATCAAGGTAAAGCTGCTGTGTTGCATTGGTATTCACGCCCAAATAGTAGAGTTTCAGTTCTAAAGGTTTTATTTGTGGCCAAGGTGAGTGATTTGCATAGTTCCTCACTAATTATGGTTAATTAAGGGTAATTAGTGTTCATTAGCGAATTTATAGACTAATAAATTCTGGAAAAATATTTATAAAATTTGAAATGCTGTTTTTGACCTCTGTTAGAAACTTGCGTTAATTTGGTTAAGTTTTGCTAATCTTATCATTAGTTTTGCCTAAACATGCTTAAGGGAAAATATGGGATTTTGGGTATGTTTGATCCATTTTACATGCTATATTTGTTGTTTTGGTGTTTATGATTGATTGTACATGTTGCTATGACTGTGTGGTATGATTTGTGATTGTCTAGAAGTGTTAGATTGGTCGAAAACGTCGTCGAATGGCGTAAACAGTCGCTGGAAAAAGTGCAGGAATCTGACCGATCCAGATCGGATTGGAGGAAGGAGCCCGAACCGAACCACCCCTCCAAGATGTTGTATCCACAAGACGATCTGGACCCGATTCGCCTCTCGTATGCCACTCCGACCCGAACCGATGCACCATGGAGAAGCTTGAGAGACCCGACCCGATCCGAAGTGCTTGGGAAGAAGGACCGAACCAGAGGAGTTTTCCACGAAGCCAGGAGGTGTGGATCCCGATCCGAACCGCTGGAGGAGTTCGATCCGACTCGATGCGATGACCACAGCCGATCCAAGCCGTTACGAGGTGGAGAAGTGGATCTGAACTGAATGACCTTGGAGAGCACGATCCGGAGTGAAGAGAAGGGGAAGTCGAACCGATCTAGAGAAAAAGACCAATAACGTGAGATGCAAAGGTAGTCCAATGGGAAGTTTGTACTCAGGGTCCAGTTGGGAACCAACGAGTCGACCTCATGAGTTGGGCTTTGCTGTGGCACGTGTGCTAAGGGGTTGTCGATGTCTGTAACTTTGAATCACTATGTGTAGGGAGTATGTGAATAGATTCAGAGCCACAGTGGCCTAGGTACGACTAACGAGCTATAGACCAGTGAAGTGGGGTCATTTGTAAAGGTTTGGTCATGACTCCATGTGGTAAGCTTGGTAGTAGCAGTAGTTGTACAAGTCGAACTCCGTCACTACTTCGATGGGTCTAGTGATTGACAGTGGTGGACATCGTATGCTTTACGCACTGAGTGAGAGATGTGAGGATGATTGCTATGGTTGATTTGTTTTCCATCACTATGACATGCACGCCCCCACCCCCGTATTCTTTACACCGTATGTTTAGTGGCACCTTAGAGAATTGTACAGTATGTAGTGCTAAATCTTTGGTTGTAGGTCCAAATTCAGGTATGGTTTAGTATACCTGTTGTTGTTCTGTTTAGCTGCTTATCGCTCATACCAGACTTTTCGTCTGACCCAGAGTTTTATGTCTCTTCTTATTACTCTGGGTGCTCTCATGAGCAGACTAGAGACAGGTTAGCTGGTGATGCACGAGTAGCCGTACCGGAGACGAGCAGGCGGCTTCCACGTATGATACATATATAGATATTCTCCCTGTGCCGCTGCTGGTCACTACTTTGGGCATTAGTAGTGCACTCTTCCTTTCTTTTGGTTAGAGACAGTAATTTGAAAAGTTGTAATAAGTTGTATTTAGACTTCCGCTACTCTGATATTGATGTTGGTTTTTGTTATCAGCTTACGCACTGTCTCGCCTTTTTTATGTCAAGTACATTATTATTATATTTTGTTCCATGAGCTGTGAGACATTCTACCGGTTTCGATTAGTTAATTCTCTTCTTTCCTTTCTTTGGCGATCGTTCTGTGCTAGTTGGGCATGTGTACAACGCACTTTCGGAGGAAATGTCGGCTGGTGCGGGGTGGGCCGTCACACTTGGTATCAGAGCTCTAGGTTGCGTAGTTAACCTAGGAAAGTCATCAGGGAGAGATAGTATACTATATGAGAGCGCGTATTTGTGATTATTTTGGTTTTCAAAAGCTATATATGTATATTATTAGTATAGCTAAGGATGAAGTCGCACTGCACTAGCACCACTATGGAGATGGTTAATCGTTTCCTCTTTACAGATTGAACGTTGAGCCGATACGCAAGAGGAGCCAGTAGGGAAGCCAATAATGGGAATGCTGCTGACATGAGGACGATGTTTACTGACCTCATGAGAGAGATGCTTAGGTATGTGCAGAAGGCAGCTCCCAACAATAGTAATGGTGGTGGTCCAATAGTGCAGGCGCCTAGGGCCGATTTCGCCAAGCTAAACAAGGATTATACTAGTCTTGTGGGAAGCCGTTCCAAGGAACGGAGTCGGCTACGGATGTTCAGGATTGGTTGGACAGCTGCGAGCGTATCTTCAAAGACTTGGGTATCGAGGATGCGATGAAGAGAAGGCTAGCATCCCATCAGCTGCAAGGACGGGCAATGAATTGGTGGAATGCTATAAAGGCAGCTACTCCCGAGGATCAGATTACTTGGGAGCAGTTTAAGGCTCGCTTTAGCGATAAGTTCATTCCAGCCGCCTAGAAGTCAGTGTTGTTTAAGAAATTCTTGGAACTCAAGCAGAATGGCAGAGCTGTCTCTGAGTATATTGCCGAATTCGACACTTTGTCGAAGTATGGGTTATCTCTTATTGATACTGCCGAGAAGGAGAACGAGAAGTTCATAACTGGCTTGGATCAGTACTTGGGGGGAAGGCTTATTAACCACATCGATGAGACAATTGAATCGATTGTGGGGAAAGCATCGAGGTCAGAGAGTCTTTACACTAAGTCGAAGACTGAGGTTGCATCTGCAGAGGAGCCAAAGCCGCAAGCAAGCGGTGGAGGCAAGAATGGTTCTCAGAATAAGAGAAAGCAAAATCAGACCAAGGATGGCCAGAAGAAAAGGAATAAGCAAGATGTTAAGTGCCTCAGCTGTGGTAAGAAGGTCCACTATGCCAAAGAGTGTCAGGCCAAGCCAGCGGATAGGAAGTGCTTCAACTGTGGCCAAGTGGGACATCACAAGGACAAGTGTCCGCAACCCCCTAAAGAAAAGCAGGTGGTGAAAGCATATTCCCTTAATGCTATTCCTTCTTTGTTGAATGCCCCAACTACGGCGGAGAAGGGAAAGAATCTCGTTATCCAAGGTATGCTTTCTGTTTATGATGTTCCTGTTAGAGTCTTATTTGATGCCGGAGCTTCCAGTTCTTTCATATCTAGTGACCTGGTAGATAGGATGGGATTGGAGCCCGAGATTGTCGATAGGCCTTTAGTAGTGACAAACCCGATTGGTGGTTCGACTAACCTTAGCATGATTTGTCGTAATGTGGTCTTATCGAGTCATGGTGCATGTTTGTTCGTGATTACTTTGTTTTGGGCTTTACTGGGTTTGGCATTATTTTGGGAGTCGATTGGCTCCAAAGATATGGGGTGGTGGTAGACTGTGAGGGCTTTTTGGTGACAGCTAGAGCGGATGATGGGCGGAGGGTAGTGTTTGGTGGTCTACCTAGTGATGGGGTAATGGCTAGTTTTCTAAATTCCCTCGACATCCCGTAGAGTGAGTTGTCAGGTTTGCCCGTAGTTGGCCAGTATCTGGACGTTTTTGAGGATGTGACCGGGCTTCCACCACACCGAGAGATTGAGTTTCGTATTGATTTAGTGAAAGATGCCAGACCTATAGTGATGCCAGTTCGTCGTATGGCACCAAGGGAGCAGCGAGAGCTCGGGGTACAAGTCATCGATCTTTTGAAGAAGGGATTTATCACAAGGAGTGTTTCTGAATGGGGAGCACCAGTTGTGTTAGCTATCAAGGCGGATGGTTCCCTTCGCTTGTGTGTAGACTACCGCGAGTTGAATAAAGTGACGAGGAAGAACAAGTATCCTCTACCGCTGATAGATGGTTTGTTTGATCAGTTGAGTGGCGCGAGAGTATTTTCCTAGTTGGATCTCGTGACAGGTTTCCATCAGCTTAGAGTGGAAGCTGAGAGTATAGCTAAAACGGCATTTCGGATGCCATCTGGATTTTATGAGTGGTTGGTCATGCCATTCGGGCTGACCAATGCCCCAGCCTATTTTGTGGATCTTATGAATAAGGTATTCAGTGATCAGTTGAATAAGTTTGTCCTTGTGTTCGTGGATGATATTTTGGTTTATTCGAGGACAGAGGAAGAACACAAGGAACATTTAAGAGTAGTGATGGAGGTGTTGAGAAAACACCAATTGAAAGCAAATTTTTCTAAGTGTCACTTCTGGAGGAGGGAAGTGTGATTCTTGGGCCATGTTATTTCAGAAAATGGTATTGTCGTGGACCCTGCGAAGGTGGCTACGATACAAGATTGGTTTATGCCCAATAATGCGACAGACATAAGAAGTTTCTTGGGGTTAGCAGGATATTATCGTAAGTTTATCCAAGACTTCTCCAAGATAGCAGCACCGTTGACTCAGTTGACCAAGAAGAATCAAGCCTTCGTTTGGGACGAAAGGTGCAAGAATGCATTCAAGAGTCTAAAGGAAAAGTTGACTTGCATACCAGTGTTAGTCATTCCTAAGGGGAATGAAGAGATGACAGTATATACAGATGCATGTGGCACAAAGCTAGGTGTTGTATTGATGCAAGGAGGTAGGGTTGTAGCTTATGCAAGACGACAACTGAAACCGCATGAGAAAAGATACCCTACCCGTGATTTGGAATTGGCAACGATCGTGTTTGCACTGAAGATGTGAAGACATTGTCTCTTGGGAGAAAGATTCGAATTGTTTACCGATCATAAATCGTTAAAGTATCTTTTCTCTCAAAAGGATCTAAATTTCCGATAACAAAGGTGGTTAGAATTCTTAGCTTCCTATAATTTCGACATAGCATATACACCAGGAAAGGGCAATGCGATGGATAATGCATTGAGTAGAAGACATGCCAGTTTAGGGGCTATGTTTCTTGAATGGAAGCAACTGGAATACATCGCTGGGTATGATTTCAGACCAAATTGCGAATTGGATCCAGAAATGTTAGCAAGTTTAACGATCAGACCCACTATGATTGAACGGATTGGTTCCAGTCAGAGGATTGATCCTAACCTATTGGAGATCATCTCAAAGTTAGAGATGGGAATCGACGGAGAGATGAACAAGTATGGGCTTGATCGAGATGGATGGCTTAGAAAGAATGGAAGACTTGTTGTACCCAATGTCAATGGATTGAGAGATTAAGTGCTTAGAGAATGTCATCATTCAAAACTGACTATACATCCCGGTGGTAACAAGATGTACCGAGACATGAAGCAGACCTACTACTGGGAAGGGATGAAAAGAAACGTTGGGAAATTTATATCCAAATGCATGAACTGCCAGCTAGTTAAAGCTGAGCAAAAGAAGCCTAGTGGGTTGCTACAACCATTAGAAATTCCAGAATGGAAATGGGAACAAGTGTCAATGGATTTCATTGATGGGTTACCAAGGACTAGATCGGACCATGATAGCATTTGGGTGATTGTGGACCGATTGACCGAAAGTGCAAGGTTTATACCCGTCAAGTCAAACAGGACGACAACTAAGTTAGCGGAACTGTATATAAAGTGGGTAGTGAGATTTCATGGAATACCCAAAGCCATTGTGAGCGACTGAGATATGTTGTTCACTAGTGGATTTTGGAGGAGCTTACAAGAGGCATTAGGATCAGAACTACATCTCAGTACCGCGTATCATCCTCAAACCGACAGACAGACAGAGAGAGTGAATCGAGTGTTAGAAGATCTCTTGAGAGCTTGCATATTGGATTTTGGTGGATCATGGGAAGACCATTTGCTTCTAGTAGAGTTTGCATATAATAATAGTTATCAATCCAGTATTGGTATGGCTCCGTTTGAAGCTTTGTACGGAAGACCGTGCAACTCGCCGTCGCGTTGGGCAGAAACTGGTGAGAAGTTTGTGCTTGGACCCGATGTGATAAGAGAAATTTCAGCTAAGATTAAGATTATCCAACAGCGAATGAAGGTTGCCCAAGATAGGAAGAAGAGTTATGCCGATAAGAGGAGAAGAGAATTAAAGTTCTCCATTGGCGACTTGGTGTTTTTCAAGATATCTCCGTTGAAGAGCATGATACGATTTGGCAGGAGAGGCAAGTTAGCACCAAGATTTGTTGGTCCATTCCCAGTTCTTGAGCAAATTGGGAATTTGGCATACAAAGTTGAATTACCAGAGAAGATGGCAGGAGTTCACAACGTATTTCATGTTTCCCAGTTAAGAAGTTCGTTTACGACCCAGATGTGACTATTTCACCTGATCAGTTGGATGATATCGAAGATGAACCCGAGGTGGTTGGGAACCGCAAGCCTATGCGTATTGTTGGGAACGATACGAAGCAACTTCGAAGGAAAGCGTGAATCTAGTCAAAGTTCAGTGGGGCAAGAATGAGAATGACTGTACATGGGAGACAGAGGAGAGCATTAGGGAGACGTATCCAAAACTCTTCGGCTGGTAAGATTTTAACTTCGATTTAGTTTTTCCACATGCTAGGATAGGCTTGTTTTGTTTGTTTTGCATGATTGACTGTTGTATGTGGCTGGTAGGCATGCGGGATCCTTTGTATGTTTCGGCTTAAGGAATTTCGGGGACGAAATTTCTTAAGGGGGGAGAGTGTAACGACCCGCATTCTACGCATCATAGGATCGTAGAATATTTATTTCTTTTGCATACGGAGTCGTATGGCCATGTAACTTTGGGAGACGACTATTGGGGTCATTTCCCATGTTCACGATTTTTGCCAATTTTTAATTAACCGTTTTCCCCCTAGCTGATCATGTTTTGGCCATAACTTTTGATTGGGAAGGATTTTTGACCTGAAACCACTTCCATTGGCTTCGAATGATGGTTTAGCTATTCGTAGAGTGGTTACATGTGAAAAACGGACTTACGGTTTGGGAGATATGGCTGAAATAAGGTTTGGGAGGTGAAAAACTGCTTAACCGGGTCAAATAGGGTGATTAGTGAATGGGCCCATAACTCATTTCGGGATTAGGGTTATGGGGAGGCTGAAATGAGTTAGGTTTTCATTCTATTTCAGTTTTCTAGCTGCCACTTACCTCTTAGAAACCCTAACAATGGCCTCCAACCACTAAAACACTTCCAAATCACTTTCTAATCAAGGATTAAGCTTAGCAACATCAAATCAAGGCGGATTAGCGCAAGAATCGAGGTAAAGCTGCTGTGTTGCATTGGTATTTACGCCCAAACAGTAGAGTTTCAGTTCTAAAGGTTTTATTTGTGGCCAAGGTCAGTGATTGCATAGTTCCTCACTAATTACGGTTGGTTAATTAGTGTTGATTACCGAATTTATACACTAATAAATTCTGGAAAAATATTTATAAAATTCGAAATGATGTTTTGACCTCTGTTAGAAACTTGGGTTAATTTGATTAAATTTTGCTAATCATATCATTAGTTTTGCCTAAACATGCTTAAGGGAAAATATGGGATTTTGGGTATGTTTGATCCATTTTACATGCTATAGTTGTTGTTTTGGTGTTTATGATTGATTGTACATGTTGTTATGACTGTGTAGTATGAATTGTGATTATCTATAAGTGTTAGATTGGTCGAAAACGCCGTCGAATGGCGTAAACAGTGGCTGGAAAAAGTCCAGGAATCTGGCCAATCTGGATCGGAGAAAGGAGCCCAAACCGAACCGCCCCTCCAAGCTGTTGTATCCGCAAGACAATCTGGACCCGATTCGCCTCTCGTATGCCACTCCGACCCGAACCGATGCACCATGGAGAAGCTTGAGAGACCCAACCCGATCCGGAGTGCTTGGGAAGAAGGACCGAACCACATGAGTTTTCCATGAAGCCAGGAGGTGTGGATCCCGATCCGAACCGCTGGAGGAGTTCGATCCGACTCGATGCGATGACCATAGCTGATCTGAACCGTTATGAGGTGGAGAAGTGGATCTGAACTGAATGACCTTGGAGAGCACGATCCGGAGTGAAGAGAAGGGGAAGCCGAACCAATCTGGAGAAGAAGACCAATAACCCGAGATGCAAAGGTAGTCCAATGGGAAGTTTGTACTCAGGGTCCAGTTGGGAACCAACGGGTCGACCTCATGAGTTGGGCTTTGCTGCGGGACGTGTGCTAAGGGGTTGTCGATGTCTGTAACTTCGAATCACTATGTGTAGGGAGTATGTGAACGGATTCAGGGCCACAGTGGCCTAGGTACGACTAAAGAGCTATAGACCAATGAAGTGGGGTCATTTGTAAAGGTTTGGTCATGACTCCATGTGGTAAACTTGGTAGTAGCAGTAGTTGTACAAGTCAAACTCCGACACTACTTCGATGGGTGTAGTGATTGACAGTGGTGGACATCGTATGCTTTACGCACTGAGTGAGAGATGTGAGGATGATTGCTATGGTTGATTTATTTTCCATCACTATGACATGCAACCCCCCTGGTATTCTTTGCACCATCTGTTTAGTGGCACCTTAGAGAATTGTACGGTATGCAGTGCTAACTCTTTGGTTGCAGGTCTAGGTTCAGGTATGGTTTATGTAGTGACCCGAAAATCCGGTCCAATTTGAGCTGACTAAATAACACAAGTCCAACCCCAATTACACTGGAAAATCAGAAGACTAATAGAAAGATGTTAGAGGGTGAGGAAAGATAAGATAGAAACTTAGAATAAAAGAAGAAGAAACACAACATCGGAGTAACAAGAACCTCACAGCAGAACGAGTAACATATAATAGATAATATGTCCTTGAGATAAAATCAGTATATGTATACAATAACATTTCAGAGTACAACACTTACAACACAACGGAAATAAACTATAGCTATATGATCCTGAAGCCTCCTGCTCCAAGCTCTTCCAGTATATCTGTAAATCCTGACTACTTGAATGCCCGTACAGAATAAACTTTGGGTCAGTAATGGGACCGGTATGTGTAAAACAGTTTAAAACAGTTTGAACAAGTAAACGATATCTCATAAGACCACACCGTATAACGGAACGGGTTTTTCCCTTATGAGAATCCAAATTATCTTTATATCAAAAACCTTTTGATATTATAATAATGTCTATCAACCACAATATAATAATCATCTAGCAGAAACGCTTTCATCTAACGTTCTACATATATAGTATACAATCAAAACCGCATGCACGTATTGGGTAATGGATTTCCAACTATGACAAGGTATGGAACCACCTTTCGCTAGTGTACCTCTAGAGAGGAATACACTGGGTTCAACAAGAACATCTTGTAACCCGACCACACATGACCGACCACTCATTTCGCTTGAGTGTATCGAATGTATATCACCTACGGTTGGGATCAGCAACTGTTTCCCGAATGGGACAGTATCGACAATAGATTTTTAGAAATAAATGAAACTCTAGATAGGTGATTATACACCCTACTTCGGAGCGACCGACTTAGCCATGCTACCTGCCCGATTTATATCATTTACCGGATGTGAGGCTAGAAGATACGTTTTATCATCACACCAGATTCACTTCGAATGTCACATCGTCAAATCTATCAAATCACCAATTGACGTCTACAACCATACATTACGTGTCAGCTAAAAGAAGTTTCCTTCTCTGCTTCCACTCATGGTACGGTTGAAGAAATCAATGTACCTGACCTTCCTGGAAATACTCTGTCAGACATTCATCCATACAAGTCATCCAGGAACAGGATGAACCGAAGGCACTATTCAATACATCCATCTTAGGCACTGTTATCTAAGGTTTATACAATAGCCCTTGCACTTTACTCCATCTTCAATTATTTTGGCATATATGATTCGCAACGCTTATGCCAATACAGAGTGGTTCTTTGGATAATAATCCAACCGGTCTCTCCATATTAACAACATTTAAATGGTCGGAAACTTCGATAGTCTATGATTTAACCATCAAAGAAAAACAGGTGTGCAAACAATGATATTATTTCTAAATGGAAATTCTATCAATCAATCATCAATCATATATATATATATAATATATTTCCTTATTTTCTATGTTTAGAAAATATACGTTATTAACATTGGAAAACATTTCCATTGTTTATTTACATATCACTATCATTTCACAACTATCAGTTCCTGACTGTAAACTAGTAGGAGAACAATTCTCTAAGTATAAACCCCGAAGGCCGAAACCAACATCAGATCGATACTCATAAAACTATTCAACTTAACTAATCTCTAGTCAGTCTCAAATCTTGTTTAACTCTATTTCTTTACCTCTGTTCGATTTATTCTATTTGATTAACTCTAATTTGAATAACTAATATTCGATTAATTCTTATTGATTAACTCTAATTCGAATAACTATGTTCGATTTAACTCCATTCGCTTAACTCTAGATCGCAGCGGTCACAATGGTTACGCCTGATTCCCTAAGGAAACATCCGACCGCCGTAGGCTATCTGCAGCCCTGCAAATTACGCTAGCAGTCGTGCTAAATGGTAAATTATCCTAAATAACTATATCTGAAGAACTCCTTTTGATAAACTACGTTTGATTAACTCCTTTTTATCTCATCAATTTCCTTTTTTATAATCCTATTTAGTTTCCAACTAAATATTCCTTTGTAATTCTATTTATTTCCTAAATAAATATTTCCATTTAATCTATTTATTTTCTAAATAGATATTCCTTTATTCTATTCTATTCTATTCGTTTTATCAACATTTTCCCTTTTATAAAACTCTATTCGTTTTATAAACATTTTCCTTTTTATTTACTTTCGAAATATTTCCTTTTATAGAATCTGTTGATTTTATAAAATACCTTTATTTCAATATACATTGAAATAACTCTTTTACATCCCAGGGTCTTTTATGATATTTAAAATATCGAATAACAAGGATCAACATCATTCTAACACACACAATCCATAAAAGATTATATAACACATCATATATCACAATATATGAAAAACAGTAAAATAAATGTTGAGGAATCCAGTCGGATTCCTCCAACCTGTTTCCCTACATCTACAGATGTTACACAATATAATCAACATCACTTTCAGTTCAATATGAAATATTCTGTTAAACAGAATCTATATAGAAATTCAACTAACTGACTAGCAGTTCAATCAACAGTCAACACACAATCAATCAGACAATTTTTAATAGTTCTAAAAATACAACATGAAATTACAAATTGTTCAGAGTTGGTGAGTTTTACTCATTTTGGCAGTTCATCGTTAAAGAACGATAAACTGTTGTTTGATTTGAATCAAACATTTTATTTCGCCATAAATTCGAATGAGCTCCAATCCACTTCAAACCAGTTTGTATATGTAGTACTTTTCGATATGATTCCAACGTGACCTGTTTTGTTGAATTTCGACCACGTATGACAAGATATTAAGATTACAAGTTAACACAAATTCAAATTAAATAAACTTGAATTTCTATTCTCTAACGGGCCTTGCCCCTTTTTCCCAAAGCCCAAGCCCTCTTTTAAAACCCCAGGCCCGAACATCCATCTTCCCCAAACACAAATTTTCTTGCCGTGACCTGCTTCCTTCCAGTCACCAAAAATGGCCGAGCTTCCCTCCACCAGCCATAAATCCAACCACCGATTCCAAAACAAACACCATCACCAAACTCCACATCCAAAGCCGCACTCCCCCATACCACTTTTATCCTGTTCGATCCCCTTTCCGTCGATGGCAGTCCCAACCCAGCACCGAACCAACTACCACCGGAAATGCCCAAACGTTACACTAGAGGCGGTTTTCCACTATGATTCCAAATATCCACTTTAATTTACAAATCGGTTGCTCAATCGTAAGCAAACCACAACCCTAGCTAAAGCCTACAACCGACGTTGGCTGAAACTGGGTATCGAACCCTCAAAGAAGCACACCAATTTGAATTTGCAACCGAATCTATCCATGTATATTTTGCGATGTATAGAAATTCATACGATTTGTTCTTGGATTTTCTTTGGTTTGCTTTTTCCGTGTTTTGTTTTTTTGAACATTCTCGTTTGATTTTCCTGAAAGAAGATTACGGCGGAAAAGAGTTGACCAAGTGATGTTAGAATTAGGTTAAGGGTACATTTATATCATTTACGTTGATTTCTCTTGTGGATTTGAATGCCACGATTTTGTTTTTGAGGCCAAGGGAACTAGTGGTTAAGGAGAAGAGTTGTAGCTTGCATTTTCGCAGTTGTCCCTTAGCAACTAATGAATGGAGTATATATTATATTTTATAATATATAAAATGGGATGTCATAAAAATGGTACAATTCTTCTAATAACTTGTCCCAACTATTTGCCATTCTAGGTCATAAACAAAACATGATGTTCGGCAACTTGGGTTAGAGTTTTCATATTAGGAGACGAAAATGATAAAAAAAATTATTTGAATATTATATTAATATTTAAGCAAACGTACTATGCACGTATCTCTAAAAATTCGTATGACCACCTAAAATACTCAAAAATCACGAAACATGACATGCAGCTACAACTCGACATTACGGTCCCAACGAAACTGGTTTCGTCAAATTCCGACTTCGTTTGTAAAAGTGGCTATTCTTAAAGCCCTGAATAACCCATTTAAATATATAAATATAAATATAATTAAATTTAATATTTAAAATTAAATATTATCGTATATATTCACAGTGGAATACCATACAACTTCAGAATATTCCTATATGAATTTCTAACTTGATATTTCAAATCTGGGTCAACCCGATATTCGATTTATATTGAAATTCCTTTTTAAAATATAAATAATTCCTTTATAAATTATAAAAGAATTCCACAGCGACTTTTCTGAATTTTGATTTGGACGTATCTCAAAATCTACACGACGAAATCCCGATTTTTCTCTTCCACTAGAAAGATATACTCCGCCAGCTCCTAACGTTCCTTGTTTCACTGAAATCCGGCTTAAAATGAATCCTGTACATTCAATCGCCGATTTACGAACTACAACGCCATTTCAAGCTCGATTTTTATTATATTATAAACTATACATTCAACTGTCGACGATTGAATATATTCGTTACTATAATTCAACTTTAAACTAAATTATATAATTCGAATTGCCCAATTCACACATATCGCCATTTCAGCCAATTCTGATTATTTCAGAATTAAATATATTATTTAATTTATTATTTTAATTAAATATTCATCATTATTTAATTCCACGACCATTTAATTCCCTATATCACTATTTATATAAATAAATAAATTAATTATAATACCTCTGCAAATGCGGGTCATTACAGTTTAGTATACCTGTTGTTGTTCTGTTTAGCTGCTTATCGCTCATACCAGACTTTTCGTCTGACCCAGTGTTTTATGTCTCTTCTTATTACTCTAGGTGCTCTCATGAGCAGACTAGAGATAGGTTAGCTGGTGATGCACGAGTAGCTGTACCGGAGACGAGCAGGAGGCTTCCACGTATGATACATATATAGATATTCTCCCTGTGTCGCTGTTGGTCACTACTTTGGGCATTAGTAGGGCACTCTTCCTTTCTTTTGGTTAGAGACAGTAATTTGAAAAGTTGTAATAAGCTGTATTTAGACTTCCGCTACTCTGATATTGATGTTGGTTTTAGTTATCAGCTTACGCACTGTCTCGCCTATTTTTATGTCAAGTACATTATTATTATATTTTGTTCCATGCACCATGAGACATTCTACAGGTTTTGATTAGTTCACTTCTTTCCTTTCTTTGGCGACCATTCTGTGCTAGTTGGGCATGTGTACAGCGCACTTTCGGAGGAAATGTCGGCTGGTTCGGGGCGGGCCATCACATGTTCTAAGGGTATATTCTAACCTCAAGCCTCAACAACCAGGAAATGACAAAAATTGAGTAGGCAACATGGCTATGTGGGTCGCTCCCATTAGGGTGTATAATCACCTATTTAGAGAAATTCATTTTGCTCCTTTAATCTATTTCGATGCAGTCCCTTTCGAGAAACAATGGTTTGAGCCCAATCGTTGGTGATATATATATATATATATATATATATATATATATATATATATATATATATATATATTGGATACACTCAAGCGAAATGAGTGGTCGGCCATGTGTGGGCCTGTTTGCAAGACATTCTTGTTGAACCCAGTGTATTCCCCTCTAGAGATACACTATCGGCAGTTGGTTCCATACCTTGTCATAGCCGGAAACCAATCTCCAATAAGCGCCAGCGGTTTTGATTGTATAATATATATGTGGAGCGTGAGATGCAGGCGTTCCGCTAGATTGATATTTATTTGTATTTAGACACTATTATATATCAGAATAAAATATTCATTTCAAAATGTTTTGGGTTATCGAAAGGTAAAAACCGTCCGTATTTATGTGTTGATTTGGTCTTATGATTATCATTTTCTTTAGAAAAGATTTTGACTTTAAAATCAAGTTGTGTGATACCTTGAACTTAGTGTGTGTTTTCTCACTCCGGTTCACCCGCTACAAGGATTGTACAGTGTAGCGTCGGAGTTTTCTAACGGTCGCCAACGGTTATTGACTAACGGCTTCCAACGGAAGCCAAAAGTTGGTATTTTATTACGGTACACAAATATATGCCGTTGGAAACCATTGGCGGCCGTCAGTTATAAAACCGATGGAGGCCGTTGGTACCCATCACACGAACGAGCAGAAAAATAACCCGAGCCTTTCTCCTTCTTCCCCATTTGCTTCCCCCACGAAATCAAAACCAAAAACCCCAAATTTCCCTCCTTTATTTCTGAAATCACCTTATTCCGCGCCCCCATCCACCTAGGATCTCTCCAAGTTGGTCAAGGCAATCTCTTCTCATCTCTAATCTCGGATTCTCTCCAATTTGAAAGTATGTTTGTGTGTATTAACCCTAATTTTGTTAATTAGTGTATGTTAGTGTATGTTTGTCTATATGATGCTTTTAATTAGTCGGTAATGTTGGGTTTAATCATTTTAGTTGCTAATCTAGGGTTTTTATTTATATATTACTTAGTTGTTAATTAATCTAGGGTTTTAGTTAGTTTAATTAGTTGTTACTAGTAAGTTTGTATTTGAAGATTTATTTGATTATGTTGCTAATCTAGGGTTTAGTTAGTTCAAGTTGAATATGTATATATGCATATGTATAGTGATGTATGCATTGAAAAATATATCTAATTTGTTGAAAACATGTGGTGGAAATAGGAATATTTAAGTTTATGCCTTATAAAATTTAGCGAAAACAACATTTAATTTTGTATATAACGTACGACTATACAGTTCAATTTAATGTTGAAAATATACGTATATGTGATAAAATTTATATACGTACAATTCATAGTAGTTAATTAAGGCGCTAAGGCGCACAAATGCGCACGGCTTGAGCTTTGGCCTTTTTTTTGAGTTCTGCAACTGATCATAAACCTGCAACTATGATTTTAAAATTTTTTAAGTTGAAATTTCGAAATCAAAGTTGAAAAAAAAACAGTTCAATCACGAAAAAAACCAAATCGTAATATGTTATATTCATAAACCCTTAGAGAGTTTTTTTGGCCCCGTCTGATAAGCATTGTATATAATCGTCATGTGAATGTTCATTTTATTAACAAAATGGACATTTATATTCATCATATACAATATTTGTTAGATTTGTTCTTTGTATTGGACAAGTTATGAACGCAATAACGAAATTAAATCTCGTAAAATATTTTATTTTAAACGGTTCTCAAAATTTCGAAAAGTACTTCCCTTATGTTCCCTATGTACACGCAATTGTGTACTGTTCAGGGAACTAAAGGGAAGTGCTGCCGAAATTTTGTTGAATCATTTAAATTGAAAAGATTTACGTGATTTAATTATGTTATTGTATTTGTAATGGGAGGTAGCATGACCCACCGGTAAATGATCAATTAACATAACATGCATTCGGTAATAAAATTGTGAATATATTTCAACATAACATGCATATGTCAATTATAAGGGAACTTTGAGAATTTAGTGACGGACATTTTTTTTTTTTTTATTTCAACTATTTGATGTAATAAAAGTAATAAAAATTGTAAATTTTAATATTCTTTCTAATTTTATATGTACTTAGGAAAAATGGATCACGATTATTTTAATGATCGAAGCTGGATGTACAAACGAAGAGAAACTGATGGTACAATAAACAAACAATTTATGAACGATGTCAGCGTGTTTATTGATTTCTCGTTAAGTAATAAAGGAAACGACGTTGAAATCAGTTGTCCATGTAGTAGATGCAAGTTATTGAAGCATTTGATACCACAAATGGTTAGAGTTCATTTGCATCAGCATGGTTTTATGCCGAACTATTCAGTTTGGGATTGTCATGGAGAACCATTAGCATCTACTTCTACACAAGTTGAGGAGGTAGTGAATACTGAAATTGCTGCGACGAATCTCATAAAACAAATGGTTGAAGATGCTGCACGTTCAATGTTTCCGGTTCAACAATTTAATGATAACAATGGTAATTATGACGATGGTAATGATGAAGAAGAACCAAATATTAAAGCCAAAAAAATATATGATTTATTAGATGCAGCGAAAAAACCCCTTTGGGAAGGCTGTGAAAGCGGAAATCAATTATCAGTAATTACTGAATACATTGCGATGAAATCGAAATATAACCCCACAGAAGCTGGATTTACAGCTATTGTACAAGCTGCGAAGCGGCATATGCCTCCTAATAATTTGATTTGAAAAATCATTATGAAGTTAAAAAAATGATGTCGGCTTTTGGTTTACCATATCGAAAAATAGATACATGCCTAAAGGGTTGCATGCCATTTTGGAAGGAAAATATCAACCGTAGGAATTGTAGAATATGTAATCAAGAAAGATACAAACCTAGAAAGAAAAAGGGAAAGGAAGTCCCGTATAAATGTATGCATTATTTACCTATTATTCCTAGACTTCAAAGGTTATATGCATCTTCTGTAACCGCGCAACATATGAGATGGCACAGTGTGAGAACACATGAAGAAAGTACGTTAACACGCCCATCCGATGGAGAAGCGTGGAAGCATTTTGACCAAAAATATCCCAATTTTGCATCTGAGAGTCGTAATGCTAGACTTGGTTTATGTACGGATGGGTTTTCACCATTTTCTCAATTTGATTCTAAATATTCATCCTGGCCTATAATTGTAACACCTTATAATTTACCTCCGTGGATGTGTATGAAAATGCCTTATATGTTTCTCACAATTGTCGTCCCTGGTCCTGATGATCCGACGCAAGGAATCGATGTGTATTTACAACCATTGATTGAAGAATTAAAAAAATTGTGGTATGAAGGAGTAGAAACATATGATATTACACAAAAAAAAAACTTTCGTATGCATGCTTCTCTGTTGTGGACAATTAGTGATTTTCCTGGTTATGCAATGCTTCCAGGTTGGAGTCACTACACCATAATGGCCATTTGGCAACTCTTATTTTTTTTTCAACGGCCAACACTTATATGTGTTGTAGAATAGTGACACTAATATGTGTCGCTATAGCAAAAATGTGTCACCAAAAATATGCCAACACTTCTATGTGTTGGTATGCCTGGTCAACTCTTCTTTTCTAAGGGAAAAAAGGTAAGTTATCACACATAACCTTAATCAGATGCCCAACGCTTAGTCCAACATTTATTTCTTCCAAGGCCGCAACATAAATAAATAAACAGAATGAACTTCGAAGATTGAAATCTGAATCAATACCAATTTCAGAGAATCAACGGATTTTGGATTTCTAAAATCGGTATTAGCCTCTCAAATCCTCTCTCCAATTGGGGCTTCGCAGAATCACGTCGGCTTCTAGGAATCACTATAAGAGGTAAGAACAATGGTATGATGATTATTATTTTCTTCGATTTAGGATTTAGTTCATGCTTCGATTTACTTGGGCATGCTTCGATTTGGGATTTTGTAACACCCCACATCCGTTAATGTCACTCACAAAGGGAATGCATTAACTTCCATGGAGCGTATTTAGTGTATAGAACAGAATATAACAAGACAGATATAAATAATGGTACTTGAAAATTTTAAAACAACTTTTATTGCAGCAGAGAAATAGTTTGATTACAACAACTTCATAAACCAAGTACACTTGATATCCATCTTGATAAATTGTTTCAGAGTACATAAAATAAAAAGCATAGACCCCAACACAAGTAGCCATAAAAGAGACGAGCTGAACATTACTTTCAGCAATCCAAGCACTTCCAAAAAAGAGAGAAAGAGATCCGAGATCAAGCTCCACTAGTACTAGTCCCACCCTGAGAACCTGGGGGTGGGGGGGGGGGAGGAAGAAAAGAGGCGTAAACAAGGGGGTCAGACATAAAGTCTGGCGAGTTTAATAACTTTAACAATATAATTATTAAAGTAACTATGATAAGGCATAAACTGGTAAGAAAAGATATGACCATGAAACAAGTGGGCATGACAAAGCAAATAAGAGGAATATTCTGGCGTTAATCTCGTTCCTAATCACTATAGGATAATTACTATACTGCACCACCACTAGTCACCCTAAAAGTTGATCCCGCCTATAGAACTTAATAATGATAATGACAGTTTCGTGTACCCCTAGCTGCCTTCATAGGTGTTGTCTGCTCCTATCTCCACTAGTTGCACCCACTACCCCCATTTGATCGGCTCCCTAACTCGTAGGTACCCGTGCTGGTCCCACAGTGGGGCGTATCACTCCCCAAAGTGGCAACCTGATAGCACCAAAGATGCATGGCTTATATCTACACGACGCAACAACGTCTTACCTACCAGCCCGGGCCTACGCACGCACATGACCCTATTGGACTTGCGTTGCCACCGCTAACCCGTTTTGACCTCTTACAATCAAATCCAGTAAGCGTGTCCCGTCCTCGACTTGGTTCGAGCTCACAAAGATAATTATTAGGTTACTGGTTTGAAAAGGGCCCCCATGCTTGACACAAGCCTTCCAGCTATGCTTGGTCCCCACTAAGGTTTCCCCACTTAACCCCATTCTTATTCATGTCTTCTTACATGTTTCAATCTTGGTTAAGTGCATCTAATTGTATTTCACATGCCACACAAGGCACCCACTTTATTTCACATGCCATCCAAGGCACCCACTTAACCCTCCATGTCCCACCACATGTTTATCTGGTTAAGTGTTACTTAATTCATTAGAACCGTAACCTTGTAAAGACCTACCACATTAGGCTGACATTTGCGGCTGCTGGATTTGTCGGGCGGGTCCGGGTAGTCTTACACCACAAAATAGTCTAACCTCATGTCTTAGGCGGTTAATTATTACACATCTTTATTTAACCTCAAATTGGATTAATATCACTATTCAAATTTGTCGATAAATTCCAAATTTATTTATGTCCACAATTGTCTCTTAAAATTATGTCCATAAATACCAATAATGCCAATTAATGTCTCAAATTAATTATATGCATGTTAAGGCCATTTTAATCCAATTCACAATTTATGTATATTCAATATTATCCCATCATCCCCATGTTATTCGTACGTTTCATATGACATATGTTAGACTCGCAAATAGCCTAACTTATAAAAAGAAAAATAACATCACATAACACATAAAATAGATCTAAGGATCATGACATAAGATTACATAGCCAATAACTTGCTTATGAATTTCATTCAAACTAGCATATGATACAAAACTAGCATAGGTAATAGGCATAAACTTGCATAACTTATGTACTGCTATAGATCCAAACATAAAGGTGTGAACTTGCATATGGATCTAAACATAAAGATGTAAACTTGCATATAGATATAAACATAAAGATGCAAACTTGCATATAGATCTTAACATAAAGATGTAAACTTGCATATGGGTCTAAACATAAAGATGTAAACTTGCATATGGATCTAGACATAAAGGTTAATGTCACATAAACTAGCATATGCATACACATGTCTCACATATATTTTAACAACCCAAACTTGCATAAGATTCATACATGAATATATGATCCAATCATCACAAACTTGCATAAGATATATGATTCAACTTGCATAAGACTAACATATGATCCAACTTGCATAAGACTAACGTATGATTCAACACCACAAACACACATATAATTTACATCACATCATTCAAAATCATATTCTCATAATCCCAGTTATATCTTATCATAATTAAATTAGTTAATTATTTTGTGAAAGCAATCACTCACAATTAAAAAGATTAGTCTTGTCTTTCTGGGATTTGTATTCTGAAATTAAATTGCTCGCCTTTGATGTAGAATAATCATTATTTTGATTTGATTTTATTTTGATTCAAGCTTCTATCTTGCTTTAGGGTTGAAAGTGTATAGCGGCTACTCTAGGTTCTCTATTGACGTCATAGCGGCTCTTGTTATGAATTGATGTGATTAGGGTTAGGGGTTTAGGAGTGTTTTTATAGAAGTTTAATTTAATAAGAGCCGTCAGATTAATCTGGGGATAATCAGAACCATCAGGACCACTCAGATGCCACATCATCCCTTAGGGCGAATCAGGCCACTGGTTGACAGCCAAACACCCTGGATCGACCCCTAGTCGACCCAACAGGACTCGGGTCGACTCCAAAAATGGTGCGGTTCGGCTATTTGCCCTCCCGATTCGTTGTTTTGAATTTTTTTTGAATATATATATATCTATATATATATATATTTCTCTCATATGCATACAAACTTCAAGGCTTAATAACTTCTTCATAAGTTATCTGTTTTATGCAAACCAAATGTCTATCTTGACCCAAAATTTTGAGACGAACATAATAGCGCAACCCATTTCACTTAATTCTTCTTCTAAAAATTAAGTATACTTTAATTTGTGAATTTTAATGTTATAAAATTACGGAGTGTTACATTCTCCCCTCTTTAAAGGATTTTGTCCCCGAAATCTCTAAGTTAAGAAGAATGTATCCTACAAACCAATCATCCATCTACTCAACCATCACCCACAAGCATTCATTGTCCATAAAGAAATTTTTAATGCTATATGAACTTTTGCAAAAATGTGTGTATATGTTCCTTATCTAATGCAAAGATCAGGCGGTCCACTGATTCAGTTGACCTCCTTAATGCAAATCATGATAGTGCCATGCGTCCATTATGTACGCGAAAGAATCCTATCAATACATATTAATTTTACATGTGTGCACAACCATTCATCAAAATGCAGCATCCATATGACAACATAACCATTATACATCGATTAATTTAGATATGCACACGTTTTATATGCAACATGAAGGTGATTGAGCCGATCTAGTGCATAATGTGTGTGTACATGCATCCACAAGCAACCACTAGCAACCACTTGCATCCATTTGTATCCACTAAACATAACATGTCTCAAACACATGTTTGCAACCATAGGGTTCTTCCTAACTAAAGATCGAAGATGTCATCGCAAAGATAATACTAAAAGATAGGAAAGTGTCAACAAAGCGGTAAAAAAAGGAGAAATTAAAACATACCCTCAAAGAGGAAAGGGTACAGCGTATGCATCTTATCTTCCGTCTCCCAAGTCGCGTCTCTTTGATCATCTCCCCATTGCACTTTGACCAACTTGACCTCTTTGTTGCGAAGATTTTTGACCTCCGATCCGAGAATGCGTGTAGGAGCTCGTCTGATCGTTGCATTGCGCTCTACTTCCACTTCTTCGAGCATGCTCGGCTCTACCACTTCCGCCGTATCATGGAAACACTTATGCAAATGCAAAACATGATACACGTCATGAACTCTGCTGAGCTTCTCTGGTAACTTTACTCCATACGCCATCTGCCCAATCCTCTCTGTAATTGGAAAGGGTCCTACGAACCTTGGTGCCAACTTCCCTACTGATCCAAAGCGGACTACGTTTCTCAACGATGACACCTTAACAAAAACCATATTCCCAACATCGAACTTAAGATCAGTTCGTCTCCTATCAGCATATGACTTCTGTCGGTCCTGTGCCGTCTTCATTCGCCATCGAATCAGGTCGATCTTCTCCTAAGTCTCTTTAATCATGTTGGGTCCAAGCAAAACTTTGTCTGTGGATTCCCACCAACAAGTAAGTGATCAGCACGGTCGTCCATAAAGAGCCTCAAAAGGTGCCAAGCCAATGCTTGACTAAAAACTATTATTATAGGCGAACTCCACTAGTGGAAGATGTTCTTCCCATGCTCCTCCAAAGTCTAGAATGCATAACCTTAGAAGGTCTTCTAGAATCCGATTTACTCTCTCGGTCTGGCCGTCTGTCTGAGGATGATAAGCGGCACTTAAGCATAATTGCGTTCCAACCGCCTCTTGTAAGCTTTTCCAAAATTCGCTCGTGAAAATGGGATCTCTATCACTCATAATGCCAGAGGGTATGCCATGCAAATAGACTATCTCTCAAAGGTAAACGGATGCTAACCATGCGGCGGTCCTTCTACTTTTAATGGGGATAAAATGGGCACTTTTAGTAAATCGGTCTACAATTACACAAATCCCTGTATTACCCTTCCTTGATCTTGGTAACCCATCTACAAAATCCGTGCAAACGCTTTCCCATTTCCAAAGAGGAATCTCTAAAGGATGGAGCAAACCTCCGGGCTTCTTTTGCTCCGCTTTGACTTGCTGGCACACTAAGCATCTAGCAACGAACTCGGCCACGTCCTTCTTCATTCCAGCCCAAAAGAATACTCGCTTCATATCCCTATACATCTTATCACCATCGGGATGTATGGTCATCTTAGAGCGATGCGAGTCTTCAAGAATTGCCTTCTTCAAACTCTCGTCTTGTGGTACACAAAGTCTTCCATCTCTACGTAGCCAACCTCTCTTATCTATAACATCTCTATCAAGATGACTCGAGGACTCACCTACTATAAGCTTGCCTACTATCTCAACCAACTGTGGGTCATTTCGCTGTGCCTCTCCAACTCGACCCAAAAGTGTAGGTTGCACCTCTAACGATGCCAACAATCCGGGTACATAATCGACAGAGGGTCTGAAGTCAAAAGAAGATATATACTCCAAACTCTGCCGCTCCATGAACAAAGGACTTAATGTTAACTTCTTTCTACATAAGGAGTCAGCTACAACGTTACCCTTGCCAGGGGTATATGCAATCTCAAAATCGTAGGATGCCAAAAACTCCACCCATCTCTGTTGCCTCAAGTTTAGGTCCTTCTGAGAGAATAAGTACTTTAGCGACTTATGGCCTGTATACAACTCAAACCTCTCGCCAAGCAAATAATGACGTGATGAATTAAGTGCAAAAACTATGGCCGCCAACTCTAAGTCGTGGGTAGGGTAATTTTTCTCGTGCGCTTTCAACTGTCTTCCACCATAGCATATCACCCTTCCCTCTTGCATTAAAACTGCGCCAAGCCCTGTCCCGCAAGCATCGGTATATACAGTGAATGTCTTACTCCCGTCTGGCAAAACTAAAAGTGGAGCTGTCGTCGAAGCCCTCTTCAGACGTTGGAAAGCATCGTCACAGTCAACGTCCCAAGTAAAAGTCAAATTCTTCTTCGTTAATCGACTGAAAGGGGCTGATATCTTGGCGAAGTCCTTAATGAACTTCCTATAATAGCCAGCCAACCCTAAAAAGCTTCTTACTTCGGTTGTGTTCTTAGGCGTTTTCCAATCTTGGATTACCACTACCTTAGCGGGATCCAGAGCTATCCCTTCCTTAGAGATCACGTGTCCTAAGAACCTCACTTCTTTTCTCCAAAAAAGGCACTTGGAGAACTTAGCTTTAAGCTGATGTGCTCGTAGCGTCTCTAAGACTTCCCTAAGATGTAGGGCATGCTCTTCTTTATTTTTAGAGAAAACCAAAATATCGTCTACAAAGACTACCACAAATTTGTTCAAAAACTCTCTAAACACCCTACTCATTAAGTCAACAATGTATACGGGTGGATTCGTCAAACAAAAAGGCATGACGATCCACTTGAAGAAACCGTCAGGATTTCTAAATGCAGTCTTATCGATGCTATCTTCAGCCACCCTTAGCTGATGAAACCCTGTAGCCAAATCCAGTTGCAAGAAAAACGAAGCTCCCACCAACTGATCGAATAAATCGTCTATCCTCGGTAACGGGTGTCCGTTCTTCTTTGTTAGCTTATTCAGCTCTCTATAGTCCACACACAATCTAAGTGAACCATCAGCTTTAGTAGCAAAATCGACTGGAGCACCCCACTCCGAAATACTTCTTCTTATGAACCCCTTCTCAAGCAGTTCTTTCACTTGCTTACTGAGTTCCCTTCTCTCTCTCGGAGCCATGTGGTGCACTGGTAATGCAACTAGCTTTGTATTATCTACTAAGTATATTTGAAAGTCTATCTCCTGCCTCGTGGGTAAACCTCGAACTTCATCGAAGACATCCGAGTATTCACGGACCACTCTAACAGACTGCAAATTCTGAACATATGTGTCAAGTGATTCTAGATAACTTAGCATAACTGAATTTATGCGATTACAAGAGATTTTGAGAGTGTTTCCCAAGCGAGTCATAAGCCTAACCTCTCTCTTTTCACAATCTAAGACGGCTCCATTACTGGATAGCCAATCCATGCCCAAAATTAACCCATAGCCCGTGAAGCCCAAAACATAAGCATCACATATAAACCCAACGCTAAGCATAGAAATCTCCAAATCCAAACAAACCATCGACAAATAGGCTGAGCCCCCAATTGGATTTGAAAAAACTAAGGGATTCTCTACTATACTGGTGTTTAGGTGTAGTGACTCAACTAAAGAAGTAGATATAAAAGAGTGTGATGCGCCAGAATCAAAGATTGTGCGAACAGGATGATCGAAAAGATAAACTAAACTTTCAACGGAAATCTTTCTACCTCGTTCTTATAAGGGTGGGACCACGAGAGCCTAGACCTGCCCCTTGCTTGCCCTGGTGCCATGAGAGCCTGAATCTGCCCTCCATAGGTAGGCCTGCCCTCTGCACTTTCTTTGGGCAATCCTTAATCAAATGTCCTGCTTCGTCACAATGGAAACAATCAGTCTTCTTCTTCTTCTTCCTATAGTCTTTGCTTATATGGCCTGGTGTCCCACAGTTAAAGCATCTTTTCTTTCCCTTACTATTGTTGTCTTTACCACACTTCTTGTTATGCTGTTGCTGTTTCTTTTGATCCCCTTTCTTCTCAGGTGCCTTATTAGCATTGGCACCTTTCTCCTCTTCATGAAAAAGTGCCATGTCAACTAGTCTCTCAAAGGTGTCCCCCATAGGGATGTGGGTCATAGCTAACCCATGTAGCGTCTCATTCAAACCCATAACAAATCTCAGGGCCTTCTTTTCGGGTGTATTCACCAAGTCCAAGCCAAATCTTGCCAACTGATTGAACTTGTTGACGTATTCTTTCACTAATAGATTCCCCTGCTTCAATGCCAAAAACCTTTCCATGTATAGATTCTCTTCAGCCCGTGAGAAAAACTTCGCCTCAAACCTACATCTGAAATCCGGCCATGTATCAATTGGACGCTCTCCATTAGTGGCCTCCCACGAAAACGAGGCTTCATCTTTCATTAACCAGACAGCTAACTGGACCTTTCTTCCACCTTCTACCTCAAAGATTCCAAACAGTTCTTCCACCTCTTTAGCCAATTTCGAGCTTCAACAAACGTTTCTGACCCGTGAAAAGGTTTTCCGCCCCTTGCCCGAAAGTCCTTGCATATCTTTGCGAAAGTGTCAACATGGGGAGGAGGAGGAAGAGGAGGAGCATGTGCTGGGCCTACGACATGGGCTGTAGCTTCCAGATACCTTCTAAACCATCCTGGTATCGGTATCCCCTCGGGTATCTCGAGAATTCCATACATGCTGAAAAGAAAATGAAGAGATTCAAACGAAGAATTCGAAAGAAAAATATATGGATCTTGGGGTTATGTTTCCAAAAATAAACTTTTCTCTTGAAAATACTCTCCTTAAAACATACTTTTGAAAGTATTTCTTTATAAAATGCTTTTTGAAAAACAGTTTTTCAAAATATCTTATCTGTTCTGGTAACCTTCAGATCTGATACCACGTGTGACACCCCGTGGCCATTAATGTCACTCACAAAGAGAATGCATTAACTTCTATGGAGCGTTTTAAGTGTTTATAGAACAGAAACCTAAACACCCTACTCATTAACTCAACAAAGTATGCGGGTGCATTCGTCAAACCCAAAGGCATGACGAGCCACTCAAAGAAACCGTCAGAAGTTCTGAAGGCAGTCTTATCGATGCTATCTTCAGCCACCCTTAGCCGATGAAACCCTGTAGCTAAATCCAGTTGCGAGAAAACTGAAGCACCCACCAACTGATCGAATAAATCGTCTATCCTCGGCAATGGGTGCCTGTTCTTCTTTGATAGCCTATTCAGCTCTCTATAGTCCACGTACAATCTAAGTGAACCATCAGCTTTTGTAGCAAAAACGACTGGAGCACCCCACTCCGAATACTTCTTCTTATGAACCCCTTCTCAAGCAATTCTTTCACTTGCTTACTGAGTTCTCTTCTCTCTCTCGGAGCCATGTGGCGCACTGGTAATGCAACTTGAAACACCCCACCTCCATTAAGGTCACTCACAAAGGGAATGCCTTAACTTTGGTGGAGAGTTATAGGTACAAAACATAGAAAAATTTACAAGACTGATAAATTTAAGCAGAGGAACCCAAATATTTATTTCATACGTAGTTCAATACGAAAGCATTACATCAAATTGTCTCAAAACAACTTCAAAACATTACAACATAATTTTTGTCTTGATTATTCAATAAACAAGCATAAACCAAAAACAAAAATGCATAAATCCCCAAGGATCATATCCAAAGCCATAGCCAATGCAAGAGAGTCCAAGTCATACATCTACTTTCTTGAAGCTTGTAAAGAGTCTGATCAAGCTGGAGTATTTCCTCCCTGTGGACCGGGGGGAAACGTAAGAAAAGAAGACGAAAGAAAACGGGTCATACAATAAGTCTGGTAAGTTCAGTAGTTACTAGTATTTAAACAAGAAAAGGGATCATGACAGTGATAACAGAACATAGGACAATACCCTAATATAAGATAAGAGGGATGTGTGATCGCACTCATTACTATAGTCTCTGCACCTACTTAACCATTGGTTCAACCAGTCCACATGTCTACAACAAATGATCGGCTCCTACCCGCTTATATTCAAGTCCTGTGTCCTTCGGCCCCGCTTGATTGTAGTCACTTGTGCTGGTCCAACCATGGGGTGTATCAGTCCCTCTGTTGGCAACCTGACACGATTTAAGATGCACAGTGTACACTGTTGATGCCCAGTGCTTGATTTTTTTCCTACTCCGGAGTGCGTGTAGTCCCATACTCCGTCGGAACCTACACTGGCCAACTAACCGCCGATGTTTTGACCACTTATAATTTAGCCCAGTAATCGTTCCCCACCCAACCTAGTTTCAGGGTACCATGATACATATATGTGGGTTACTGCTGAAATGGGTCCCCAATACTAGGGTATTCTAATCAACATGTTTATTTGGTTAAGTGTCCAAGTTTACCTAACCCAGCCCATTCGTTTTAGTTAACATATTGATTCGGTTAAGTGTTTTCCTAATTTACTTAACCCTACCAATCCTAACTTAGCTTTAATTTATTAAAGCACCAACCACTCACATTAGACAGGTCTTGTTGTGGTCACTGGATGTGCCGGTCGGTTCCGGGCAGATTTACACCACAACTCAGTCTAACCTCGGGTTCTTTTCGGGCTTGATGCACTAACCACCCACATTAGACAGGTCTTGTTGTGGTCACTGGATATGCCAGTCGGTTCTAGGCAGATTTACACCACAACTCTGTCTAACCTTGGGTTAGGCATATTCATCTTTTCTAAATTAATATTTTTCTATATATGTGAAGTTTCTTTATGTAAGTTAATTTTAATTTACTCATGCCATAATTATCTTTTTAAATATTTCTCACAATAAATGGTATATCAAGTATACCATTTTATGAACAGTCCTATGCCATGAATTTTCATGTTTCCCCATCGATATCCCCGTAGAACGTATGTATGAATTACATAAAATGTTGGGCTAACAAATTAGCCCAAACCCATAAACAAAAAGGGGTAAAAATCAAGGAACATGACATAAACATAAAATAGCATACATTAAACTTATCACATGTAACTTGGCATAGATATATCATTATCTCTACTAAACAGGTAAAGGTGAACTTGTGACTAAGTCATGCAAACTTGATATGGTTCTAACATGGAGGTTTAACACATAAACAAGATTTAAACCACAATTTAACATACTAACTTATATATGTCAAAACATATGAAAGCCACTCTAACCATTTTTAAATTGCTACTTAGCATGATAACTTATGTGTATTAAACATAAGAGGATTGCAATTCCAACTTTTTACAACATAATTAGATTCAACTTGACATGGTTCTAACTATCCATGAATGTTAATCTACATGTAGGCATGTGATTTAGATCTTAGACTCGCAAATAACCATCAGATTTCAACATGACATGTTTCACCATTTTGTTGGCATAGTAAGTTCTTTACCCAATCGTAATAACATACAATGTTGTACATCATCCAAGCATATAGACATGAAATATACAACATGTTCATCGCCATAAGCATATAGATATGAAATATACAACATGTTCATTGCCACAAGCATATAGACATGATTAATTACAACGATACTTTAAAATACATGAGAATCAAATCTTATACATAAGCATCATTCTATATCCCAATTACAACATGTCATGATTCAAGCGGAAGAATGTTTAAATCTGCGTAACAACTAACTTACAAACTAAAAGAAATTCTTGCGTTATGAAATCTGAATTCTGAAATTGGAGATATGCGCCTTTGATGAAGATCGTTAAATTAAACTAGTTTTAATTTTGATTCTTGATTCAAGTTCTTTAACTCGTCTTTGAATTGGAAATGGTGACGGCTACTCCAAGTCTTCTACTGATGGCATTTCAGCTCTAGGTTTATTTTTCTGTGTGTTTTTGGTTTAGGCATTGAGTTGTTTATATAGAATTTCAGTTTGATTATAGTCGTCAGATGAACCTAGGGTTAATCACAACCACTCAGACCTGATCAAGACCAACCAGAAACCCTAGTGACTCAGCAGCGATTCAGTAGTCATTCAAATTTCAGATCTGGCCGGGGGCCAGGTCGACCCCTAGGTCGACCTCTTGGGGGGGAGGTCGACACTAGGGTCGACCCCTAGTCGACCTGCCTGGGCGGAAGTTTTCTCGCCTAGCCCGCATCTGGCTTCTGTTTGAATTTTGAACTCATTTTCGAACTGTTTGAATTTATTTGAAATCTCTGGAAACTTCGGACAGCTATAAATTCTTCATATGAAGTCCAATTACGTAAATTCGGACTCTATCTCAACCAGAATTCTGAGATGAACACAATGGCGTAACCTTTTCCCTTAATTCTTACATTTTAAATTATGTATTCTAGGATTCATTATTATAACGTGAATAGAAAATACGGGGTGTTACATTCTCCCCTCCTTTTAGGATTTCGTCCTCGAAATTTCCAAGTCGAGAAGAACTTACATCCTACCATCAAATCAACCATCTACTCAACCATCAAACACAGGCGTCCAATGTCCTTAAAAGATTTCAATGCTTCATGATCATATGCATAGTGTGTGTGTATGTCCTTATCTAATGCAAACTCAGGCGGTCTACTGATCCAGTTGACCTCCTTAATGCAAATTATGTCAGTGCCATGAGTCCATTATGAATGCAAATTTTTCCTACTTAAAATTTCATACATGAGTGCACAACCATTCATACAAATGCAACTTCCATATGTTAACACATCAAGTTTTAATCCATAAACCAATACATATATGCATATGCAATATGGAAGTGACTGAGCAGATCTAGTACCTAATGTGTGTGTATATGCATCCACTAGCAACCACTAGCGACAACTTGCAACCACTTGCAACCATCAATCATAACATGTTTCAATTACATGTTTACATACAAATAGGTTCCTACATAAGGATAAAGGATAGGATCGAGGAGATATATCTAAAAAGATAGATACGAGCATAAACTTGAGGAAAAAGAGATTAAAGACGTACCCTCAAAAAGAGAAGGGTAGGTTGCGCGTATACCGTCCTCAGTTTCCCAAGTCGCGTCTTCCTCGGCGCCGCTCCATTGAACGTAACGACCCGGAAAATCTGAACCAATTTAAAAATTTTAAATTGGCTAAAATAGTGGATTTTAAATATTTAAAATAAATATTTTAAATAATAGCGATGAAAAGTGAGTTTGAATCGACGTTTGAAAACGAATATAATTAATTATAATTATAAACAAGGCCTGAAATGGCGCGGTAGTTTCAAAATTTGGATTCAAACTTTGACTGACTGTACCGAGTGCAAAACAAAACGGATTTGAGTGAAACCAAAAATATTTAAATTTGTTAGTGAATACCTTTCTAACGAATCTGAAAAATCGAAGTTTCATAGCGGGAAGCAAAAGTTATGGCCAAATGAATTTTCAGAAAGGTCGCTATGGAATTTATATAGCCCGCGAAATTGGCCATTTTGCAAACGACCTCGGAATTTGACGAAACCACTTTTGTTGGATCCGGGATGTGAAGTTATTGCTAGGTTTAAAATTTCATATTATTTGAAGCTAGTATGTGAGTGTGGCAAAGGAAAACGTGTTTTGGTCAATTACAGTTAAATTGGATCGACCAAAAATGGGCCATTTTTCAAACGGTCTCAGAATTCGACGAAACTAGTTTTGTTGGGACCATATCGTCAAAACATAGCCAGATTTATTTTTCTGGAATTATTCGAATCAGTTTGTGGCCCTGGCAAATTGAAATGTACGTTCAAATCGAATATTGAATGTTATATATTTTAAATTGAATGAAAACTGACTGAAACAGTCGAATGGGCCTATGAAACATATCCCATTGTGTTCGTATTGGGGGTAAAACGCTAGGGACGACAGTCGTTGGGTCTGGATTAGGGTTCGTGAGAGAAAGAGGGTATTTTCGAAATTTAAAAATATATAAATAAAAATAAAAAATATGATTGGCCCTCACTTTTTCTCTCTCCCCGTTTCTTCCCAGATACCCTCGAAGTCGACGGCGGCCGTGCTCCCCCCTTCCCTTCCATTTTCTGGCGAATCCGTTCACCTTTAGCCCCCACTCCAGTTAAGGTTTTTGTAGTACTCCTCAAGGCCTTCAAATCCATACCACCCTCGTCCTCCATCGTTGCGCCATCAGCGAGATCCATCCCTTCAAACTTCAGCCGTTCGTCATCGGAGTTCTCCTCCGATCCGCCACCGAAGGCCACGCCTCCACCGTCGATCGACGCGCTGCTCCGAGCCCCTGAACTCTGCACCGCCTGATCTGGACAAAGCTACACGGATTCGACGAAAAATCGAACCCTAGTTTTGAACCTCGAAGCAAGGTATACGGCTGAGGTTATTTAATTGAATTGCGACACTTTATTTCCGTCGCTAATATGTCTTTTCATTATAAAAATCATATCTTTTTCGTTTCTCAACGAAATTCAGTGAAATAAGAGACAGTGGACTCGTGTGGACGTCTTCTACATTCTAGAAGAGACCGCATATTTTTCTGAGCCTTCTGCTATTTTTGGTGGAGTGGAACCCAATATGAGATTTCTAATTTATAAACGATATGAAAAACGACGATGTATAAATTATATAATCGATGTATGAGTTATATAAGCGTTGTACACCTCTTGTATAAGCGTTGTATAAGTTGTACGTTCGATGTATAAGTTGTATATGCGTTGTAAAAATTATATATGTGTTGAAATAGAAGTGAGTTGCTATATATAGATATATATATATATATACGCCCCTCGTCCATAAACCATGGACGATATTTATTGGTTGTGATTGGTGTGAAAATTGATTGATAGCGAATGGTTGATTGAAATTGTTTATGGTTGAAAAATACCCGTGTGTGGTTGAGAAATATTTGGTTGAAACCACATAGGATTAGTTTGTGGAAATGAAAAAAAATATACATGCCGCATGCGTGCGAACTAGATGCATGATCCCCCATTGTCAAAAACCGCGAGGTTTTAAGGTAGAGCGAGGAGCCGTACTAGGGACAGTCCCGGTTTTAACTACCCTGCCGTTAAGCTGCCGAAATTTTGAATAATATTCATGTGTTAGAATTATTTTCATTTGTTGAAACTATATTTATTCGTTGAATAGAAAACCTTCATGTGTTGAATTAAAATTCATTCATTGAATAGAATTCATGTGTTGAATGGCATTCGTGATTTAAAATATAAAAATCACCTTTTTATCTATATATACAAACTATAGAAAACCTTCATGTGTTGAATTAAAATTCATTCGTTGAATAGAAATTCATGTGTTGAATTGTATTCGTGTTTTAAATATAAAAATCACCTTTTTATAAATATATACAAACTATATAAAACCTTCATGTGTTGAATCGATATTCATTCGTTGGATAGAAATTCAGGTGTTGAATGGTATTCGTGTTTTAAATATAAAAAACACCTTTTTATATATATATATACAACTATAGAAAACCTTCATGTGTTGAATTAAAATTCATTCGTTGAATAGAAATTCATGTGTTGAATGGTATTCGTGTTTTAAATATAAAAATCACCTTTTTATATATATATATATATACAAACTATAGAAAACCTTCATGTGTTGAATCGATATTCATTCGTTGGATAGAAATTCATGTGTTGAATGGTATTCATGCTTTAAATATAAAAATCACCTTTATAAATATATATACAACTATAGAAAACCTTCATGTGTTGAATCGATATTCATTCGTTGGATAGAAATTCATGTGTTGAATGGTATTCGTGTTTTAAATATAAAAATCACCTTTTTATCGATATATATAAACTATAGGAAACTTTCAGGTGTTGAATCGATATTCATTCGTTGATTTGAAATTCATGTGTTGAAAGGTATTCATATTTTGAAAGAAATTGTTTTATAATAAAAATCCAATTTTTATCATCGATATGAACTATATAAAATAATCTTGTTTTGAAATAAATTGTTTTATAATAAAAATCCTATTTTTATCACCTATATTAACTATATAAAATAGTCGAGTTTTGAAATAAATTGTTTTACATTAAAAATCACAATTTTATTTTATACATGAATTGTTAAAAATAAAGAAGTGTTGAAATAGAAGACAGTTGGATAAAAATATAATTTTTATCAAATGTATGAAAAGAATATAGCTTTGAAATCAAAGAATCGATATATATATATATATATATATATAGAATTAAAATATATCGAATAACGAAGCTGCAGTTCGTATTTTGAAACCGTGATTTCAAACGATTAGTGCAGGAGATCCGACCATCGGATTTTCCCGAAACTGTAACCGTTGTGTTCGCTTTGGAAATATCTTTCCAACGGCACCAACTTTGTAAAAATCCAACGCTTGGATTGTCTGGAATGTTTAATTCAAATCTGAAGAAAAACAGCGCCAGAATCGATTATATATATATAATTATAGTTAATCGAATAACGACGCTGCAGTTCGTATTTTGAAATCGAAACTTCAAACGATTATACCGGAAGATCCGACCGTCGGATTTTCCCGAAACTGGAACCGTTGGATTCGTTTTGAAAAGATCTTTCTAATGATGTAATTTTTTTGGAGATCCAATGGTTAGATTTTCAGATATGTGTATATCAAATTTGAAGAAAAACAGCGCTACGGCCGCGTTATGGCCCGAAGCGTCATTTTGAATAAATTGGCTATTTTAAAATAAATCAAAATAACGATAAATCATTATAAAATATTATAAACGATATGGATGAGAAATTTAGAAACTAACTGAAGGTTGGCTAAGTCGAATGGTTTCTAGGGTATTGATCTGATGTTGGTTTCGGCCTTCGGGGTTAATATTTGGGAAATCGTTCTCTTACTGATTGACGGTTAGTGACTAATGAATTGAAACGATGCGTGTGTATGTTAGTGTTGCGCTTGTTTATTATATACGCGAGTTGCTCAGAAAGACCGGGTTTATCCCATTCTAAATAACTTAATCGACGATAAGAAATCGAAGATGAAGACGGTGGTCGAAGACCGGTGATCTTCACCTCGTTTGGATGGTAACCGAGGTCTTGATTGGGAGGCATCCCGTAATATGAATAATGAGTGGTGATTGTCCAGACATACGTGGTGATCGATCGGTTTGCGAGGTATATAGTGCCTCCGGTTTCGTTCAGACCCAGAACGGACTTGCAAATGGACAGTGTGTCTAACATTGGAATTTATTCTGTGTGATTGATAACCATCAGTTGCACGGTGTGAATTGCCTGTGTGGCATGCTAAGATGCAGTGATCAGGGCTTCTGTTGAAAAGCAAAGTCTTGTGGTGATGATCAAAGCACCGCCTGTGTGGCGTAGCTTTGTGTATAACGTGAAATCGCGAGCCTCACACCCCGGTATGAACCAGAAACGGGAGAGGACATCAGGGAGGACGTGCGTTTCTTTCTAGTTAGAAGTGGCGTCTGTGGTTTTACACGCTCTGACGAGTTTGACTTATGTGGTTGTTGTTGTTGAGAGGCGCCTCAGTTTGATCGGACGATCCGGGTCCGATGGAGTCATTCGTTGGCTCGTTTACGCCCCAAAGGGCGGGGAAACATATTGTTCAGGCATAATAATCCACATCGGTGGACCGGCCCTATCGCTTCAAGGCTTGCCTACGCGCTTGCCTATGGCTCGGGCTAGAGAGTCGCGAAGTCGGAAAGGACTATCTTTTGCCTTAGTTCATGATGGAAATCCAATTTCCAAATACGTGACTGTGCGGTTTTGATTGTATGCCTATATTTGGTGACATAGTGGCATGGGACGCTCATGTCGTCTATGATTGATAGTTATGATTTGAAATTTTTTTTGAAACATATAAACACTAGTGGTAATATCAAATGCTTTTTATTTATTCGTACAAGCATATTTTGGCCATTATAAGGTAAAACTCTATCCTCCGGTTTGCGTTGCATTGTGTGATGGGAACTGAGTCTTATAATGGCTTCATTTTGATAAAAAGCATTGCGTTGTTTAAAAGAATGAATTGTTTTGAAGCACTGGCGATCTGATGGAGTAAACCCGTTCCACGAAAGTGGCGTGGTCCTGATATTAGCCATATTTTAAATGTGTTGAGTAGATTTCTCATACCAGTCCCATGACTGACTCGTAGTTTGTTTCACTTTCAAACTTGGGTGCCCCTTTTTCTACACGGGTAGCCTTGTATTCAGGTTTTAGCTGGCTTTCTCTGGATAGCTAAAGCTGAAGATGGATTCTATCATTTATCTCTTTTTCCGTTGTTCAGCTCCTATTGTACATTATGTTTGTTTTTCCGCTGTAGAACTTTATGTATATCTGAACTGTATTTGCACTAAGTATGATCCTGTATGTTGTGTAACTCAGATGATTACGTTTATCCAGTATATTCTATTGTTCATTATCGGGTGTATTTATTTATATCTGTTCTTCTATTATCTGCTTCTGTGTTATATTCCAAAGATTACCCTTGCCGCCAACAGTACGGGGTTTGGGGTCGTCACAACTTGGTATCAGAGCTTTGGTTAAGCTTAGTTCTGGGATATAACATATTAACGAACTCATCAGAAATAGAACCAGTAGTGTTCTAGGACGGGTAAATCTATACAGATAGGATTAATAATATCCTAGTATGAGTAAAGCAGAATGAAATAACACCTAGATAGACACATTTACATTCAAGTATTTGTCTCTATATTTTGAAATATCTTTTCTGTGACCTGACACTTGATCTGCTATTTGCAGAAGTACTAGAAAATGAGTGCCAAAAACAGAAGAAGTAATACTGACCTGGATATAGAAGCTCTATTTATGAAATATAGAAATCTGGGTGGAAAACCCTTCTCGGGCGAAGAATCTATTATGAGAACACAAGCACAGATTCATTCGGCCGAGAAAATCTTCGAAGGATTAAATCTTCGAACCCTAGTTTTGAACCTCGAAGCAAGGTATACGGCTGAGGTTATTTAAATGAATTGCGACACATTATTTCCGTCGCTAATATGTCTTTTCATTATAAAAATCATATCTTTTTCGTTTCTTAACGAAATTCAGTGAAACAAGAGACAGTGGACTCGTGTGGACGTCTTCTACATTCTAGAAGAGACCGCATATTTTTCTGAGACTTCTTCTATTTTTGGTGGAGTGGAACCCAATGTGAGATTTCTAATTTATAAACGATATGGAAAACGACGATGTATAAATTATATAATCGATGTATGAGTTATATAAGCGTTGTACACCTCTTGTATAAGCATTGTATAAGTTGTACGTTCGATGTATAAGTTGTATATGTGTTGTAAAAATTGTATATGTGTTGAAATAGAAGTGAATTGCTATATATATTTATATTTATATTTATATTTATATATATATACGCCCCTCGTCCACAAACCATGGACGATATTTATTAATTATGATTGGTGTGAAAATTGATTGATAGCGAATGGTTGATTGAAATTGTTTGTGGTTGAAATTGATTGATTGTGGTTGAAAAATACCCGTTTGTGGTTGAGAAATATTTGGTTGAAAACACATAGGATTAGTTTGTGGAAATGAAAAAAAATATACATGCCGTCTGCGTGCGAACTAGATGCATGATCCCCCATTGTCAAAAACCGCGAGGTTTTAAGGTAGAGCGAGGAGCCGTACTAGGGACGGTCCCGGTTTTAACTACCCTACCGTTAAGCTGCCGAAATTTTGAATAATAATCATGTGTTAGAATTATTTTCATTTGTTGAAACTATATTTATTCGTTGAATAGAAAACCTTCATGTGTTGAATTAAAATTCATTCGTTGAATAGGATTCATGTGTTGAATGACATTCGTGTTTTAAAATATAAAAATCACCTTTTTATCTATATATACAAACTATAGAAAACCTTCATGTGTTGAATTAAAATTCATTCGTTGAATAGAAATTCATGTGTTGAATTGTATTCGTGTTTTAAATATAAAAATCACCTTTTTATAAATATATACAAACTATATAAAACCTTCATGTGTTGAATCGATATTCATTCGTTGGATAGAAATTCATGTGTTGAATGGTATTCGTGTTTTAAATATAAAAAACACCTTTTTATATATATATATATATATATATATATATATATATATACAACTATAGAAAACCTTCATGTGTTGAATTAAAATTCATTCGTTGAATAGAAATTCATGTGTTGAATGGTATTCGTGTTTTAAATATAAAAATCACCTTTATATATATATATATATATATATATATATATATATATATATATATACAAACTATAGAAAACCTTCATGTGTTGAATCGATATTCATTCGTTGGATAGAAATTCATGTGTTGAATGGTATTCGTACTTTAAATATAAAAATCACCTTTTTATATATATATACAACTATAGAAAACCTTCATGTGTTGAATCGATATTCATTCGTTGGATATAAATTCATGTGTTGAATGGTATTCGTGTTTTAAATATAAAAATCACCTTTTTATCGATATATATAAACTATAGGAAACTTTCAGGTGTTGAATCAATATTCATTCGTTGATTTGAAATTCATGTGTTGAAAGGTATTCATATTTTGAAAGAAATTGTTTTATAATAAAAATCCAATTTTTATCATCGATATGAACTATATAAAATAATCTTGTTTTGAAATAAATTGTTTTATAATAAAAATCCAATTTTTATCATCGATATAAACTATATAAAATAATCTTGTTTTGAAATAAATTGTTTTATAATAAAAATCCTATTTTTATCACCTATATTAACTATATAAAATAGTCGAGTTTTGAAATAAATTGTTTTACATTAAAAATCACATTTTTATTATATACATGAATTGTTAAAAATAGCGAAGTGTTGAAATAGAAGACAGTTGGATAAAAATATAATTTTTATCAAATGTATGAAAAGAATATAGCTTTGAAATATAAGAATCGATATATATATATATATATAGAATTAAAATATATCGAATAACGAAGCTGCAGTTCGTATTTTGAAACCGTGATTTCAAACGATTAGTGTGGGAAATCCGACCATCAGATTTTCCCGAAACCGCAACCGTTGGGTTCGCTTTGGAAATATCTTTCAAAACGCACCAACTTTGTAAAAATCCAACGGTTGGATTATCTGGAATGTTTAATTCAAATCTGAAGAAAAACAGCGCCAGAATCGGTTATATATATATAATTATATTTAATCGAATAACGACGCTGCAGTTCGTATTTTGAAATCGAAACTTCAAACGATTATACCGGGAGATCCGACCGTCGGATTTTCCCGAAATTGGAACCGTTGGATTCGTTTTGAAAATACCATTCTAATGATGTAAATTTTGTGAAGATTCAACGGTTAGATTTCAGATATGTGTAAATCAAATCTGAAGAAAAACAGAGCCACGGCCGCGTTATGGCCCGAAGCGTCGTTTTGAATAAATTGGCTATTTTAAAATAAATCAAAATAGCGATAAATCGTTATAAAATATTATAAACAATATGGATGAGAAATTTAGAAACTAACTGAAGGTTGGCTAAGTCGAATGGTTTCTTGGGTATTGATCTGATGTTGGTTTCGGCCTTCGGGGTTAATATTTGGGAAATCGTTCTCTTACTGATTGACGATTAGTGACTAATGAATTGAAACGATGTGTATATATGTTAGTGTTGCACTTGTTTATTATATACGCGATCTGCTCAGAAAGACCGGGTTTATCCCATTCTGAATAACTGAATCGACGAAAAGAAATCGAAGATGAAGACGGTGGTCGAAGACCGGAGATCTTCACCTCGTTTGGATGGTAACCGAGGTCCTGATTGGGAGGCATCCCGAAATATGGATAATGAGTGGTGATCGTCCAGACGTACGTGGTGATCGATGGGTTTGCGAGGTATATAGTGCCTCTGGTTTCATTCAGACCCAAAACAGACTTGCAAATGTACAGTGTGTCTGACATTGGAATTTATTCTGTGTGATTGATAGCCATCAGTTGCACGGTGTGAATTGCCTGTGTGGCATGCTAAGATGCAGTGATCAGGGCTTCTGTTGAAAAGCAAAGTCTTGTGGTGATGATCAAAGCACCGCCTGTGCGGCGTAGCTTTGTGTATAATGTGAAATCGCGAGCCTCACACCCCGGTATGAACCAGAAACGGGAGAGGACCTCAGGGAGGACATGCGTTTCTTTCTAGTTAGAAGTGGCGTCAGTGGTTTTACATGCCCTGACGAGTTTGACTTATGTGGTTGTTGCTGTTGTGAGGCGCCTCGGTTTGATCGGACGATCCGGGTCCGATGGAGTCATTCGTTGGCTCGTTTACGCCCCAAAGGGTGGGGAAACGTATTGTTCAAGCATAATAATCCACATCGGTGGATCGGCCCTATCGCTCCAAGGCTTTCCTGCGCGCTTGCCTGTGGCTCGGGCTAGAGAGTCGCGAAGTCGGTAAGGACTATCTTTTGCCTTGGTTCATGACGGAAATCCAATTTCCAAATATGTGACTGTGCGGTTTTGATTGTATACCTATATTTGGTGACATAGTGGCATGGGACGCTCATGTCGTCTATGATTGATAGTTATGATTTGAAATTGTTTTTGAAACATATAAACACTAGTAGTAATATCAAATGCTTTTGTTTTTATTCGTATCAAGCATATTTTGGCCATTATAAGGTAAAACTCTATCCTCCGGTTTGCGTTGCATTGTGTGATGGGAACTGAGTCTTATAATGGCTTCATTTTGATAAAAAGCATTGCGATGTTTAAAAGAATGATTTATTTTGAAGCACTGGTGATCCGATGGAGTAAACCCGTTCCACGAAAGTGGTGTGGTCCTGAGATTAGCCATATTTTAAATGTGTTGAGTAGATTTCTCATACCAGTCCCATGACTGACTCGTATTTTGTTTCACTTTCAAACTCGGATGCCCTTTTTCTACACGGGCAGCCTTGTATTCAGGTTTTAGCTGGCTTTCTCGGGATAGCTGGAGCTGAAGATGGATTCTATCATTTATCTCTTTTTATGTTGTTCAGCTCCTATTGTACATTATGTTTGTTTTTCCATTGTAGACATTTATGTATAGCTGAACTGTATTTGTACTAAGTATGATCCTGTATGCTGTGTAACTCTGATGATTATGTTTATCCAGTATATTCTATTGTTCATTATCTGGTGTATTTATTTATTTCTATTCTGCTATTTTTTGTTTCTGTGTTATATTCCAAAGATTACCCTTGCCACCGTCAGTACGGGGTTTGGGGTCGTCACAAGAACTTTTACGAGCTTAACTTCACAGTTGCGTAGCTTTCTGACCTCTGTTCCCAAGATACGGGTTGGAACTCTTCTCACAGTTGCTTCTCGTTCAACTTCAACTTCTTCTAGCATACTTGGTTCTACCACTTCCGCAGACTCGTATAAGCACTTCCGCAGGTGAGAGACATGAAAGACATTATGAATCTAGGCAAATCTTTCTGGCAGCTGTACCCTATAAGCCATCTTCCCAATCTTCTCGATGATAGGGAACGACCCTACAAATCTTTCCTGCGGATCCAAAGCGAACGACGTTCCTCGAGAGAGATACTTTAAGAAACACCTTGTCTCCAACTTCGAACTCAAGGTCAGTTCTTCTTTTGTCTGCGTAGGACTTCTGTCTATCTTGGGCAGACTTCATTCTTCTTCGTATCAAGTCTACTTACTCTGAAGTCTCCTTAATCATGTCTGGTCCAAGTATGAGCTTGTCTGCTGACTCCCACCAGCAAATTGGTGACCTGCAAGGTCTTCCATATAAAGTTTCGAAAGGTGCCATGCCCATGGTGGCTTGGTAGCAATTGTTGTAAGCGAATTCCAGTAAAGGTAGATGATCCTCCCATGTACCTCCGAAGTCAATAATACATAACCTCAAGAGGTCTTCTAATACTCTGTTGACTCTTTCCGTCTGGCCATCAGTTTGAGGGTGATAGGACATGCTTAAGCATAACTGTGTGCCTCTAGCCTCTTGTAAACTCGTCCAAAGCTCGCTCGGGAAGATAGGGTCTCGATCACTCACTATGCTGGAGGGTATCCCATGGAGTCGAACTATCTCCTAAAGATATATGGATGCTAGAGACGAGGCAGTCCTTCTACTCTTGACGGGTATAAAGTGGGCGCTTTTTGTGAGCCTGTCCACTATTACCCAAATGCTAGTATTGCCCCTTCTTGACTTAGGCAACCCATCTATAAAGTCCATCGAGATGCTATCCCATTTCCACTGTGGGACCTCTAGAGGATGTAGTAGACCTCCAGGCTTCTTCTGCTCTGCCTTGACTTGTTGGCATATTAAACACTTAGAAACAAATTCAACTACGTCTTTCTTCATGCCATTCCAAAAGAAAACTCCTTTGATATCTTTATACATTTTGTCTCCGCCTAGGTGTATGGTCAGCTTGAAATGGTGTGCCTCTTCTAGAACCACCTTTACCAAGCCCCTTCCTTGTGGGACAAATAGCCTTCCATCTCGTCTCAACCAGCCCTTGGCATCAATGGAGTACCTATTGAGGTGACTAGAAGTCTCACCCCTAATTAACTTGTCCATCACATCGGCTAGCTGAGTGTCTTCTCTTTGCGCGGCTCCGATTGAGTCTAATAGAGTTGGTCGCACTTCTAATGTTGCTAGCAAGCCAGGTTCAAAGTCAGTGGAGGGTCTGAAATTAAAGCTTGCTATGAACTCCAAGCTTTGCCTTTCCTCAAAGAGAGGGCTTAAGGTTAGCTTCTTTCTACTTAAGGCGTCTGATACTGCATTGCCCTTGCCAAGCGTGTAGGAAATCTCAAAATCATACGAGGCGAGGAACTCCATCCACCTTTGCTGCCTTAGGTTGAGATCTTTCTGCGAGAATAGGTATTCCAATGATTTATGGTCAGTATACAGTTCAAATTTCTCACCTAGGAGATAATGGCGCCAAGACTTAAGCGCAAAAACGATGGCGGCCAACTCTAGGTCGTGGGTCGGGTAGTTTTTCTCATGTACTTTCAACTGTCTTCCACCATAAGCCACTACCTTCCCTTCTTGCATCAGAACAGCGCCTTGTCCCGTTCTGCATGCATCTGTGTATACTGTGAACATCTTGCTTCCATCAGGCAATGTCAGAACTGGGGCTGTTGTTAGAGCCCTTTTAAAACGTTGGAAAGCAATATCGCAATCCAAGTCCCAATTGAAAGCTAGGTACTTCTTTGTCAATCTTGTTAGTGGAGCTGAGATTTTTGCAAAATCTTCGATGAACTTTCGATAAAAGACTGCTAGCCCAAGAAAGCTTTGGACTTCGGTTACGTTTCGAGGAACCTTCCAATCTTGCACAGCAACCACTTTTGTGGGGTCCACATCTATCCCCTCTTTGGACACCACATTTCCAAGGAACCTAACTTCTTCTCTCCTGAAATGGAATTTGGAGAATTTCGCCTTCAACTGATGTGCACGGAGAGTATCCAAGACTTATTTTAGATGCTGAGCATGCTCTTCCTCATTCTTTGAGAAGATAAAAATATCGTCTACGAAGACCACCACAAACTTATTGAGGAACTCTCGGAATACCCTGCTCATTAAATCAACGAAGTAAGCAGGTGCGTTTGTCAAGCCGAAAGGCATGACAAGCCACTCGAAGAAACCATCGGGAGTTCTGAATGCGGTCTTATCAATGCTGTCTCCAGCCACTCTTAGCTGATGAAACCCGGTAGCTAAATCTAATTGAGAGAAAACCGATGCACCTACAAGCTGATCGAACAAATCATCTATTCTTGGGAGTGGGTGTCTATTCTTCTTGGTCAGCTTGTTTAGCTCCCTATAATCAACGCCCAGGCGAAGCGAACCATCAGCTTTGGTTGCGAACACTACCAGAGCACCCCATTCATAAATACGCCATCTTATGAACCCCTTTTTCAAGCAGCTCTTTGTTTTTCTTGCTGAGCTCCTTTCTCCCCCTTGGGGCCATGTGCCTAATGGGTAAAGCAATGGGCTTTGCATTATCAACGAGGTATATGCGGAAGTCTATCTCCCGCTTCGGAGGTAAGCCCTTTACCTCTTCAAATACATCCGAATATTCATAGACTATCCTTACAGACTACAAGTTCTCGATAGACGCATAAAGTGATTCTAGATAACTAAGCATGACGGAGTACATGGGATTACAAGAAATTTCAAGAGTGTTATCGAGGCGAGTCATGTGTCTAACCACTCTCTTTTCACAATCGAGGACGGCACCATTACTGGATAGCCAGTCCATGCCTAGAATCAACCCACATCCCGTGAAGCCCAAAACAAAGGCATTACATCTAAACTCAATCCTTAGTATATATATTTTCAAATCCAAACAAACCATTGACAAATAAGCTGAGCTCCCAATTGGACTTGAAACAACCAAGGGATCCTCTACTATACTGGTGTCTAGGTGCAGAGATTCAACTATACCAGCGGATACAAATGAGTGCGATGCACCAGAATCAAACAATGTACGAACAGGATGATCAAAAAGATAGACTAAACTTTCAACAGAAATATTTCTACCTCTTTCTTGTGGAGGTGCCGTGAGAGCGTGGACTTGTCCTCCAGAAGAAGGTCCAGCTCCCTGCCCTTGCTTCCTTGGGCAGGCCCTAGCCATGTGTCATGTCTCACCACAGTGGAAACAACCACCCATCTTCCTTTTCTTCTTCATGAAGTCTTTGACCGAATGTCCAGTAATGCCACAGAAATTACACTTTCTCTTTTCATGGGGTTTGTTGTTCTTCCCGCCTTTCTTTGGATCAGACTTCTTGTTTTGTGACCCTTCCCCTTCTTATCTTGAGGCACTTCTGCTTTTGCCTCATTCTTGCCCTTGTCTTCCTCATTTAAGAGTGCCATGTCCACTAACCTTTCGTAAGTAGACCCCATAGGTATGTGGGTCATAGCCAAGCTGTGAAGTGGCTCATTCAATCCCTTGACAAAACGGAGAGCCTTCTTATGAGGAGTATTCACTACGTCCAGTCCAAACCGGGCCAGCTGATTGAATTGATTGACGTACTCCTTGACCGTCATACTTCCTTGCTTAAGAGATAAGAACTTTTCCAGCTGTAAACTTCGTTCAGCTTGTGAGAGGAATTTCATCTCAAACCTTATTTTGAAATCCGTCCATGTTTCAACCGGCCTCTTAGCGTTAGTGACTTCCCACCAATAAGAAGCTTCGTCTTTGAGCAACCACACTGCCAACTATATCTTTTGTCTATCGTCCACCTTGAAGATAACGAACAGATCCTCAGTTTCTTTGAGCCAGTTCCTTGCTTCCACGAATGATTCAGTCCCCTTGAAATCCTTTCCACCCATGGCCCTAAAATCTCTACAGATCTTTGAGAAAGCATTTGCACGAGGAGGAGGAGGAGGAACCGCTGCAGCTGGAGAAGGGATATCTGCTGGGCCTGCGTCGTTGGCCATAGCCTCTAAGTACCTCCTGAACCAGTTAGGTATTGGCACACCCTATGGAAGGTTAAGATTCCCAGACATGCCGAAACGAAAAAGAAAAGATTTAAAACAAAGGATAGAATGATAGGGCATATGGCTTTGGGGGATTATGCCTTTAAAATAAAATAACACTTTTTCTTGAAAAATGCTTCTTTATATTTCTTTTGAAAATAGTTTTTCAAAAATTCTTATCTAATCTGGTAAACCTTTTGCTCTGAAACCAAGTGAAACACCCCACCTCCATTAAGGTCACTCACAAAGGGAATGCCTTAACATTGGTAGAGAGTTATAGGTATAAGAGACATAAAAATTTACAAGACAGATAAATTTAAGCAGCGGAATCCAAATATTTATTTCATATGTAGTTCAATACGAAAGCATTACATTAAATTGTCTCAAAACAACTTCAAAACATTACACCATAATTTCTGTCTTGATTATTCAATAAAGAAGCATAAACCAAAAAGTAAAAATGCATAAATCCCCAAGGATCATATACAAAGCCATAGCCAATGCAAGAGAGCCCAAGTCATACATCTACTTTCTTGAAACTTGTAAAGAGTCTGATCAAGCTGGAATATTTCCACCCTATGGACCGAGGGGGGAACGGAAGAAAAGAAGACGAAAGAAAATGGGTCAGACAATAAGTCTGGTAAGTTATGTGGTTACTAGTATTTAAACAAGAAAAGGGATCATAACAGCGATGACAGAACATAGGACGATACCCTAATATAAGATAAGAGGGACGTGTGATCGCACCCATTACTATAGTCTCTGCACCTACCTAGCCATTGGTTCAACCAGTCCACGTGTTTACAACAAACAATCCACTAAATGATCGGCTCCTACTCGCAGGTATTCAAGTCCTGTGTCCTTCGGCCCTGGTTGATTGTAGTCACCTGTGTTGGTCCCATCATGGGGTTTATCAGTCCCTCTGGTTGCAACCCAACACAATTCAAGATGCACAGTGTACACTACTGATGCCCAGTGCCTGATTTTTTTCCACTCCAGAGTACGTGCACGCCCATACTCCGTCGGAACCTACACTGGCCCACGAACTGCCGACGTTTTGACCTCTTATAATTCAGCCCAGTAATCGTGCCCCAACCTGCCTAGTTTTAGGGTACCCTGATACATATATGTGGGTTACTGCAGAAATGGGTCCCCGTTACTAGGGTTTTCTAATCAACATGTTTATTTGGTTAAGTGTCCAACTTTACCTAACCCAGCCCATTCGTTTTTGTTAACATGTTGAATCGGTTAAGTGTTTTCCTAATTAACTTAACCCTACCAATCCTGACTTAGCTTTAATTTATTAAAGCACCAACCACTCACATTAGACCGGTCTTGTTGTGGTCACTGAATGTGCCGATCGGTTCCGGGCAGATTTACACCACAACTCAATCTAACCTCGGGTTCTTTTTGGGCTTGATGCACTAACCACCCACATTAGACAGGTCTTGTTGTGGTCACTGGTATGCTGGTCGGTTCCGGGCAGATTTACACCACAACTCAGTCTAACCTCGGGTTAGGCATATTCTTCTTTTCTAAATTCATATTTTCTCCATATATGTGTAGTTTCTTTATGTAAATTAATTTTAATTTACTCACGCCTTAATTATCTTTTCAAATATTGCTCACAATAAATGGTATATCAAGTATACCATTTTACAAACAATCCTATGCCATGAATTTTCATGTTTCCCCATCAATATCCCCGTAGAACGTATGTATGAATTACATAAAATGTTTGGCTAACAAATTAGCCCAAACCCATAAATAAAAAGGGGTAAAAATCAAGGAACATGACATGAACATAAAATAGCATACATTAAACTTATCACATGTAACTTGACATAGATGTATCATTATCTCAACTAAACAGGTAAAGGTGAACTTGTGACTGAGTCATGTAAACTTGATATGGGTCTAACATGGAGGTTTAACACATAAACAAGATTTAAACCGCAATTTAACATACTAACTTATGTATGTCAAAACATAAGAAAGCTACTCTAACCATTTTTAAATTGCAATTTAGCATGATAACTTATGTGTGTTAAACATAAGAGGATTGCAATTCCAACTTTTTACAACAAAATTAGATTCAACTTGACATGGTTCTAACTATCCATGAATGTTAATCTACATGTAGGCATGTGATTTAGATCCTAGACTTGCAAATAACCATCAAATTTCAACATGGCATGTTTCACCATTTTGTTGGCATAATAAGTTCTTTACCCAATCGTAATTACATACAATGTTGTACATCACCCAAGCATATAGACATGAAATATACAACATGTTCATCTCCATAAGCATATAGACATGAAATTTACAACATGTTCATTGCCACAAGCATATAGACATGATTAATTACAACAATACTTTAAAATACACAAGAATCAAATCTTATACATAAGCATCATTCTATACCCTAGTTACAACATGTCATTATTAAAGCGAAAGAATGTTTAAATCTGTGTAACAACCAACTTACAAACTAAAAGAAATTCTTGCATTTTGAAATCTGAATTCTAAAATTGGAGATGCGCGCCTTTGATGAAGATCGTTGAATTAAACTAGTTTTAATTTTGATTCTTGATTCAAGTTATTTAACTCGTCTTTGAATTAGAAATGGTGACGGCTACTCCAAGTCTTCTACTAATGGCATTTCAGCTCTAGGTTTATTTTTCTGTGTGTTTTTAGGTTAGGCATTGAGTTGTTTATATAGAATTTTAGTTTGATTATAGCCGTCAGATGAACCTAGGGTTAATCACAGCCACTCAGACTTGATCAGGACCATCCAGAAACCCTAGTGACTCGGCAGCGAGTCAGCAATCGTTCAAAATTCATATCTGGCCGGGGGCCAGGTCGACCCCCAGGTCAACCTCTAGGGAGGAGGTCGACACTAGGATCGACCCCCTGGTCGACCTGCCTGGGCGGGAATTTTCCCGCCCAGCCCGCTTCTGGCTTCTGTTTGAATTTTGAATTTTGAACTTGTTTTCGAACTGTTTGAATTGATTTGAAATCTCTGGAAACTTCCGACAGCCATAACTTCTTCATACGAAGTCCAATTTACGCAAACTCGGACTCTATCTCAACCAGAATTCTAAGACGAACACAATGTCGTAACCCATTTCCCTTAATTCTTACATTTTAAATTAAGTATTCTAGGATTCGTTATTATAACGTGAATAGAAAATATGGGGTGTTACATTCTCCCCTCCTTTTAGGATTTCGTCCCCGAAATCTCCAAGTCGAGAAGAACTTATATCCTACCATCAAATCAACCATCTACTCAACCATCAAACACAGGCGTCCAATGTCCTTAGAAGATTTCTAATGCTTCATGATCTTATGCATAGTGTGTGTATATGTCCTTATCTAATGCAAAATCAAGTGGTCTACTAATTCTGTTGACCTCCTTAATGCAAATTATGTCAGTGCCATGAGTCCATTATGAATGCAAATTTTTCCTACTCAAAATTTCTTACATGAGTGCACAACCATTCATACGAATGCAACGTCCATATGATAACACCTCAAGTTTTAATCCATAAACCAATACATATATGCATATGCAATATGGAAGTGACTGAGTCGATCTAGTAACTAATGTGTGTGTATATGCATCCACTAGCAACCACTAGTGACCACTTGCAACCACTTGCAACTATTAATCACAACATGTTTCAATTACATGTTTACATCCAAATAGGTTCCTACCTAAGGATAAAGGATAGGATCAAGGAGATATACCTAAAAAGGTAGATACGAGAATAAACTTGAGGAAAAAGAGATTAAAGACGTACCCTCAAAAAGAGAAGGGTAGGTTGCACGTATACGGTCCTCAGTTTCCCAAGTCGCGTCTTCCTCGGCGTCGCTCCATTGAACTTTGATGAGCTTAACTTCACGGTTGCGTAGCTTTCTGACCTCTGTTTCCAAGATACGGGTTGGAACTCTTCTCATAGTTGCTTCTCGTTCGAATTCAACTTCTTCTAACACACTTGGTTCTACCACTTCTGCAGACTCATGTAAGCAATTCCGCAGGTGAGAGACATGAAAGACATTATGAATCCCGGTAAATCTTTTGGGCAGCTGTACCCTATAAGCCATCTTCCCAATATTCTCGATGATAGGGAACGTCCCTACAAATCTTGGTGCTAACTTTCCTGCGGATCCAAAGCGAACGACGTTCCTCAAGGGAGATACTTTAAGGAACACCTTGTCTCCAACTTCGAACTCAAGGTCAGTTCTTCTTTTGTCTGCGTAGGACTTCTGTCTATCTTGGGCAGTCTTCATTCTTCTTCGTATCAAGTCTACTTTCTCTGAAGTCTCCCTAATCATGTCTAGTCCAAGTATGAGCTTGTCTGTTGACTCCCACCAGCAAGTTGGTGACCTGCACGGTCTTCAATATAAAGCTTCGAAATGTGCCATGCCTATGGTGGCTTGGTAGCTATTGTTGTAAGCGAATTCCATAAGGTAGATGATCCTCCCATGTACCTCTGAAGTCAATAGTACATAACCTCAAGAGGTCTTCTAATACTCTGTTGACTCTTTCCGTCTGGCCGTCAGTTTGAGGGTGATAGGTCGTGCTTAAGCATAACTGTGTGCCTACAGCCTCTTGTAAACTCTTCCAAAACTCGCTCGTGAAGATAAGGTCTCGATCACTCACTATGCTGGAGGGTATTCCATGGAGTTGAACTATCTCTTTAAGATATATGGATGCTAGAGATGAGGTAGTCCTTCTACTCTTGACGGGTATAAAGTGGGCGCTTTTTGTGAGCCTGTCCACTATTACCCAAATGCTAGCATTACCGCTTCTTGACCTAGACAACCCATCTATAAAGTCCATCGAGATGCTATCCCATTTCCACTGTGGGACCTCTAGAGGATGGAGCAAACCTCCAGGCTTCTTCTGCTCTGCCTTGACTTGTTGGCATATTAAACACTTAGAAACAAATACAGCTACGTCTTTATTCATGCCATTCCAAAAGAAAACTCCTTTGATATCTTTATACATTTTGTCTCCGCCTAGGTGTATGGTCAGCTTGGAATGGTGTGCCTCTTCTAGAACCACCTTTACCAAGCCCCTTCCTTGTGGGACAAATAGCCTTCCATCTCGTCTCAACCAGCCCTTGGCATCAATGGAGTACCTATTGAGGTGACTAGAAGTCTCACCCCTAATTAACTTGTCCATCACATCGGCTAGCTGAGTGTCTTCTCTTTGCGCGGCTCCGACTGAGTCTAATAGAGTTGGTCGCACTTCTAATGTTGCTAGCAAGCCAGGTTCAAAGTCGGTGGAGGGTCTGAAATTAAAGCTTGCTATGAACTCCAAGCTTTGCCTTTCCTCAAAGAGAGGGCTTAAGGTTAGCTTCTTTCTACTTAAGGCGTCTGATATTGCATTGCCCTTGCCAGGCGTGTAGGAAATCTCAAAATTGTACGAGGCGAGTAACTCCATCCACCTTTGCTGCCTCAAGTTGAGATCTTTCTGCGAGAATAGGTATTCCAACGATTTATGGTCAGTATACAGTTCAAATTTCTCACCTAGGAGATAATGGCGCCAAAACATAAGTGCAAAAACGATGGCTGCCAACTCTAGGTCGTGGGTCGGGTAGTTTTTCTCATGTACTTTCAATTGTCTTCCACCATAAGCCACTACCTTCCCATCTTGCATTAGAACAGCGCCTAGTCCCGTTCCGCATGCATCTGTGTATACTGTGAACATCTTGCTTACATCAGGCAATGTCAGAACTGGGGCTATTGTTAGAGCCCTTTTCAAACGTTGGAAAGCAATATCGCAATCCAAGTCCCAATTGAAATCTAGGTTCTTCTTTGTCAATCTTGTTAGTGGAGCTGAGATTTTTGCAAAATTTTTGATGAACTTTCGATAAAAGCCTGCTAGCCCGAGAAAGATTCGGACTTCAGGTTGCATTTCGAGGAACCTTCCAATCTTGCACAGCAACCACTTTTGTGGGGTCCACAGCTATCCCCTCTTTGGACACCACATGTCCAAGGAACCTAATTTCTTCTCTCCAGAAATGGCATTTGGAGAATTTCGCCTTCAACTGATGTGCACGGAGAGTATCCATGACTTCTTTTGGATGCTGAGCATGCTCTTCCTCATTCTTTGAGAAGATCAAAATATCGTCTACGAAGACCACCACAAACTTATTGAGGAACTCTCAGAACACCCTGCTCATTAAATCAACAAAGTAAGCGGGTGTGTTTGTCAAGCCGAGTGGCATGACAATCCACTCGAAGAAACCATCGGGAGTTCTAAATGCAGTCTTATCAATGCTGTCTTCAGCCACTCTTAGCTGATGAAACCCGGTAGCTAAATCAAATTCGGAGAAAACCGATGCACCTTCAGGCTGATCGAACAAATCATCTATTCTTGGGAGTGGGTGTCTATTCTTCTTGGTCAGCTTGTTTAGCTCCCTATAATCAACGTACAGGCAAAGCGAACCATCAATTTTGGTTGCGAACACTACCAGAGCACCCCATTCAGAAATACTCCATCTTATGAACCCCTTTTCAAGCAGCTCTTTGATTTGCTTGCTGAGCTCCTTTCTCTCCCTTGGGGCCATGGGCCTAACGGGTAAAGCAACGGGCTATGCATTATCAACGAGGTATATGCGGAAGTCTATCTCCCGCTTCGGAGGTAAGCCCTTTACCTCTTCAAACACATCCGAATACTCACGGACTATCCTTACAGACTGCAAGTTCTCGACAGACGCATCAAGTGATTCTAGATAACTAAGCATGATGGAGTTCATGGGATTACAAGAAATTTCGAGAGTGTTACCAAGGCGAGTCATGATTCTAACCACTCTCTTTTCACAATTGAGGACGACACCATTACTGGAGAGCCAGTCCATGCCTAGAATCAACCCATAGCCCGTGAAGCCCAAAAAAAAGGCTTACATCTAAACCTAACGCTTAGTATAGATATTTTCAGATCCAAACAAACCATTGACAAATAAGCTGAGCCCTCAATTGGATTTGAAACAACCAAGGGATCCTATACTATACTGGTGTCTAGGTGCAGAGATTCAACTAAATCAGCAGATACAAATGAGTGCGATGCACTAGAATCAAACAATGTACGAACAGGATGATCAAAAAGATAGACTAAACTTTCGATAGAAATATTTCTACCTCGTTCTTGCAGAGGTGCCGTGAGAGCGTGGACTTGTCCTCCAGAAGAAGGTCCAGCTCCCTGCCCGCGCTTCCTTGGGCAGGCCCTAGCCATGTGTCCTGTCTCACCATAGTGGAAACAGCCACCCATCTTCCTTTTCTTCTTCCTGCAGTCTTTGACCAGATGTCCAGGAATGCCACAGAAATTACACTTTCTCTTTTCACGGGGTTTGTTGTTCTTCCCGCCTTTGTTTGGATCAGCCTTCTTGTTCTATGACCCTTCCCTCTTCTTATCTTGAGGAACTTCTGCTTTTGCCTCATTCTTGCCCTTGTCTTCCTCATTTAAGAGTGCCATGTCTACTAACCTTTCGTAAGTAGCCCCCATAGGTATGTGGGTCATAGCCAAGCTGTGAAGCGGCTCATTCAATCCCTTAACAAAATGGAGAGCCTTCTTATGAGGAGTATTCACTAAGTCCAGTCCAAACCGGACCAGCTGATTGAATTGATTGACGTACTCCTTGACCGTCATACTACCTTGCTTAAGAGATAAGAACTTTTCCAGCTGTAAACTTCGTTTAGCTTGTGAGAGAAATTTAATCTCAAACCTTATTTTGAAATCCATCCATGTTTCAACCGACCTCTCAGCATTAATGACTTCCCACCAATAGGAAGCTTCGTCTTTGAGCAATCATACTGCCAACTGTATATTTTGTCTATCGTCCACCTCGAAGATAACGAACAGATCCTCAGTTTCTTTGAGCCAGTTCCTTGCTTCCACGAATGATTCAGTCCCCTTGAAATCCTTTCCACCCATGGCCCTAAAATCTCTACAGATCTTTGGGAAAGCATTTGCACGAGGAGGAGGAGAAACTGCTGCAGCTGGAGGAGGGATATCTGCTGGGCCTGCGTTGTTGGCCCTAGCCTCTAAGTACCCCCTGAACCAGTCAGGTATTGGCACACCCTCTGGAAGGCTAAGATTCCGAGACATGCTGAAACGAAAAGGAAAAGATTCAAAATAAAGGATAGAATGATAGGGCATATATCTTTGGGGGATTATGCCTTTAAAATAAAATAACATTTTTTCTTGAAAAATGCTTCTTTATAATTCTTTTGAAAATAGTTTTTCAAAAATTCTTATCTAATCTGGTAAACCTTTTGCTCTGATACCAAGTGAAACACCCCACCTCCATTAAGGTCACTCACAAAGGGAATGCCTTAACTTTGGTGGAGAGTTATAGGTACAAGACACAGAAAAATTTACAACACAGATAAATTTAAGAACGGAATCCAAATATTTATTTCATACGTAATTCAATACGAAAGCATTACATCAAGTTGTCTCAAAACAACTTCAAAACATTACACCATAATTTCTGTCTTGATTATTCAATAAAGAAGCATAAACCAAAAAGTAAAAATGCATAAATCCCCAAGGATCGTATACAAAGCCATGGCCAATGCAAGAGAGTCCAAGTCATACATCTACTTTCATGAAGCTTGTAAAGAGTCTGATCATGCTGGAGTATTTCCTACTTGTGGACCTGGGGGGTGGGAACAGAAGAAAAGAATACGAAAGAAAACAGGTCAGACAATAAGTTTGGTAAGTTCAGTGGTTACTATATTTAAACAAGAAAAGGGATCATAACAGTGATAACAGAACATAGGACAATACCCTAATATAAGATAAGAGGGAAGTGTGATCGCACCCACTACTATAGTCTCTGCACCTACTTAACCATTGGTTCAACCAGTCCACGTGTTTACAACAAACGATCCGCTAAATGATCGGCTCCTACTCGCATGTATTCAAGTCCTGTGTCCTTCGGCCTCGCTTGATTGTAGTAACCTGTGCTGGTCCCACCATGGGGTGTATCAGTCCCTCTGGTGGCAACCCGACACGATTCAAGATGCATAGTGTACACTACTGATGCCCAGTGCCTGATTTTTTCGCACTCCGGAGTACGTGAACGCCCATACTCCATCGGAACCTACACTGGCCCACCACCATTGATGTTTTGACCGCTTATAATTCAGCCCAGTAATTGTGCCCCACCTTGCCTAGTTTCAGGGTACCATGATACATCTATGTGGGTTAGTGCTGAAATGGGTCCCCGTTACTAGGGTTTTCTAATCAACATGTTTATTTGGTTAAGTGTCCAAGTTTAGCAAACCCAGCCCATTTGTTTTAGTTAATATGTTGAATCGGTTAAGTGTTTTCCTAATTTACTTAACCCTACCAATCCTGACTTAGCTTTAATTTATTAAAGCACCAACCACTCATATTAGATAGGTCTTGTTGTGGTCACTGGATGTGCCGGTCGGTTCAGGACAAATTTACACCACAACTCAGTCTAACCTCGGGTTCTTTTTGGGCTTGATGCACTAACCACCCACATTAGACATGTCTTGTTGTGGTCACTGGATATGACGGTCGGTTCCGAGCAGATTTACACCACAACTTAGTCTAACCTCGGGTTAGGCATATTAGTCTTTTCTAAATTCATATTTTTCTATATATGTGAAGTTTCTTTATGTAAATTAATTTTAATTTACTCATGCCATAATTATCTTTTCAAATATTGCTCACAATAAATGGTATATCAAGTATACCATTTTACGAACAATCCTATGCCATGAATTTTCATGTTTCCCCATTGATATCCTCGTAGAACGTATGTATGAATTACATAAAATGTTGGGCTATCAAATTAGCCCAAACCCATTAAAAAAAAGGGGTAAAAATCAAGGAACATGACATAAACATAAAATAGCATACATTAAACTTATCACATGTAACTTGGCATAGATGTATCATTATCTCAACTAAACAGGTAAAGGTGAACTTGTGACTGAGTCATGTAAACTTGATATGGGTCTAACATGGAGGTTTAACACATAAACAAGATTTAAACCGCAATTTAACATACTATCTATGAATGTTAATCTGCATGTAGGCATGTGATTTAAATCCTAGACTTGCAAATAACCATCAAATTTCAACATGACATGTTTCACCATTTTGTTGGCATAATAAATTCTTTACCCAATCGTAATAACATACAATGTTGTACATCACCCAAGCATACAGACATGAAATATACAACATGTTCATCGCTATAAGCATATAGACATGAAATATACAACATGTTCATTGCCACAAGCATATAGACATGATTAATTGCAACGATACTTTAAAATACATGAGAATCAAATCTTATACATAAGCATCATTCTATATCCCAATTACAACATGTCATGATTCAAGCGAAAGAATGTTTAAATTTGCGTAACAACTAACTTACAAACTAAAAGAAATTCTTGAGTCCTGAAATCTGAATTCTGAAATTGGAGATGCGCGCCTTTGATGAAGATCGTTGAATTAAACTAGTTTTAATTTTGATTCTTGATTCAAGTTCTTTAACTCGTCTTTGAATTGGAAATGGTGACGGCTACTCCAAGTCTGCTACGGATGGCATTTCAGTTCTAGGTTTATTTTTCTATGTGTTTTTAGGTTAGGAATTGAGTTGTTTATATAGAATTTCATTTTGATTATAGCCGTTAGATGAACCTAGGGTTAATCACAGCCACTCAAACCTGATCAGGACCATCCAGAAACCTTAGTGACTCAGCAGCGAGTCAGCAGTCGTTCAAATTTCAGATCTGGCCGGGGGCCTGGTCGACCCCCAGGTCGACCCTAAGGTCGACCTCTAGGGGGAGGTCGACACTAGGGTCGACCTGCCTGGGCGGGAATTTTTCGCGCCCAGCCCGCTTCTGGCTTCTGTTTGAATTTTGAACTCGTTTTCGAACTGTTTGAATTTATTTGAAATCTCTTGGAACTTCTGACAGCCATAACTTCTTCATACAAAGTCCAATTTATGCAAACACGGACTCTGTCTCAACCAGAATTCCGAGATGAACACAATGGCGTAACCCGTTTCCCTTAATTCTTACATTTTAAATTAAGTACTCTAGGATTCGTTATTATAACGTGAATAGAAAATACGGGGTGTTACACAACTGACTTTGCTTTATTTACAAAATATATCTGAAAGTTTATCTCGCGCCTCGGGGATAAACCTCGAACTTCATCGAAGACATCACTATATTCACGGACCACACGAATAGATTTCAAATCATCATTGGATGCGTCTAGGGATTCCAGGTAGCTAAGCATTACCGGACCTCTAGGGTCAAAAGAAATATCAAGGGTCTTTCCACAACGGGTCAACAACCTAACTACCCTTCTTTCACAATCTAGGATGGCACCGTATCTAGTTAGTCAATCCATACCTAGAATCAAGCCGTATCCCATGAAGCCAAGAACAAAGGCGTTGCGTTCAAACCCAACGCCCAAGATAGACACTCTCAAATCCCGACAAATCATAGAAAGATGAGCCGAACCACCAATAGGATTTGAGACTACTATAGGATCCGTAACTAGACTAGTATTTAGGTGCAATGTTTCAACTAACGAAGCAGATACAAACGAGTGTGAAGCGCCTGAGTCAAACAAAGTATGAATAGGATGATCAAATAGAAAAACTAAACTTTCAATGGAAATCTTTCTACCTCTCTCCTATCCTGGTGCCGTGAGAGCCTGAATCTGCCCTCTCGCCTGCCTGGTGCCATGAGAGCCTGAAGCTGCCCTCCAGAAGTTCTTTGCCCTTGCCCTGTTTCCTTGGGCAGTACTTAACTAGATGACCTGCCTCTCCACAGTGGAAATAGCCAATTTTCTTCTTTTTCCTACAGTCTTTACTCAAATGGCCTGGTGTCCCACAATTAAAGCACTTCTCCTTTCCTTTTCCATTATTGTTCTTCCCGCCTTTCTTGTTTTGTTGTTGTGGTTTCTTTTGGTTCCCTTTTTTCTTCGGTGCCTTATTAGCATTAGCACCTTTCTCTTCCTCATACATAAGCGCCATGTCAACCAATTTCTCAATGGTAGCCCCCATAGGAATGTGGGTCATAGCTAACCCATGTAGTGGCTCATTCAAACCCTTAACGAACCTTAGGGCCTTCTTCTCAGGTTTTTTTACCAATTCCAAGGCAGATCTCGCCAACTGATTGAATTTGTTGACATACTCCTTTACTGATAAATCCCCTTGCTTCAACGCCAAGAATCTTTCCATATATAAATTCTCTTCTACTAGTGAGAGAAACTTCATTTCGAACCTACACTTGAAATCCATCCATGTCTGCACCGGACGCTCTCCGTTCATGACCTCCCACCAAAACAAGCCTTCGTCTTTCATTAACCAAGCAGACAATTGGGCCTTCCTTCCATCTTCTACTTCGCAAATACCAAATAGATCTTCCATCTCTTTAAGCCAATTTCGAGCGTCAACAAACGTCTCTGATCCATGAAAAGATTTTCCGCCCATTGCTCTAAAATCTTTGTATATCTTTGCATAAGTATCAACACGGGGAGGAGGAGGAGTATTTGCTGGGCCTGCGACATTGGCCCCAGCTTCCAGATACCTTCTAAACCATCATGGTATCGGTATCCCCTCGGGTATCTCGTGAATTCCATACATGCTGAAAAGAAAACGAAGTGACTCGAAACGAAGAATTCGAAAGAAAGATATATGGCTCTTGGAGGTTATGTTTTTAAAACAAACATTTCACTTGAAAATACTTTCCTTAAAACATTCTTTTGAAAGTATTTCTTTATAAATTGGTTTTTGAAAAATAGTTTTTCAAAATTCATAAGTGGTCTGGTAACCTTCAACTCTGATACCACGTGTACCACCCCACGTCCATTAATGTCACTCGCAAAGGGAATGCATTAACTTCCATGGAGCAAATTTAGTGTATAGAACATAATATAACAAGACAGATATAAATAATGGAACCTGAAAATTTTAAAAAAACTTTTATTGCAGCGGAGAAATAGTTTGATTACAACAACTTCATAAACCAAGTACTCTTAATATCCATCTTGATAAATTGTTTCAGAGTACATAAAATAAAGATCATAAACCCCAACACAAGTAGCCATAAAAGCGATGAGCTAAACTTTACTTTCAGCAATCCAAGCACTTCCAAAAGAGAGAGAAAGAGATTCGAGATCTAGCTCCACTAGTATTAGTCCCACCCTGAGAACCTGGGGGTGGGAAGGAAGAAAAGAGGCGAAAACAAGGGGGTCATACATAAAGTCTGGCGAGTATAATAACTTTAACAATATAATTATTAAAGTAACTAGGAAAGGCATAAACTAGTAAGATAAGATATAACCATGAAACAAGTGGGCATGAAAAAGCGAATAAGAGGAATATTCTGGCGTTAATCTCGTTCCTAACCACTATAGGATAATTACTATATTGCACCACCACTAGTCACCCTAAAAGTTGATCCCACCTACAAAACTTAACAATGATAATGGTAGTTTCATGTACCCCTAGCTGCCTTCATAGGTGTCGTCTGCCTCTATCTCCACTAGTTGTACCCACTACACCCATTTGATCGGCTCCCTAACTCGTAGGTACCCGTGCTGGTTCCACAGTGGGGTGTATCACTCCCCAAAATGGCAACCCGATACCACCAAAGATGCACGACTTATATCTACATGATGCAACAACGTCTTACCTACCAGCCCGGGCCCACGCACGCACATGACCCCGTTGGACATGCGTTGCCACCACTAACCCGTTTTGACCTCTTACAATCAAATCCAGTAAGTGTGTCCCGTCCTCGACTTGGGTCGAGCTCACAAAGATACTTAATGGGCTACTAGTTTGAAAAGGGCCCCCATGCTTGACAGAAGCCTTCCAACTATGCTTGGTCCCCACTAAGGTTTCCCCACTTAACCCCATTCTTATTCACGTCTTCTTACATGTTTCAATCTTGGTTAAGTGCATCTAATCGTATTTCACATGCCACCCAAGGCACCCACTTAATTTCACATGCCACCCAAGGCATCCACTTAACCTCCCATGTCCCACCACATGTTTATCTGGTTAAGTGTTACTTAATTCATTAGAACCGTAGCCATGTAAAGACCTCCCACATTAGGCTGACATTTGCGGTTGTTGGATTTGCCGGGCGGGACCGGGCAGTCTTATACCGCAAATGAGCCTAACCTCGTGTCTTTACAATTGTTACACATTTAATTCGTGCCTTTGATCTCTCACATTAGACTGGCATTTGTGGCTGCTGGATTTGTCGGGCGGGTCCGGGCAGTCTTACACCACAAAAGAGTCTAACCTCGTGTCTTAGGCGGTTAATTATTACATATCTTTATTTAACCCCAAATTGAATTAATATCCCTATTCAAATTTGTCAATAAATTCCAAATTTATTTATGTCCATAATTGTCTCTTAAAAGTATGTCCATAAATACCAATTATGTCAATTAATGTCTCAAATTAATTATATGCCTTTTAAGGCCATTTTATGCCAATTCACAATTTATGTATATTCAATATTATCCCATCATCCCCACGCTATTCGTACGTTTTCATATGACATATGTTAGACTCGCAAATAGTCTAACTTATAAAAAGAAAAACAACATCACATAACACATAAAATAGGTCTAAGGATTATGACATAAGATTACATAGCCAATAATTGCATATGAATTTCATTCAAACTAGCATATGATACAAAACTAGCATAGGTAATAGGCATAAATTTGCATAACTTATGTACTGCTATAGATCCAAACATAAAGGTATGATACAAAACTAGCATAGGTAATAGGCATAAACTTGCATAACTTATGTACTGCTGTAGATCCAAACATAAAGGTGTGAACTTGCATATGCATCTAAACATAAAGATGTAAACTTGCATATAGATCTAAACATAAAGATGTAAACTTGCATATGGGTCTAAACATAAAGATGTAAACTTGCATATGGATCTTGACATAAAGGTTAATGTCGCATAAACTAGCATATGCATATGCATATACATGTCTCACATATATTTTAACAACCCAAACTTGCATAAGATTCATACATGAATATATGATCCAATCATCACAAACTTGCATAAGATATATGATTCAACTTGCATAAGACTAACATATTATCCAACTTGCATAAGACTAACATATGATTAAACACCACAAACATACATATAATTTACATCACATGATTCAAAATCATATTCTCATAATCCCAATTATATCTTATCATAATTAAATTAATTAATTATTTTGTGAAAGCTATCATACTCACAATTAAAAAGAATAGTCTTGTCATTCTGGGATCTGTATTCTAAAACTAAATTGCTCGCCTTTGATGTAGACTAATCATTATTTAGATTTGATTTGATTTTGATTCAAGCTTCTATCTTGCTTTAGGGTTGAAAGTGTATGGTGGCTACTCTAGATTCTCCATTGACGGCATGGCGGCTCTTGTTATGAATTAATGTGATTAGGGTTAGGGGTTTAGGAGTGTTTTTATAAAATTTTAATTTAATAAGAGCTGTCGGATTAACCTAGGGATAACCAGAACCATCAGGACCACTCAGATGCCACATCAGCCCTTAGGGCGAATCGGGCCATGGGTTGACAGCCAAACACCCAGCATCGACCCCTAATCGTCCCAGCGGGGCTCAGGTCGACTCCAAAAATGGTGCGGTTCGGCTATTCCCCCTCCCGAATCGCTATTTTGAACTTTTTTTGAATATTATATATATATTTCTCTCATATGTATACAAACTTCAAGGCTTAATAACATCTTCATAAGTTATCCGTTTTATGCAAACCAAATGTCTATCTTGACCCAAAATTTTGAGATGAACATAATAGAGTAACCCATTTCACTTAATTCTTCTTCTAAAAATTAAGTACACATTAATTTGTGAATTTTAATGTTATAAAATTATGGGATGTTGCAGATTTAGTTCATGTTTTTGTCACACATATTAAATTAGGTTAGGTAATTTCTCCAGGACTACTGGATAATTATTGTACTGGTATTACAATACTGTTATTCATATTTTAAATGTTTTCTAATGAGCGAAATAACGATTATATTATATAAAATAAGACAAAGTTTGGAAATGACAGAACATGTTCTACTGTCAGAATCTTGTCTTTAGATCTAGCAGGACTAGTCATGTTGCCATTTGAATTGGTGAACTTTTTATATGGCGGCGGAAAAATATATTTTCCCTTCTTCACTTTCCTGACTTTAGTGGCATTGTTTATCATTTATCGTTTAACATCAGTTCATAGAAGTTGCAAATACATTTGGATATTGGAAGCAAACACATGGTTAAGCCATGCAGTTTTTGTCAGATATCTGAAATGCATACATGATGGAATAACACCCTGTCATGATTCATTTGTAAAAATAGATTAATATTCCACTTTAAAGTTTAAACAATGCACTAAGGGTTCTTTATGCCTCCAGCATATATGTGTGATCAAGACTGGTTTAGTTTAGTTCCATAACATGTGTGACCAAGACTGGTTTAGTTTATTTAGTTCCATAACATGTGCGACAAAAACAATATTTTTTATTTATCTTAGTATATCCCTTCATAAGATTAGTCATTTCTTTCAAATCCCATGATGCTATAGGCAAATGTGACTGGAAATTGATGTCAGATGATATAGGAGAGAGTAAAATCACATGCCTTTCATTTTCCCCCCTTTCTGAGTTACTAGTCCATCTCATCTTATTTTAGCTTCACACAATTTGGTTTTCCAAGTGTAACATACCGTCTTTTGTCCACTACAAGTTGGTAATTAAACCAACTCAAACCGTTCAAAATGACATAATGTTATTAGCTTCTGAGGTAAATAGAATAAATCACAGAATCACAGATGCAGAAAAACAGAATATCTCGCAGCGGAATAAATAAATTATACAATATTAGTTCATGAAGCTACTAAATAAAAATCAAAATTTATACATGATATCAGAGTTACAAAATTAAATATAGCGGAAGTCTAAATACATGAATTTCTAATACAAAGGAGAAATAGCCAGAACCAATAGGTAGAGGTGATATCTTCAATAGTCTCCAACTTCAAAAGGTGAAATCTCAAGACTGCAATACTCGATCTGACCCGAGCAATAATTCAAAACAAAATAACTCAGATCAGGACTAACATTCTCATGGAAGTAAATCAACTTAAATGAAATATTCAATGAAATGCATTAGTAACTTAAAGGATGTTTGGGATCACCATCCTCTAAGGATCCGTTAAACTAATATCATATAATATAATACGCTATTATAATAGTGTCTATGTTTAAATATATTATTGAAAATAGTGAAAGCGGGATTACCATTATTACCCTTACATCGTTTATACTGTTATCGTACAGTTTGCATATAACACACCAGTACGTCAGGCGGATAGGGATGCGCCATGATACGACAACGCTAAAACAAAATCGTCGGGAGCTCGATCAGGGTAATATGATAAGGCACACGAGGAATACACACGGCAGGATTCTACCGATGCACGCCCAGACCGATGGTAACACATAGCCGCAACTACCGCCCACCTCGAACAACACTCCTATAATCAAGGGTAGCCACCAATCAAAGTAATAGATATAGTTCGAAGAAGTGTGTCTGTTGGAGGTGCAACCTCACTTAATCACGGTATAGGACCTGTTTTAATCATTTTAATTATGACCCGAAGGTCAAGGCTATCCATTAACGTTCTCTTTCTTCAATCAAGTAATCGCCACTAAACCATCCTGCTTCATTCTGGAATTCCACTACGTACATAGTTGTTAAAGTGGTTTTTGGTATTGGTAGAAAGTATGACAATATCCGATCCCGGTCTCTTTAACAACCAAACGTTTACATTTTTCACACCTTGGCCATTTTAATAAAATCATATCTTGAAATAAATTGATTTAAGAAATTTCTTTAATTCAAACCAAACTGTTTATGAATCAATTACATATATAGAATTATTTCAATTCATACCCAGTCAATTTATAATCGAAATCATATATTCACATCAATTATAAATTCAAATTCCAATTAATTACGCAGTTCACGTTCATTTCCTATACAGTTCAATATTTAAGTCAATTCAAAATCGCATTTAGTCGAATTAAAATCAAATTCATTGAATCAAGTATCGTTATATAAATTTAAATCTTTAAACCTCGAATTTAAATCGCGAAATCAAAACTTATCCACCTATTGAGTTTATTATTAAAGTTTATAAAATATATGAAACAAGCATTGAAAATATTATTTATATGTTATAAATTTATATAGAAAATAGCTTTATAAACATATATAAGTTTAAATTAATTTAGAAATAGTTTTAAAAAGAATAATTTGTTATAATATATTAATTTAAAGTTAAAAATACATATATGATTAAATTATATAGTTTAAAATAAATAAATTATAAGTAAAATCTTAAATAAGCATTTAAATACATTTTTACTCATAAAATCATTTTAAAACATATAATTTAAAATTTACAAAATTTAAGTATAAATCTTTAAAATATAAATATAAAATATAAGATCTTAAATTAATATTATTAAAATCAAAATTTCCAAATCATTTTAATTTGAAAACATGACCAATGGTGTCCGTATATAGTTTTCTACCCTATGGTCAAGTGATAAAGATATTTATCATTTCAACCTGCAATTTATAAAATTTTACGGGTTTATCATTTCAACCCGCAATCCCAAATTCAGTAACAATCGTTCAGGTCTATCATTTCAACCCATAACGATTTTTTTCCTAATCTAATGTCCGTTCGGGTTATGTATCATTTCAACCCTTAGTGATTTTTACTAAATTAGGGGTATCTGCAACATAACAAATCATCACATATCATCAATCACATCATTGTCATATAAAATCAGTGTACATACATGTCATATGAATATCGTATCACACATGAAAGTGTATATTTTAAACAAACAATTTCTATTGACAATCCTACACATTTCATAATAGTTCATTTAGTTGATCTAACATCTATGAAGTAATGTGAGTCAGGTATGAGATAAACTCACCTTTCGCGGCCCAAAATGAAACGACGACTCACAGGCATGATTCAGAATGGATTTTAAAAGGAAATATAAAATATATTCATATGAGAACGAAAAGAAATAAGTAAAAGGAGGCGAACGGTTCAAATTTTGAAATAACGAATGTTCAAGGAAAGAATTTATACCAATAAATGGATGTTGAAATTTAAATGGTAAACACTGATTACAAAATAAAATGAAAAAAATATAAATATCAAATACAAAGAAACCAACGGTTTTTTAGCAATACAAAATTAACAACAATAAATACGAATTGAAATTAAATTAAAGAAAAATTAAAATTTTGATATACTTACATCAACAATAATAAATACGAATTGAAATTAAATTAAAGATATAATTCCATATTGAAAACGGAGGGTATAATTATACAAATTAAATATTCATATAAAAATTCAAGAATGAATGCAAACAAACAAAATAAATAAACCAAAATTTTAAATTAAATCATTAATTAAAATAATATTAAAATTGAGGTTGTTACGATCTCCCCTACTCAAACCTTTTCGTCCCCGAAAAGGAATGAGGTAGAGAAATAGTAATTAAATAATTAATATATTTAAACCAAAGGTTCGTATTTATATTCATACCTATATATCAGAAATTAAAATCTTTATAATCCATTTAAATTTATAAATTCCGATATATGCATAACTTTATAAACTATGTCGTTATAGATTTCAACTAAGATTGTATCATTTTCTTACAAACTCTATACCTTTACCTCTTATTCAAAATGTATAGTTTATAAAATATAAAGTCTTAAAGTATAAACATCAAATCCTTCCAAAATATTGGAATTACCAAAACATAATATTATTTACGAATATATATATATATATATCAAAATTTCAAATCCATATTAAATAAGAATACTCTTCTTCTACTTTTTACCTTGTTATAGACAAGGATAAGTTGTAGAATTTGAGGTAAAAGTTGAACGAACGAAAGAACCTAATCAAAGAGGATCTACGAAGGAAGATAGATTCAATGGAAAGGAAATTTCAGAAAAGAATTTAAATATATATATATAATTTATATCCGAAAATATTTGTTTAAAACTTTTAAAACCATTTATACTTTAAAAATACGCTCTCTCACAAGGAAGATTCAGCGACTGATTCCACTCATTATAGGGTATCACTACCCTATCTCTAATGAGCTTTTACCTCATAGGCTAAAGCTTTGATAAACCAAAGCTCTGATACCAAATGTAACATACCGTCTTTCGTCCACTTCAAGCTGGTAAGTAAACCAACTCAAACCATTCGTAATGACAGAATGGTATTAGCTTTTGAGGTAAATAGAATAAATCACACACACAAAAAAACAAAATATCTCGCAGCGGAATAAATAAATTATACAATATTAGTTCATGAAGCTACTAAATAAATATCAAAATTTATACATGATATCAGAGTTACAAAATGAAATACAGCGGAAGTCTAAATACATGAATTTCTAATACAAAGGAGAAATAGCCAGAATCAACAGGTGGAGGTGATATCTTCAATAGTCTCCAGCTTCAAAAGGTGAAATCTCAACACTACAATACTCGATCTAACCCGAGCAATAATGCAAAACAAAACAACTCGGATTAGGACTAACATTCTCATGGAAGTAAATCAACTTAAATGAAATATTCAATGAAATGCACTAGTAACTTAAATGATGTTTGGGATCACCATCCTCTAAGGATCCGTTAAACTAATATCATATAATATAATACGCTATTATAATAGTGTCTATGTTTAAATATATTATTGAAAATAGTGTAAGCGGGATTACCATTATTACCCTTACACCATTTATACCGTTATCGTACAGTTTGCATATAACACACCAGTACGTCGGCGGATAGGGATGCGCTGTGATACGACAACGCTAAATAAAAATTGTAGGGAGCTCGATCAGGGTAATATGACAAGGCACACGAGGAATACCCACGGTAGGATTCTATCGATGCATGCCCGGACCGGTGGTAACGCATAGCCGCAACTACCGCCCACCTCAAACAACACTCCCATAATCAAGGGTGGCTACCAATCAAGTCACAAAGTAATAGATATAGTTCGAGGAAGTGTGTCCGTTGGAGGTGCGACCTCACTTAATCACGATATAGCACCTGTTTTAGTCATTTTAATTATGACCCGAAGGTCAAGGCTAGCCATCAACGTTCTCTTTCTTCAATCCAGTAATCGCCACCAAACCATCCTAATTCATTCTGGAACTCCACCGCGTACATAGTTGTTAAAGTGCTTTTCGATCCCGGACTCTTTAACAACCAAACGTTTACATTTTTCACACCGTGGCCATTTTAATAAAATCATATCTTGAAATAGATTGATTTAAGAAATTTCTTTAATTCAAACCAAACAGTTTATGAATCAACTCCATATATAAAATTATTTCAATTCATACTCAATCAATTTATAATCGAATTCATATATTCACATAAATTATAAATTCAAATTCCAATTAATTACGCAGTTCACGTTCATTTCATATACAGTTCAATGTTTTTAATTCAAAATCGCATTTAGTCGATTTAAAATCAAATTCATTGAATCAAGTATCGTTATATAAATTTTAACCTTTAAACCTCGAATTTAAATCGCGAAATCAAAACTTATCCACCTATTGAGTTTATTATTAAAGTTTATAAAATATATAAAACAAGCATTGAAAATATTATTTATAAGTTATAAATTTATATAGAAAATAGCTTTATAAACATATATAAACTTAAATTAATTTAGAAATAGTTTTAAAAAGAATAATTTATTATAATATATTAATTTAAAGTTAAAAATACATATATGACTAAATTATATAGTTTAAAATAAATAAATTATAAGTAAAATCTTAAATAAGCATTTAAATACATATTTACTCATAAAATCATTTTAAAATATATAATTTAGAATTTACAAAATTTAAGTATAAATCTTTAAAATATAAATATAAATATAAAATATAAGATCTTAAATTGATATTATTAAAATCAAAATTTTCAAATCATTTTAATTTGAAAACATGTCCAACGGTGTCCGTATATAGTTTTCTACCCTATGGTCAAGTGATACGGATATTTATCATTTCAACCCGCAATTTATAAAATTTCTACGGGTTTATCATTTCAACCCGCAATATCAAATTCAATAAAAATCATTCAGGTCTATCATTTCAACCCGTAACGATTTTTCCCTAATCTAATGTCCATTCGGGTATGTATCATTTCAACCCTTAGTGATTTTTCCTAAATTAGGGGTATCTGCAACATAACAAATCATCACATATCATCAATCACATCATAGTCATATAAAATCAGTGTACATACATGTCATATGAATATCATGTCACACATGAAAGTGTATATTTTAAACAAACAATTTCTATTGACAATCCTATACATTTCATAACAGTTCATTTAGTTGATCTAACATCTACGAAGTAATGTGAGTCAGGTATGAGATAAACTCTCCTTTCGTGGCCCAAAATGAAACGACGACTCGCAGGCATGATACAAAATGGATTTTAAAAGGAAATATAAAATATATTCATATGAGAACGAAAAGAAATAAGTAAAAGGAGGCGAACGATTCAAATTTTGAAATAACGAATGTTCAAGGAAAGAATTTATACCAATAAATGGACGTTGAAATTTAAATGGTAAACATTGATTACAAAAAAAAGGTAAAAAATACAAATATTAAATACAAAGAAACCAACGGTTTTTTAGCAATATAAAACTAACAACAATAAATACGAATTGAAATTAAATTACAGAAAAATTAAAATTTTTATATATTTACATCAACAATAATAAATACGATTTGAAATTAAATTAAAGATGTAATTCCATATTGAAAACGGAGGGTATAATTATACAAATTAAATATTCATATAAAAATTCAAGAATGAATTCAAACAAAAAAAATAAATAAACTAAAATTTTAAATTAAATCATTAATTAAAATAATATAAAAATTGAGGTTGTTACACCAAGTCTATAGCAGACAGGTCTCTCTAAGAGTCGATTTGATAATGAGTATTTCTTTCCAATTCGCGCAATTGAGAAGAAGTTTACTAGTTCCATCACCCTTTGCTTTTGTATTCCTTTTGCTATTTTTGACACAAGATTGTGTTGTTGGTAGGTTCAAAGCATGAACCTAATGGCACGGTGATATTAGCTGAATTTGAATCACTTTTCATACTGAACACATATGTACCAAATAATGGATGGAAAGAGGAGGAGAATTCATTCGTAAGAAGAAGAAAATGGGATAAAAGAATTCTCGAATTTGTTCTTCGGATTAAGAAACCCTTAATATGGTGTGGGGACGTCAATGTAAGGTATAATTTTATTTGTTTTTGATTAGTTTTTTTAACTGTTGGCAAAATATTGTTGGTTGGTTTTCTCAGACATTACTATGGTAAACTTCTTTATTAGATTATATATGTATCTATGATTTACAGAAGAATTGAATGAATAGAGTTGCACGGTGTTGTTTTAAAATATCCTTCTCTGGATCTTGATGAAGGATGCATATGAGTGTTAGCTGTGAAATATTGAGTGCATACAACATTTATGCATCATCATTGGATAGTTGAATTGGCTAACTCAAAGCATATGTTAGTTGGAAGAAGAGATGATATATTCATCATAGGTGCAGAGAGGCAAAAACCTTGAGTATAGATATATCACCATTCATGGACTGATTGGTTAATTGATTCCACAACTACCTGTATGGTTTTCTGCTTAAATTTGTGGGCACCAAGTCCCCAAGCAAAGTTACAAGAGGGGAAAGAGTGAGGATTGCCACTAGATGTATTAACTAAAAATGTTGTCGTGATGCATTTCTTTTATTTCACCTTTTCCGTCATTTTGTCTACTTTGGTAAGTAGTTTTTCAAGGCCGAATTTGCAGGGGACATAGACGAATTAGCCATTAGCATTTGTTTAAAAACAAGCTCTAATAGGCAGGTTGTACAGAGTAGCAGGACTGATCAGGTTTCGAATAGTTATAACTATGAAAATGCTTTCAATCGGGTATGCCTTTCGTTTAGGAAAGACGGGTATTGTGGTAATTTAGATTGAAGAAACTATAAATACCATGAATCCTAAAATGGAGAACTCCAAATTCTGTTTAGGGAAAAACTAACAAGAATGCTTCTTAAATCTTGACTAGTAAAAATGTAATTACTAATTTTTTGATAGAATCTGGTGAGTTACAATCAGTGGCTTTATTTTGGAATAGAGTTATAATGGTTAAGTCACATACTGTAAGATGAAAGCATGAATGATCTTCTTCAAACCACATTTTTTGTTATATTTCCATATATTTTTCAAAAAAATTTAATGCTCATGTGCAAACTCTTTCATATTAATACGTGTTAATAGAGGTAGATATTTGAACATGATTATTATATCTCAACATTGCCTTGTGCATTTTCAGAACATTACCGCGAGCAGAAAATGTTTAAAACTGTTACTCATCTTTGCAGCCATGAAGAGATTGATGTGAGTCATCCTGATTTTTTAGCACTGCAAAGCTCAACGGCTATATTCCTCCAAATAAAGAGGCAAGTCCTGCTTTGTTTTGCATGTTATTATGGTTGTCATGAACTGGAGTTTACATATCCTAGATAACAAATTCAAGATAGAGAGAATCAAATTAGGCTATACTAAAATTTATTTAAATAGACTTATTAATCAAAGGATGAATATCTTTCGAGCTAAAAAACTTGTAAAGCTCATTTTCAAACTATTTGTAAAAAAGACCAGTGCATATTAGCTTAGTGCTGAGAATTGCTCCCATTTAAAGTTACAGCTATCACATATATGAACTGAATAACTTTTTGTATTATACAGATATCATTTACATATATGATAACCATGCAAACAACAATGTAGTATTACTATTAACTAGCCTTTGACCATTGACCAACATCATAGTTTGTTGAGAAGCCACCTTCCTCAAGCATCACACCATAATTTACTTTATTTATTTTTTGTATCAGGTTTGACTTTGCTTGTTTCTTGTTGTGTTATAGAGTTAACATCTGATGTTGGTCTGCACAATTAGCGATGATTTATAAATGTAGAATGTGCACATGTGCATTACTAATATTGGCTTCTATTCAAACTCAGTTTTGTCTAGTTTGTACTTAAAGGGCATGGAATTTCATGTAAATTTTATCTAGTAAGAGCAACAATCAATGTGCTGCTTCTTCCAAAGAAGTTAGGAACTTGAATTATACCTAGTACTGTCTTTATTTTCACTTGTAATCTATGCAATTTGATTTCTGGATTCAAATAAGCAGCTGATATTTCATTCCAGCATAAAATTATCTCCATTGCTGTTTTAATTAAGTTTCTAATTAGAATTCGGAAATTCAGATCATGAGTTTTAATGCTTTTTTGAGATAATGCTATTGAGTTTTATATTCTGGAATGGTAATCTGACACGAGCTCTATATTTAAAAACAAAAAAATGATACCTGTTTGGGAAAAACGAGTTGAGGAACTTGCAACAACATGTTTGGAGAAGACACAAGGTATGCGAAATTTTTCCCCGTATCTTTGCACAATTTATGCTTGTTTCATTTGATTACCAGTTCAGTTATATAACTATGTATGTTGTATTGTGTCCAGTTAAATGATATCCAGGATACAGTAGAAAAAGTTAAAGGCGATGATACTAAGAGAAAGCTCAAGAACTTGGAGAACAATAAGGAATACAGCGAGAAAAGGAGTTATACTGAGGTTAGTTCTTCCCTTGTATATGGAACTAGCTTTAATCATTAAACGTATTTGAAGACTTGAAGTTAAGTTTGAATGTTAGATTAAACTAAACACACTTTCTTTGTGATTGTGTTATGCATAAACCTGTCAGAATTAACAAGCAATATCTTGAAATTATTTGATTAAAGATCTCTCTTTATAACATATTGTGGTTAATTATTAGTTTAGTATATGCAAATTAATATAATTGTTTATATTTGTACATGGATCTATATATTAACACTTCAAGTTTTGAATTCTTTTGTGTAGAGTTGTTGTAGAAGTTTGGATATGGAAGCTCAGATCATCTTCAAACAAAATAAGCTACCACTTAGTGATATTATGCTTATTTCCTAAAAACCACTTCAAAACTCCATAGCACAAGATCATCATGATGGTATAGAGCAAGGTACTACTTAATCCAGATTCGTCATCTCTTTTTGAAATGTAAAACCCTTCTCCAAAACTAACACATTAGTTTACCATGAGCAGCAATACCACAACCACTTGAAGAAGAGCATTCTTGTGCAGAAGTAGAAAACACTGCAAATCAGGATGCAAAACTGATCGACGCTAGTCTATGAACTAGAAAAGCGCGACATTTAAATTAAATTCTGCAAGCATACAGGTGTGTAGCATACAGGTCGAACACAGGGAGGAAAGTTAAATTTTATTATTTATATGTTTCGTGGGCGAGTTAGACGAAACTTTGGAGGTTGGTTTTGAAAATAAAACAAAACAAAATTAAAACTGTACTTTGATTCAGAACAGATCTAACTGAACCAACGATCAAATCACAATTTCAATGGAAAAGCAATGAACTATGAATCAGATTCAAATCAAATCAAATCCAATTTAACCTATGAACGCGATTAAAATACAGAAAATAAAAGTGCAGAATATAAATAACAACAGGAAATAAAATTAGGATTACCGCTGAATCTAATCAGACGGTCAATCACTAATGAAAAGAAATGCAAAATACAAATAGTTTTCTACCGAATCTAATCGTGTGGACGACACTAATTGCTAAGAAATAAAAAAATTGCATAAAATAAAAAGAAAACTGAGTTTTTTTTTAATGAAGAAGAGAATAGAATAAGATATATGATGGTGGCTACAATGCCATTATAAGGGTATTTATAGGATAGAAAGCCAAACCCTAACCCTAACCCTAATGATAATTGGGCCTGGTCATTACATCACTAATTAGTTTACAATTAGAAACATAAATGGGCCTTAGATAAATAAAGCAAATTTGGGCCTTTTCTCTTTTCCTCTTGCTTCCTTGATACTTCTTCATTGATTTGTGATGTGCAAAGCCTTGTTATCAATCCTTTTCTTGTCCAACAGCAACTAGATGTGATATCTTCATCTACAATTCTTCAAAATGCAAATACACAGCAATTTGAACTTTATTTCTCTAAATTTCTGGTTGCATGCGGGCTGGGTTGGAATATCTGTAAAAGTAACAAAACAATACCCAAGTAATATTTATTTATATACAAAAGATAAGATATAAGAGCATAAAATAAACGCATTTCTATGTCAATCAAATACCCCCACACTTATCTTTTACTCGTCCTCGATTAAAACAAGAAATGAAAAACTAACTAGATAGGTCACACTTTCGTAGGAAACACGATTGCATTGAGCGTATGCAACAAGCCGTTAAACCTCTAGGTGTCCCTAGTAGGACGAGTAGTGTCTCGTGATGGTTTTCAGCGGATACTACCCACAAAATCCAAATGCAGTATGCTATGATTCTACATGAATGCAATGGACATATGCAAATAGAAACGAAAAATGAAAACAAGACTTGTTTCTGAAGTGGTACAACAAATTAAGTTAATAATTTCTAACCAGTTGATTTTATTTTAGAAACCTCAACTTGTCACAAATTTTCAATATAAATCAAGTTTTCAAATGTTAAATTCCAGTTTGGCCAGTTAGTTCGGTTGATAACATAGTGCAGCCATGAAATAAATTCTTAGTTTGCTTGGCACAGTTTGCAAAGTGGTATTCTAATTTTCTTATGTATGGCAAGTCAAATCAATAAGGTCAAGAAGTGTTTGAGTATCATCGCTTATTCTTTATTCTATAAAATTTTAAGATTTATGATTAAGTACATACACCTAACTAAAAAGACCAAGGTTTACCACCCATGCACTGCCTCGCGGACTAACGGAGAGTAGGTAAAGAGCTTGGCGGATTGTGCAGGCCGACTTTGACTTTGTCAACAACGTGTCGGTAATCCTTAGGTGTCCAATCTCAGAAAATGAGACCAAGATATTCCGACTTTGACTTTGTCAACAACGTGTCGGATAGAGCTTGGCGGGTTTGCACACCAACGCTCGATATACAAGCAATGTTGGATACCCTTGGATTACTATTATTATTATTGAATTTATAAGCACAAAAAGAGAGTTACGCGAATTCAACTTAACAAAACTTAGTTTTAAAGATTTGACAAGCCATTATAAGTATTTTAAGTCCTCCACTTATTTAAACAAAGTCTACAACATAGAATAGATTTCATGGCCATCACCTAAGAATCTCCCTATGTACCGGTTACACTATTATCCCTCAAAATTAAACTTTTCATTATATTTCCTATTCGATCTAAGTTGAGAGAGAAAAATACTATCAACTGGCTAAAAATTGTAAACTTATTTTGTTGTATCAATTGAAAATGAGTCATGTTTGAAAAAAAAATTGGCATTTAGTACAGTCTAAAATGCATGATGGTCCTATTTAAATGATGAAAATGAAAAGAAAGAAAAATAAAGAACAAAACGAAAGTGAGTGAAATGCAATGCAGACTCCCCCCACACTTGATTGAGACAGTGTCCCCGGCAACGACGCCAAAAACTTGATCGATGCTAGTCTATGAACTAGAAAAGCGCGACATTTAAATTAAATTCTGCAAGCATACAGGTGTGTAGCATACAGGTCGAGCACAGGGAGGAAAGTTAAATTTTATTATTTATATGTTTCGTGGGCGAGTTAGACGAAACTTTGGAGGTTAATTTTGAAAATAAAACAAAACAAAATTAAAACTGTACTTTGATTCAGAACAGATCTAACTGAACCGACGATCAAATCACAATTTCAATGGAAAAGCAATGAACTATGAATCAGATTCAAATCTAATCAAATCCAATTTAACCTATGAACGCGATTAAAATACAGAAAATAAAAGTGTAGAATATAAATAACAACAGGAAATAAAATTAGGATTACCGCTGAATCTAATCAGACGGTCAATCACTAATGAAAAGAAATGCAAAATACAAATAGTGTTCTACCAAATCTAATCGTGTAGACGACACTAATTGCTAAGAAATAAAAAAATTGCATAAAATAAAAAGAAAACTGAGTTTTTTTTAATGAAGAAGAGAATAGAATAAGATATATGATGGTGGCTACAATGCCATTACAAGGGTATTTATAGGATAGAAAGCCAAACCCTAACCCTAACCCTAATGATAATTGGGCCTGGTCATTACATCACTAATTAGTTTACAATGAGAAACATAAATGGGCCTTAGATAAATAAAGCAAATTTGGGCCTTTTCTCTTTTCCTCTTGCTTCCTTGATACTTCTTCATTGATTTGTGATGTGCAAAGCCTTGTTATCAATCCTTTTCTTGTCCAACAGCAACTAGATGTGATATCTTCATCTACAATTCTTCAAAATGCAAATACACAGCAATTTGAACTCTATTTCTCTACATTTCTGGTTGCATGCGGGCTGGGTTGGAATATCTGTAAAAGTAACAAAACAATACCCAAGTAATATTTATTTATATACAAAAGATAAGATATAAGAGCATGAAATAAACGCATTTCTATGTCAATCAAAAACCTACAGAATCCAGTGTTGAAATGGAGGACTATACTTGTGTCTATTTGATTTGCGGTATAAATAATCAACAACAATTGTGTTATGGGCTAACAGATTTAAATGAGGTTCCCCACAGTGTAAATTACAGGAGCAAATCAGATTCTCCACCACATTTTGGAACTATCATTGAAGAGATACGGACATGCCAGTTATAACATGGAGGAAGACAAATCAGATGGTCATGCTCTAAACCACTCCAGTTCCTCCCCCTTTTCACTGTAAGTGTATATGCATTTTTTAACTTGATAAAATGTTGTGGTCATTGTCTTAAAGCGTCTTTTGGAACAACTTATTTTGAATCCTCCTTGGAAATAGTTGTAAACAGATGTTTCTAAATAGTTTTCTAAATAATTTCCAAGTAAAAATGTTTAGATTCAACTTACTTTCTATTATGGCCCATAAGAAATGAATGTAAAATAAATTACATTTTGATACATCTATGTTCATGAGGATTGGTTTTTGATTGTTGATGTATGTATCTATCGCCTCAATGAAAAATGTTCCGTTGCAACTTATTGTTTATATATATATATATATATATATATATATATATATTAATAAAAATGAATGCATGTATATTTTGTAGGCACTCGTGGAGGAGGAATGAAACATAATTTGGAATGTAATGGCAACGAGAAAGCAAACACATGTGACATTGACAATGATCTTTATCTCTGAAGTTTTTGGAATGTGACGAGTGCATTTATATTTTACAGTTTGGACATGATATTATGGTATTTTGAATTCGGAAGCATGTAGCTCATATTTGAGTATTATGGAAATGTGACATTGTTGAATTTGAGATATGGAAGTGTGCTAAATCTTATGTTGAATTATATATGTGATATGAAAATCATAAAGATATGTTATATTAATTTATTTTGAGAATTTTAATATTAATTGTGCAAAAAAATAGAAAAGAACTTAATTTTGTACTGTGATGCATATAAGTTTTAGCAATTTATGTATGCCAACATTTATAAGAGTTAGTAGGATAATGGTACTGACATTTATAAGTGTTACCATATCTTATGGTTCCAACATTTATAAGTGTTAGCAATGAATATGTTTGTAACCCTTATAAGTGTTACCATATCTTATAGTTCCAACATTTATGAGTGTTAGCAATGAATTTCCTGTAACACTTATAAGTGTTACCATATCTTATGGTTCCAACATTTATAAGTGTTAGCAATGAATTTCGTGTAACACTTATAAGTGTTAGCAATGAATATGTTTGTAGCACTTATAAGTGTTAGCTGTTACTTTGTTTGTAACACTTATAAGTGTTACAAGAAATTCTTCACACGCCATAGGTGACACTTAAAAGTGTTACAGAAATTATTTGTAACACATATACTTGTTGGAATCCACTATTTTGGTGTAGTGAGTATGGCTGGTCGTCTAGCTTATCCCTACTGCACGCAAGAAAAAAGAGCATTTTCTTTACCTATCGGAAAGAAAATTTTATGGTTTGATTCTCACAGGTGTTTCCTTCAAATTAATCATCCTTTTAGAAGAGATAAATTTTTTTTATAGTTAATAGGCATGAAACTTTGTGACCACCTAAATTATGGACAAGTGAACAAATTTATGAACTTGTAAAAGATCTCCCAAGATTCATGAAACCGAAGTACAGGCAGAAATTCAAGGTAAATCAACGACTCATAATTGGTGGAAACAAAGCATATTTTGGGAGTTGCCTTATTGGAAAGATATTCTGATTCGTCATAATATTGACGTGATGCATAATGAGAAAAACGTTTTTGATAATGTAATCAATACAATTTTGAATGTCAAAGGGAAGACGAAAGATGATTTGAAATCAAGACGTGATATCGAAGTAATATGCAATCGTCTGGAGCTTCATATAAAGCCAAATGACACCAAAAAACTAAAAGCATGCTATGAACTGGACAGTAATCAAGTTAAAATATTTTTAAAATGGATGGAAGGATTAAGATTCCCAGATGGTATATCTTCAAATCTTCGTAGATGCGTCAACTATAAAAATAGCAAACTTAGCGGGACGAAAAGCCACGACTGTCATGTTATGATGGAAATTTTATTGCCCGTCGCTTTCAAAGAACTATTGCCTGTAAAAGTTTGGACTGTTGTAATGGAGCTTAGTTTGTTCTATAAAGAGCTTTGTTCTACTACATTAAAACTTGATTGTCTACGTAAACTAGAGGAAGAAATCCCTATATTACTCTGCAAATTGAAAAAAATATTTCCTCCAGTTTTTTTCAATATTATGGAGCATTTACCTATTCATCTTCCGTCAGAAGCACGCCTTCGAGGGCCAGTGCAATACGAATGGATGTATCCATTTGAAAGGTATATTAATATTTAGTTAATTTAAATTTTGGTTAGTGAAACGTGTAATAAAAATAATTTACATTAATTACAAATAGGTATTTAAATCATCTAAAGAAAAAAGTGAGGCAGAAAGCTCGAATTGAAGGTTCTATTTGCAAATCATACATCAAAGAAAAAGCTTCAATTTTTTTCTCCCATTATTTTAGTGATCGCGTGAACATATCGTTTGCAAGTACTGCGCGTAATGACAAAGGCATTGATCAAGATGACTGTCCCGCGACTTTATCAATTTTTAAAAAACATGGACGGCCTTTTGGTAGATGTGTGGAAGAATGGCTGAACGATAAAGATTATAATGCAGCACACACATATATTCTTCTCAATTGCACTGAAGTTGCACCGTTCGTTAGGTAATGAACTTATACATCTATGTACACATGTACTAAATGTTTAATCATAAATGTAACATTTGTCCTGTAATTTCAGCATTTATGAATCACAGTATCCAAACAGCGATATCAGTAAAGAATTCGCTAGTTGGTTTACTAATTATGTATTTGATCCAACAAATTGTGTTGTGGACGAAGGATTGAAACATTTGGCAATGAGACCAAAAAGAAATGTCAAGACATATCCAATATTCTTTGTTAATGGATATAAATTTAGCACTAAAGCATATGGTGCTGAAAAATTAATTGACAATAGCGGTGTATTTGTTAAAGGTAATGATGATCCAAATGACCATATACATGATTTTTATGCCGTGCTAAACCAGATTCTGCAATTGACATATTTCACATGACCCGCGGAAGAAGTATTTTTGTTTAAATGCAACTGGTTCAGCAACGTTTCGGGTTCTGGAATAAACGTGCACCCAAAATTTAATCTTATTGAAGTGAGACATACTTCCCGTTATTATAAGTACGATCCTTTTGAACTTTCCAAACAAGCTCTTCAAGTTTATTATGCTCCTTATCCATCTATGAGAAGAGACAAAATAGTTTGGTAGGCTGTTTTCAAAACAAAGGCAAGGTTTACTTTTGACGGACGTAATATTCTCGACGACCAAGCTTATCAAGCAGATGTCGACGAAAATCCAGAATTAGTAATAACCGATGATCAAACAGATTTTGGACCTCTAAATGATGAATCAAACACATTAATTGACGTATTTGAGACTACAAATGAACCAAATATGGAGGAGGAAATGGAGTCAGAATCTAAAAGTGATGAGGACGACTAACCAATAATCCTCATTTTGAAAAGGTAATTTTATGTTTATTTTTACTTAGCACGAATCAAATTCATATTAGTAGGTATTTCTTATGTTATCTATGTATAAGTAACTCATATGTTAAGTAGACATATCTATTAACAAATAACATATAAAATCATAGCATTTCCTACTCATGTTATCTCATACCTTGTTTTCACATAGCTCTTTCATGTTTATGCTATACATGTTATGTTGTTATCTATAACAGGTGATGTCACAAGGTAGTGATGAGGGTGGTCCGTCGAACTTATCTTGTCCTGTGGTCTGGCTTAAGCCAAAAACCAACAAAGGGTAAATCCTACGTTTTTAATATAAATTTAATTCAAGTACAATAAAATATCTAAATTGTTGTTCTAATAGCCATAATTTTTTTTCCTTTATCACAGGGTTTTGAGTTGGAGCCGTCCAACGCAGTCTTGAAGATATCTAGATGCGCATATCAGGCTCGCACGACTGGATGTTGGCCCACATGGACGTCGATACCCGACATTGTGAAGGAGACTACATGGCAGGATTTTCTGGTATGTGTGATATAACATATATTATGTTAAGTAGTTATGCTCTTATTTGACAAGTTCATATATGTATGTTATTTTAAAAAAAAAATGCAGGGTTCGGTGGATCTGCAGGAGACAGATTTGGATGTCGCCAAGCGCCACTGGAATTCTAAAGTGGCAAAAAATTACAGAGAGACAATGAACAGTTTGAAATCAAGTGGGAAAAAACCGGTTTGGATAGGCGAATCAGTGTGGGATGAGTTGCTTGCTTATTGGAACAATAATGAGGATTTTCTGGTAAATTTACTGCATATTTAATTTAAATTATTCTATTCAATTAATATGTGATTTGGAATAATGCATTTTAAAAAAAATGTATAGGCCTCGTCTGAGAGAAATGCAGCTAACAGGAGCAAGAATCCTGTTACGCATCGAGGTGGGTCGAAGTCGTTTCAGCACCATCGTGAGGATCCGGTATATTTAGTAACTGCATTGTTTAAATTTAATAGTAGATTTAACTTTAAGTTTTAATTTACAAACACACACACAAATATATATATGAATGCTTATTTCAGGAGAGAGCGTGTATGGATCCTGTGTCGTACTGGGATGTTTTCGAGCATACTCATGCACTGAGTCAGAGTGACGACACAGGCTTAGTTTCGTACAGTTGGGACCATGATGATAAGGTGCGTGAGAGATATGTAAGTATAGAATAATTAAGTTATAGGTATAATCTAATTAAAATAGTGTTATCTAATTTGCTTTGTTTTATGTTTAACAGGAGAAATTTCAAGCACATAAGGCGCAGTTACTGGAATCTACTGGGAGGACTGAGTTGACCAAGGATGAAGAGGACATGATATTTGATGCTATCATGGATAAGCCCACCCGGAACAGACGATACAGTTATGGAAATCTAGAGGTAAGAATCAAATTTATAATAAAAACTCAAATTTACTCCAAATGCTACTATCAAATATTGAAATTATATACATGTTAGATCACTTAGTATTGTCCCTAGGAAGTTAGCTAAAGGTGTATCAATCTGCAAAAGCATTTTGACAACTATAATGTAAATTAGATCGATATTTTTATATGGATTAGAAAATGCAAAATCAGCTTATAATTTTCTAATAGAAAGTGCAAGTTTAAAAAAAAATCAAAATTCAAAGTATATTAATCTTGATTTATATATTATACTTGTACTTGTAAATGATACAGGTTAGATCATCTCAGGAGACGTATCAGAGGGCTCAGGAAAAGGAAGAAATCGCACAGCTAAAAGCAGAAATTGCAGAGCTTCGTGATCATGAGCATTGCCATGACCAGCAGATGGAGTTGCTTAATCAGAAGGTAGCGGAGTTCATTGCCCAGCATGGTACACCACCTTCATCTTCTGGTGGAGAGAGTTGATCAGGTTAGCGTTTGGACATGATAGTGTTTGTGTTTTGAGAGTTAGTGAGGGCTTTCTACATGATTGTTGTATATATTGATGGTTTGGACATTTTATGTTGCTTTGGTGATGGTATGGTGTGTTGGTTATAATGTATGGACGTGCTTGTGTTGTTTTGGCTACGTTTGGACATGGGTTATGATGTTTTGGCTACGTATGTTATGTAAATATTGGTTAATTAATATGTTTTGTGTTTGATTTTTATTTTATATTTTGTTTGGGTGTGTATATGGTTGAGATTGTGAGTTATATAATTGAAATGGAGCAGTTTTCATGGTTGTATGTGTAGTGTATGGCCTGAAGTGGCAAATGTAAAATTTGTATAAAAAAACACCCAGATTTACAACGGCAAGCGACGGTAAGCAACGAAATCCAATTTCAACGGTTTCCAACAACGATAGACGGCTAATTTACAACGGTTTCCATCATTTTCCAATGTCTCTTTGATCCGGAAAAAGGGACACGTGGCCATATCTTCCAGTTGGAAGCCGTTGGAAAATGGTCGTTGTTTGCATTGGAAGTCGTTGAAAACTGTTGATCCGTATACCAACGAGTTGACCAACGGCCTCCAACGGCGTTTCCAACGGCCGCCAACGGCCCCTGGCCGTTGGAAACTACTACTTCTCTTGACCAGACTGACCCGGTGTTTGTAATGCTTTGGTTAGACCTGGTTGTACAGGTCCAGGTTATCGGATACTATGAAGTCCAAAGACAAGCAGAAGGAGTTCGGACATATGATGATATACTGTTATTATTCCGTTGTGTCACTATTAGAAGAAGCCTGAAATAGCTACGAATTTTTCCGATGCCATTGCGATGCCAAAAAAGAGGGGCATGAAAAAGGTGTCAGAAATTCATAAATTAGAACAACACCGTCGAAATGGCAGCGGAACTTTTCGACGCCATTACGACGTCATTTGTTTGTCCGCAAATAATTATAAAGATACCAGAATGTTGTAGAAACGACGTCGAAAATTTTCGATGCCATTACGATGCCTTTTATGTATCCAACAAAAACAATATAAAGGCATCGGAATGACGTCGAAGATTTTTGATGCCATTACGATGCCTTTTATTTAATCAACAAAAATTTATAAAGTCATTGGAATGGCATTGAAATATATGTTCTCTATCCATTGCCCATCTTAACGTAAAATGACTTTGGAATAGTTAACAAAGCAAAATAACAGTCCTCTATCTAGTACCCATCCAAACCTTTGATGCCTCCCTTCGATAGCCGTCAGATAACTTATTAACCATACGATTTAGATTTCAATCTAGCGTTCCGTCTCCCTATTCCTCGTTTCTTCTGATGAAAGAAAATTCGTTCAGATATTCTCAACTTTCCTCTTTTCTATTTTCTCTGTACCAAAAATGGTCGTTCAGATCTCTCGAACTGCTTGTGGATGAAGGATTGATTGCTGTCATTTTCTTACTTTCTGGCGATATCTTCCTATTTTCTTCCGTTATTTGATTTTCAAAACATCCAATTTCAAATTAGAGCTTTGTTACTCTTTAATTTTCATTTTTCTTTCCAATTCAATGCCACAAATTTTCATTAATCTACGGATTCTTTCATTATGAGTAAATTATTTGAATGTTCTTGTAATTGACTAAATCTATTTTTCCTTTCTACAGAGTATGGCGTCCTTCTTGATTTTTGAAAGGTATTTCCTATGATCTATTTAGATTTCAAATTTATTATTTGATTCGAATGTTGGATCGTTGCATGTAACTTGCATATGTCTGATATGTGATCTTCACACTTACGAAAGATGATAATTTTTCTTAGATAAGTAGTTTAAGAGAACCATAGAAAAACTAAGTGCCAAGAGAAATACGGAAACAACTTTTTTAGGGAAAGGGAGACTTATTTTGTCATCCTTTCATGTATATTGGAACTGTTTTTCATGCGTCATATGATTGTAAATATTAGTCATTGGCTCATTCTTCAATAGGAACATTGTCGAAATCACATGCTACATTTGATCTTGAATAATACCAAATGTAGATATGTACCTGGTCTGTTTTGATTAAAAATGAACATTGTTTTAATTAAGGTCTCTTCCGTGGCATATGTAACCTAAACACTGTTCCATTTCATTAGCGAATAGAAAAGAAAAGAGTATTTTTCACAAACAAGGTCTTCTAGATAAAATGAGATTTAAAAGTGCTATTTATAAAAGTAAAAATAATCATAAAAATTATAACTATATAATATAGGCTAAGTTTACATATAGTCTGTCCAACAATACGTGCTTTTATGAGGCAACATTTTAAGTTTTATATCTTTTGTTGTCGTCAATAGTGCAATATACTTATGTTAAGAAAAAAAAGTCGGTTAGAAAAATATTATGCAATCAAAATTTTAGATTCACTTCTTAGAAAATAAATGTGCATTACTTGCTATTTTATGTTGTAGCGATAAATCAAAATTTTATCTTCATTGAAAACTTTGTATATCGATGTATTTTCAGGTGTATGGACTGATGGCATGTGGACATTTTCCACTGGTTTGGACTAAAGGATAAGATGTAACAACATTTTAACCTATCATTCAACCATATTACTTAGTAGGTGTACACTTGCTATTGTTGATTAGCACTCGAGGGTGGTATCAAATTGCAGTAGCCGAAAGAGGAATCCAAATGGCAAAATTTCACTCATCTGATTATATGGACCAAAATGCTTGAGGTTTAGATATTATATGCTGAAGACTATTTTAATCGCTTTGTAATGAAATATAGCATGCACACTATGTTGGATGGCAAACAGAGAGTTCTTCAGAGGAATCCGGTGTTGGTACAAGATCATTCCTCTTCTAGAAGAATCTAGTTTACAACTGATTGCACTTGATCTTGCTGGCTCTGGAACAAACCATACAGATATCAATACCATTAAATCTATAGCAGAATACTCAAAGACACTAACCGATTTCTTAGGTTCTTGTTCTGAATTTGAAAAGGTTAATGAACTCTCAATACATACAGAATATGTATTCATTTGTTGTCTGACCTAAAACTTAATTTTCAGGTTATTTTAGTTGGTCATAATTGTGGTGGTGCCATTGCATCATATGCTCTTGAGCATCTCCCAAAGGAAGTTTCTGAAGCTGTGTTTATTAGTGCCACTATGATTTCGAATGGACAAAGTCATTTCGATGTATTTTCCGAGCATGTAAGTAACTGGTATTCATCAATTTCTCTTTATTATTTCATCAAGAATCCAATATATTTTAGTTTATATGCACTGCAGTTGGGATTGGCTGAGGTATTCTTGAAAGAATCACATTTTCTACTGTAAGGTAATGGTAAGGAGAAACCAATTATGGGTCTCCAATTCGACAAAGAACATGTCGTCGCCAATGCGCTTTATTTCAACCAAACTTCACGGAAGGTGCATGCTAATGCCATTTTATTATTGATTTTTTAGCTCAGAGTGTGTAGTGCTAGATGGCATATATGTAAAGGTACGACATAGCTCTAGCTGCTGTATCAATGAGACCAATTTTTATTGGTCCTATAATGGAGAAGTTTTATTGTGTATGTTTCAGGAAAATTATGTTTCAGGTTGGGGATACTCGAACTGTGACATCCGTGGCTACCTTGCAGCACTTGATATCATGCAACAATGACATAATTATTATCCTGAAAGACTGGAAAAGGTGTTTCTCGTACATGTGTCATGCCTTTTTATGGAGGCTTGGAAGATTATTTGTCCACTCATAGATAAGAATACAAGGAAAAAATATGTATTTGTGGAGGACAAAAGTTTGACATCAATGTTGCTCGAAGATGTAGAAGAAGAAGAATTGCCTGAAATCTATGGTGGGAAATTGTCCTTGGTTCCTATCAACGAGTCTAATACTAGTAGGGGAAGTCATGGTAAAAGCTAACGCTGATTTTAAGTTGTGAATCTCGTTGCCTGTATGTATTACTGAAGTTATGGGACATCTTCACGTATGAGCTGAAATTCATTTCCCAAAAAAAGAAAAAAGAAAGAAAGCCTTGACATGTGAAAACTATGGGCCAGTGCGAATATTTTACAATCAGACACTAGACGATCGCATACTTTCATCGGATATTCAAGAGAAGATGGTCAGAGAAAATTGATCAGAAAGAGTGCTCAAAATTAAAGGCAGCGATCACTGCCCCCTTTTTTCTCTAAACCCCAGTCACTTTATAAGCATCTGCTTGAGCTTAAATACTGTGACATTAATTTATATTTACATTGTATCAGATAATACCGTGAATACTTTCTGTTATATGAATGTTTCATTGAATATATCATTTTACATGGTACTTTTGTTAGCAATACACATTATTTTGTTTAATTGAGATATTTAGATTTGGGTGCATGTTCAGTATTGTTAGAATGAATCTATTCGATTCAGAGTTTGAGAGTTAAAAATATTGAAAAATTGTTTTAGAAATGATGTTAAACTAGCTTGATAAATTGCGCAGAAACATGAAATTGTATTCATAATTTGATGCAATCATGACGTCGGTACAACGTCGAAAAAAATGGCGTTGGAAAGACGTCGAAATACCCCTAATGCATGGTGTCGGAAAGGCGTCGGAAAACACCTAACGCTTGGCGTTGAAAGGGTGTCGGAATATTTTTTTTCCATGCAAGTTTTAACTACGCCAAAAATGGCGTCGATAAGGCGTCGAAAATAGTTTTTTCGATGCCATGTCGACGCCATTTTGGCGTCGATAAATCGGTTTTCTCCTGTAGTGTGTATTATATATATATGAGGACAAGCTATTATAAATGTCCAAATGTATTGATGTCTCTGATGTTGTAAGTATTATTTCAAGCTCTCAATAAAAGTTAATTCTATATTATATTTTATTCCGCTGCAATGTGAGACTCTGTGTTGTGTTGGTTCTTCTATTCTAACTTTCTTTCTTATCTCACCCTCTAATTTCTTTCTATTAGCTTCCTGGGTTTTCGGTACTTGAGTTTGATACACGGGTGTATAAATGTCTGGATTCGAGTGTCGAAATTCCCGGGTCGCTACACACAGGCAGACTTTGCTGAAGGTACCGAAGGCAATTCTACATGGGATGTCCTATTTAGTGTTGTGGAACCATGAAAGATGGATTCAGGAGCTAGTTTTCACATATGTTGAGATGTGTAAAGTTTTTCTTCGTATGAGAAAAGTGTTGGCATGATAAAGACGACTAATGAATTAGAGCTACCAATTTGTGATGTTGAAACTATTATGTTTCAGATGCATGATGTAGTGGTGAGAAAAGTGGTCGGAGTGAGGCACATACCCACTTGTTCGCATAAACTTATATCTCTCAGTCAGTTAGATCACAACGGTTGCACTTATGAGACTCGATGTGGAGTTTTGAGAGTGAAGAAGGGTAGTCGTGTGATGATGTGAGAAGTTTTGGAGGAGAGAAACCTATATAGTTTGGTCGGTTTAATGGTTGATAGTGGAAGACGGGTGATGGTTGAAGAACCTAGTCCGCAACAAGGTAGAGAGGTTAATATGGTCATTGCTGATGGTCCTAAGGTGGAGGATCATGATATCGACAAGGGTTTACATGTTGATGATGCTCGAAGGATCCTAGAGATGAAGATGTCATGTCAAGCGGAAAATAAATGTCGAGTTGTGAAACCCACAAAGACGAGATGGAGGTCTTTATGATATTACAAACACTTTTGAAGATCGGTATTGGCGTGTTGCACGGATGAGGGAGGTGCACCATTAGTGGACAATGGTGAAGGTTTGTAATGATATTAATTGAGAAAAGTAGGTCAAAAGCGAGAGCTAAGTTAGCTGGTGTTGAGTGGACGAGATGTTGTGATTTAGTATCAAGATGTAGTATTGAGATTTGTGATATGCAAATCACAATTATGGACAACAAATTATCTATGTAGATTCATTTTTTGTGTGGAGAGATTTGCTGCTATATTTGTGGGATATTCGAAAGTGAAGGCAATGATTATTTGATGCTTATCCAATAGATTTTTGATATACATGAAGATAACTTGGGTGTCAGGAAAACTTGGGTATGAAGCAATTCATTCTACAAAAGGCCAAGTTAACATCTTTATTAGATGTGAAAATTTTGACGGTTATTAAATAGAATCATTAGGGTTGGTTTCGTTGTTTTTTATTGTCTTCTCCTCAAATTGTTTAGCAATTAGATATTCTCTACCTATTTCTCAATAAGGTCATTGGTTCAGGTTGTGCTTGTTTGTAACGATAGTTGAGATCAATTGTAATTGTAAACAATATTTTGGTGAATCAATAAAGAGGGTGGTTGGATGAAATAACATGTGCTCATATTTCTGATATTTTTTGTGTTGTTGTTTGTTTTTTAATCACATTCATCTCTAAGTGATTGGGTGAAAATGTACGCTTTGTTTTTTGGGTGTTTTGTCAAACTTTCGCTACGAAAAAAACCCAACGCTATCAAGACAAACTCAAGTTGGCTTCTTAACCGACTTAATTTCTTATCATTTGAATGGATTTCATTTATTTATTTACTTTTTTTTTAATTTGTTCACGAGGAAACCCATCGGAGCCGTAAAACTTCCTAGTGCACCTAGCCCGGTCTGCGGGTACCACATAAGTGATTGATCTTAGCGTATGCTCATGGTAAACTCTTAACATGTCATTTCGGATATTGAACTCACGCAGATGTTACCTCGACACAAGTCCTTATCCGCTGGGATAATGCTACGGACGGATTTCTAAAATACGAATATGAGTGCGTATAGAAGTCTTGTCGAATGTGCATATTATGATTGTTTTCATAGGAAAGAAGCTTTTCTACATTAAATAATAAAAGTTGGGTTATGGACAACTATGTTGTAAAATTGTTTAAGTGGGTTGATGATAATCAACATAAAAATGTGAGTAAGGATATTTTTGGAAGTGAACACATAAGTTAGTTGTTTTTATTTGTGTAGATACTGAATTAAATAAGGTTCGTTTCAATACTATCACTGTTTTCTGGATTTTAGAAGAGGATTGTTAAAGAGACTCCATTTTTGATTAAGGAGGAGACAATTTTAAGGGGACTCCACTTTAAAAATAATTTGTTATGGGAGGGTTTGGTTTTTTTTATTTTAGAAAAAACATGAACTAAACTACCCCTTATCACAACATACAATTCACTATTGTTTTTTTATATTTCGGCTGTTTTGCATACACACGAATACAATTTCTTATCATTTCCAAGACGCAAAAACATCCGCATCTCAATTAATGTTCCAATTATACATATTCGATTAGATTTGTTCATGAATATTTAAGTATTTTAAATTGAACCATCGAATTCTAAAATGATTTTCATTGACTTACCTGATATGATATCTTCTGATCCACACAACTTTCTTATGTCTCCATTATCTTAACTATATCCTATTTTTTATTTCATTAAATTGTGCTCATAATTTAGGGTTTAGCTTTTAAAGTTTACATTAAATAAGATTACGGGGTTAATATTGGAATTTTTAATTAAATGTTCAAGAAAGGGCTAATTTTTTTGATCATTCCCTTAACAATTGAACAATAATTTAAATTTTGTCCTCTCCTTAATCAAAAGTGGAGTCCCTTTAACAATCCCCTTTTAGAACTTTCTTTTTAGGCAAAACAAATGAATTTTCTAACAAGAAGATATTTCAAGTGTTACAGACAGTAAATAATCATGCGCAATGCGAAAAGATTTTATCCAAAGTTTCGAGCATGGATACAGATTACTTATATATACATAAAACAATAGTACACCAAAGATCCACACCACAACCACCATGCACCATCAAATACATACTGTATCTCTATATGTTTCGACTAATGCAAACAAGTAAAAAATTAATTAACTAGATCTTAGTATCTTACTATCAGAAACAATTTCAACAAATTTACCAGATCAAATCCTTGAGCTCTCCCATGTTACTTAACAAATTCCCATCCAACAAATGTTGATAATCATTCATATCCACGGTGCCCATACTCATGTCCATACCAGCTGTGTATGTAGAAGTCAATTCTGGTGTGAAATCAAAGATATTGTAGTGCAATACTTCCAAATTATGTGTTGTATTGGCACCTTCTTGATGTGGATCCCACGTCGTCGTCTGAAAGCACTCATCTTTCAGAGACTGACCGTCCGCCACTGCAGGAGACAAATGGACCGATTGCGAGTGAGAAGAACCGGCCTCTCCTTTTCTTTGCTGAAAAACTCGACACAAAACCCAGTCTTCCTGTATACGTCGTTGAATCAAGATAAACAATTAGAATCAACCCTTGGTTTAGAGAGACATGAACAAAAATCTGGTAAAAACATTACTATCATTACTTTAGAAAGATGCAAGACATAAAAGCAAGTTTGGCTATTTGAATTCTGGAAACCTTGGGAAACTTTGATTTATTGTTTTCCAAGTATTTGTCATACGAGTTAATGAGAATGCATTCATAGTATATAGAACCATACCATACCAAGTGATTATCAACTTACAGAAGTTATAGCATGCAAAGTTGAGATCAACTGCTTTGGTGGAAATTTGAATAATACAGTAGACATGCATTTACTATTGTCCTTTTTTTTTCATTAAAATTATGTATACTTATATACAAGTCTAGACAATATGCAATGTATTACGCGGCAATATATGTTCAAAGAATGCTATGCAAGTTTTGAATGTGCGAGCTTTTGTGTTCAAATCGAAATGTCTAACTACCGGTGCAATGGTGTCGATCCATATATACATTTGCTGTTGCATAGACCACCACTGTAACACGGTTGGTGTACTGCTTAACAAATCTTAACAAAGTTGATACATTCTAATTTTCAACATGGTGGCTCAGTAACATAATTACAGTCCCCAACAACAATGACAATGGACATCGACAGTTTGTAGGAAATTGGTTATTGTACTGTGACTTAAGGTATCTAAGCTATTTAGATCAGTGGATGTATTGCATTTCATACTGACAAAGGCCATAAAAATCACCAAGTAGAAATGTGTATACCTTAGGAGGCGTACCAGGATTTTCCATACGGAATTCATGCATGACCCACCCAGTCTTTAATCCATTAGGAGCTCTTCCACTATAGAAAACTAGGGTTTTTCTCATGCCCACTAACCTCCGCATCTTCGGATTATAAACTGCACGATCTTTTCCAGTTGCCTTCCAATAACCCGACTTTGTTGCCCTATTTGCTCGAGAGCCAGTTGCATATTTCCGATCACGGAAACTGAAGAAATACCACTCATTGTCACTCAGCTTGCTGCTCTCTGCGAAGGATAAAATCACTTATGTTAGCACAAACCATAGACTTATATCTTTACGCGTATTCATGACAAAAGCTATTTGACACCAACTGTGTCATCTGTTTTACAATGCAAATAGATTTTCTCATATACACGTCTGTGTGTGGTTAAAATCTCTATGTCAGTTACAGCGCTTACCATTGTTCAACTGTTATGCTTTTTAATTTTAGCGTTAGTACTCAGTAGATAAGCTTTAATTCTACTATTTTCTGATACATCGGCTGAACCCGGGTTTTCAGCATCCACTTCAGCAAAATTAGTATAAAAAGATTGATTAAACTAGTTTTTTCAACCAACAAAATCATGGTAAAATTCTAATTTAAACAGTAAGTGATTAATATAAGTTAGAAATATATTGTAATCATCAAATATGAACAGCACAATATGAGCAGAATAAATCATGATATTATTTGGTTTTGTACTAAGGAATATTTCTTTTTTAACACAAATGACTAGGGAATGAGAATAAATTAATCTTAATTACTTTTGATGCATAATGAACTTTTTTCACCCTCTGCTATTTTTCGGCTATATCTCCGACTTTATCTTTTGGCACCTTTATCGCAATAAAACCACTGAAGGCTTTAACGGTACGGATACACATACATTTACGCACATGTATGTACGTGTATACCTACAGAGATATATGTACGTTTATGTGTGTATGCATGTCTTGAATTGAAAATCAGAATGCTTTAGAGATATTACAATATTTGAGTGCACTGAACGTCACTCCTCACGTATGTGTGTATAAACAGAATATTTGTATACAAAATATAACACAATTATTAACACGATGCATTTGAACCGTTGGATCCTATCATATATGAGGGAGTTGGAAAGCAATCTATTAGTCAGATTCATTGTGTCAAATGCCCTCATTTTGTGTTCAAAATGGATTTATCTTATATATGTTTGTATATATATGCATGTACACGCACACATACATACAAGTAATAAATTTAATTATCTACAAGTTCTCTGAAAAAATAGAATTCAACATTATGTTTTCTTCAGAACATATTAAAAAAAGTTTGGATTACTTTGTGTTTGTGCAATTTCAAAATACATAAACATAAAATACTAATTTGTACTTGTGCAATTTCAAAATGCATAAACACAATATCCCAATTTGTACTAGTGCAATTTGAGATTGCCTAAGTAATTTTTTAATTTTTAATTTATGTCTCGCAAATTCAAACCGCGCATTTATATAATGATTATATAAAAACAAAATGATTCTTTTTGAAATATGTCATACATACATACATACACATATACATGTATATATGTATGTATGAAAACAGTCCTTAGTCTCAATATTCTCTAGTCAGGTAGATCCATCAGTAATATTTGCCACAGTACAGCATATTTATTTTACTAAATCGACATATATGAAAAATTCTAATGCAAAACAAATGTGTATTTTGTGGAATAGAACATTTTCACCGTAGAAATATATACTAGATAATCATAAGACTAGGTGATTTTGCTATAATATACACATAGAGCGCGTGTGTGTGAACTTTTAATCACATAAAAGTACAGATATGTGAAAAGTTGTGAATTCCTCATGTGACACCTTGACAGACTGATTGGATAAACGATCATGACATATTTTTGGATTTAGTGCTATGGGAATCTTACAGTTATACATTAAAACTTCAATTATATTGTTGAGAATATTTGCAAGTATATTTCAAGGACAGTCCAGAAAACTACTTTCTAAGTTCTTTTGTAGTTATGTTTATCCACATTTAAATTTGCTAAGGTATCATTTAAGGTTACCCATCAAGAAAATAACTTTAAAAACCCGAAATACATGATATTCTTTATTTTGATTTTTGTTTTTTTGCTTGTTCTTTCCTTTGAATTGCATTTCCAGCTAGTAAAAGTAAATAAATTTAATGTACAAGCTTTGCATCCTCAAGTAAGCATCCTGTTGCTTTTCCAAATGGACTACCCAATATGGCACCTCTATTTTTGACTTAAAAGGCTTTAATGTTTTCTTCGTTAGGATGAATGACATTTAAAAATAAAAACATAAAAGAATCCAATGGAAAACTCTAGAAGTAGCCACAGTAGATTGTCATTTTTCAAAGAGAAAGGGAAAAATCCCTAGGTTCAGATTTCATAAAGGGGATAAACAATACATTAAAGCATTTTGTCCAAACTTTTAGAACTACTCTTGCTTTAAAATAAAGGCATTATTGTACTATAGAGCCTAACACAGGATAGTTACGTTCAGAATAATTTTATTTTGCTCAATTCTTCAGAACTCCTAGTTACAGGATAATGGTGTCACTCGTGAAGCATGCACAATTGATCAAACATCAAAGCATGTGTATGACTGAAAAACAAAAGAAACAGAAGGTGAAATTTTACAGAAGATTTTGTCCATTACAGAAGAAGATATAAAACAATAAAATCATCTCAGGTAATATGAAAAAAAAAATCATGGAATGTGAAATTGGAAAATTCTACAGGTTTAGGAGCCAGAGAAAGCATATTGTTTCTTCACAGTAAAAGTCGATATGAGAAACAGCAACTAAAAACAACTATAATCCCTCTAGACTGGAAAAGAATCCACATTTCTTACATATTAAGCATGCCATCATTATACTAATCTTTATCAACCAAATCAACTAATCCACCTTCCTTTAATTATGGGTCAAAACTTTCTTTTCCAGGAATCCATATCCCCACTAAAGTAATATCAGTTTTATTATCAGCATTAAACCATTTAGTTAACTATATAAAGACGTATGGCTTAGCCGCATGGTACATATGAACTTTCTTATTTTACAGCCTGCAAGAGAAAACTCATTTCTCCTATGGTACTTCAGTGACCTACATGCCGATGTGCGCGGCATATCATGGCATATCGCGGTAATTAAACCAAAGTTCCAAGAACCAACAAATCGAATATTTTAGAATAGAGTGATGAAAACTAAAATCAGTGCATGATTAACTCACCTGGTAATTCCCAAGGCTCGAGATTATGCAGATCTATCTCCACCAATGTTCCTTCATAAACCTTGATGTTTGCCACCTTTTTGTACAAGTAATGGCAAACTAACTCCTCATCACTTGGATAAAATCTAAAGCCCGGTGGAAGCGTGGATTCAATATCCCTTAAGCCCATGTCAGAAGAAAAGAAACAAAGAGCCGGAGCAAAAACAATGGAGAGCAGTACAAGTTCACTTTAGATACTCTGGGGACCTTTTTGAAGCCAAAAGAAGGTGTACGTTTTTCCCCATCAAAGTCTTGAATACCTAACATTTATATAGAAGAGGATACAAGAGATTAAGATACATATGCTATTGGATAACTAGTAAAATTTAAATACAAAAACAATTTACCAGATGTGTAAAAAAGACATACTAATCCCTGGAGGTCTTAAAAGCTTGTGATATAAGTTCAGCTTAAGAAGAACGATGTTTACAAGAAATATCTTCTGCTTAATAGTGTAACTCATGTGTCATTTAAATAATGTAAACACTCAGATTAGTTGAAGTTGTTATCTATAGAATTTCTGAAGATCTCGAGAAGTGGGTTCAACAGTTTATGTGTGTGGACTGTACATATATAATATTACATATATAATATTACTGCTGGATAAACTAATGAAACATATGTGGTCAGTCATGAAATTGTATGTATGACATACATGAAATATTTGTTTCGGCACAGAAAGTTTTAAGGACTAATTCTAGGTTAATATGGTAGAGTCAGATAATAATGCAACCTGTTTTGCCTTAATTTCAGCTTGATAGAGTAGTGTTACTGAAGATACAAAGAAAATTGTGGTTTCTTGCATCATAAGGCATATTATAGGATTGAGGGATTGTTGAGAAAAATAAGATAAAACCCGTAAATTCTGTTGTCTCTATGCGCATATGGCCTAGAGGAAAATGTTAAAAAATCATGATAGTATATCATCATGAATGCGACAAATATATGCTGTTATAGGCTCCACCAAAACTCTAATTTTAAACTTGCATTTCTGCTGTAAATAAGGTAAGAGAGATTTAGTATGTACGAGCTCTCCACGACAGTGGTGAGCTCTCAGGGTCATGGAAATAATGAAAGATAACTATGACAACTCAAGGGTCGGGCTATGAGGAGATGGTCACACTTGGTAAGGACATTTTTTGAAAGCACAACAGAACGCGGACCATGTTGTCATCTCCCTTCGGTGAGTTGTAGCTGTGTCTACCCACACATCTTAATGTGGTCTCAATGGATGATAACAGTACTATATCCGAATGAAAAGCATCTTCGGTTATATATGCCATAGTTTGCAAAGCCGAACCTTAAGTCGGACTGTATTGACGTAAGATCAAACGTTACATTGGATAAAACAATTAAGTTGTAATTTTTTTTTTCTTTTTTCTTTTGAACAGATAAAAAAAGTTCAGGTCCAACATTCCCTACGTACCGTAGGTGCTTCACCGTGTCTATCGAAGTCAACGGTCGAAGTTTCTCGTGCCGGCGTCCCGATTGAACTTCCTATCGCCTCCCGTCGAGCATATAATTTGGTAATGGCAAGCACTTATTCTAGCAAAAGGAATCCCCATTGTTACATGCCACCAACACCATATATATATACCACGATTTTTCTTAATATCTTGCGATGTGGGACAATTCTCCCGTTCAATACACGCATCCACTCTATTCCAATGCGAGCCACACCTAACAATCTCCAGCTTAGCGAGCATTTGCTCAAGTCACTTTTGGAGTTACACCTTGAGTACTCTTCACAGTTGGTTAGGCTGCTACCCCGAGTTCTCATAAGCAGTGGGGGAGACAGACTGCTTATAACCGTATCTCCACCTTGACGAACATCCCATGCTCAAGCCCCTTTGGAGCCATGCTTCGGTCATGCTACACATACTGGTCCCCTCGAACCATGGAGCTCTGATACCATGTTGAGTTTCGACATTCCCTACGTACCGTAGGTGCTTCACCGTGTCTATCGGAGTCAACGGTCGAAGTCTCTCATGCCGGCGTCCCGATTGAACATCCCCATCGTCTCCCATCGAGCATATAATTTGGTATTGGCAAACACTTACAACAAAAATAATCCCCATTGTTACATGCCACAAACACCATATATATACCACGATTTTTCTTAATATCTTGCGATGTGGGACAATTCTCCCGTTCAATCCACGCACCTACTCCATTCCAATGCGAGTCACACCTAACATTAAATACAAAAGAGACATAACACAATACACCGCTTCGTTACATAACCCTAGCCAACATCAAAAGCTAGGGTTACGAAACTACATCCACAACAAAGGCGACTTTGAGTTGATTCTCAAATTTAAAGTAAATCAGAGAGGAAATGATCATGGTGGTTTCCAACTGGTTAATTTGTTTCTTTTATCTTTGAAGTTGCGATCTATCAGCTTGGTTTGATGAGAGGTTTTCAGATCTGGCACATCTTTTAGATTCCTAGTCTCGACTTTGAGACGAGCCGTTGTCTTCCTTGCTCCTGCAAGATAAGTGATATATTTTGTTGTTGAGCTTATTGATGTAGTGATTATCTCCTATTATTTGCTCTTCTATGTCTTTCACGCTCCAACCTTCATTTTTTTCTACAGATCTATCCTGTTTGAGATCCTATCTTCTAAATTGTCCATATTAAGTAAGCTTAAATCAATGAAAATGCTCTTATAATTATTTTTATCATTAAAATTAACATTTTTTCTTTCTTTCCTTTATAAGTACAACTCTGGTATGGCTGTTTTTTCCAGGATCTCCAAAAAGGGAGCTCGTTGGTGGATGAGCATTGATAGCAGCAGTCGTCCAGTGCCAATCATGGTTGTTGTGACTGGCATGGTTGCTTTTTCCTTTTGATATTTCGAGAGAGAATTTGCCCTCTTGTAAGTATGCTTCTATTCTGTTTTCATAATTGTCCATCTCACAAGTGCTGAAACTAGTGCTTTGATTTCTGGAGTTCTTCATTGCTTTTAGTAAATTGATATTACAATCTGTTTCAGTTTGTCTCCATAATTGAAAGCATTCTATTTCTTTGCCATTATGTAGACTGGTGTTTCTTTCCTTCCACAATGAATATATTACTGTAGTTAAGACCACACATTCTTTATTAAATTCCTTCTTCCTGCCTTTGAAATGTTGTATGAAGTACTCTGTGATGTCTCTAATTTTCTGTAGAGGGATCTTTTGATTAAGCTTGAGCTTATTCTTTGCTATAAACCATAATTTCATAGAATTAATGCAGTCAAATAAATATGGTTTATATTTTCTTCCTTTTCTTTGCAAAGCAAGAATTTTATTCTTTCTTTATTGCTCCAAACGAAACATTTGTCACATATTGGCAGCTTGTTCATAATTGTAAAGTATGAGCAAAAAGCCATTTTGGGATAGTTGTAATTATTCCATATCACTTTATGCCAGCTAACCTCACTTTCATTCCCTTTAATAAAATTCCATGCATTTCTGAATGAAAACTTCTCTTTTATAGATAAATTCCATACCCAGCAGTCTTCCTTGAGATTTTTTTCAATTTTAATTTTATTGAGGTTGTTGATTTATAAATATGTGTTGCTGGATGGTTTTCTGTTTTCCAGACATTGTCTTATATAATAAGTGAAACATTTTTGTCAGCACCTCCAAAAATACTAAGATTACTCCATCCCATTAAGTCTATTAGAGACTGATTATTGATCAAGGGTCAAACCAAAGACTAATGCTTTTCCCATCTTTAAATTTTCTATCAATCAGGTTTTCCCCATGTCTCCACATTTTAAAATGCTTTTCCAGGTGTGTGAAAAATATTTTATATAGGTATGGTCCAAAAAAATTTGTCCTTCACATATCTAGTCTTCATCCACCTTGCCCAATATGATTTCCCTTCAATGAATTTCCAAAATAACTTGAGATTACAGGCTTCATCGATATCCCTAAACCTTCTAAGCCCCAGATCACCATATTCCTTAGGCTTAGTGATAACACTCCATGCAATCTTTTGATATTTTCCATTCCAGATGAAGTTGGTGCATATCCTTTCTATCTTTTCTGTTATTTTGATAGGGATGTTATGAGACTGCATCCAATACATAATAATAACTGTAATTACTGTATGAGTGAGCTCAATTCTTCGTGCTATACATACGAACTTGTCTGAACAATTGTCTATTTTATTTTGAATAATCTCTTGTAGTTTAGAGCAGTCTTTGTCTTTAATCTAATTGGCACTTAGAGGAAACCCCAAATATGTTACTGGAAGATTGCCATCTTGAAAATTTAGGAATTTTAGTTTATCCTCCTTATTGGTGCATTTGTTACTGAAGTAAATTTTGCTCTTGTTGTCATTGATTTGATGCCCGACATATTTTTCCAATATCTTGAAAATATTATTGATGGAAATAACATTCTTCATATCTGCATTAAAAAAAAGTAAATCATCATCATATAGTAGATGAGAAACACATGGATTGATTCTACTAATAGGTTTAATATTTTTAGGTAGAATGTCCATGTTAATTTAATACGATAAATATTCCATGATAAGAGTAAACAAGTATGGAGATAAAGGGTCCCCTTGCCTAATACCTTTATTACTCTAAATAAAACCACTTGGGAAGCTATTTATAAGAATAGAAAAGGAAACATTTGATATACATTCTTCCACTAGTGCACAAAATTTATTATGAAACCAAACTGTTTCATTACATGAATAATAAAATTCCTATTTATTTTATCAAAGGATTTATGAAAATCCATAATTATACAAATTTTATTGTTTCCCCATGATTAAAGTTTCTTAACATGATCATGTGCAAGCGGGGTAATTTCACTGATAAGCCTTTCAAAAATAAAAGCGCTTTAATTTTTTGAAATGATATATTTTAATAATATTTTAATTCTGTTGCTTAAAATATTTGCAATTATTGTATATATAAAGTTGTAACAAGCTATCGGCTTATAATGACTTAAAGAATTTTGGACAATAATCTTTGGGATTAAAGTAATAAAACTATAATTTAAATTCTTCAAAAAAAATTCCAGAAATAAAAATTTCATTTACAGCTACAAAAATCATTTGCTTAATCTCATCCCAATGCATTTTATAAAATTTGGCCTCAAAGCCATCGGGGATTGGGCTTTTATCATCATTTGCATCAAATATAATATTCTTAATGTCTTGCATATTAATTCGAGTAAGAAGAATTTCAGAACTTCTAGCATGTAGAATAAACTTAGGGAAAATTCTAGGAAAAATAACATGGCTATGCTCAGAGTTGTATAAACCAATAAAATAATCAATGGTTTCCTTTTTATGTTGAACCACCTCATTCAATATTTCACCATTATTACTTGTGATTTTCCCTATATCATTTCTATGCTTTCTACTAGACATTTTTGCATAAAAGAATTTTTTGCAAGTATCCCCATTAGAAAGCCACTCAACTTTAGATTTTTGTCTAAGATTAACTGTTTATATATGCAACTCACCATTGAGCTTTTCCTGCATTTGGAAAAAATCATTTATAGTTTCTCCGTTAAAACTGTCAAAATCTATAATATTTTGAAGTCTTTCACACATTTAAGTCTAATATTTGTAAGATGGTTAAAATTATAATTTCTATTTTTCCATCTTATCTTTAGTATTAGAAAGCATACGCCTAAGATTATATTAGCATTATGCCATAGGTGGCCTACTGCAACGAAAATTCATGGTGTTGCTAGTTACAATGTTGCCATACCTATGCCATTTTTGTCTACTGCAATACACGCTTCAATTTGTTAGCATAGACATCAACCATGTGTTGTACTAGCCGGGTGAATAAAATTATCAATTCGTGATCCACCGGTCTAGCTTAGCGATCCGTGAGAAATAATGTTTAAGGCGGGAGACAAAAACAATGCGGCAAAATACTTAACAAAACATTCACTCAACCTCTCAAACACTCACTTTCAAAGAAAATACTCCACCGCTTAACCTCTCAAACACTCACTCTCAGGTTTAATTAGGGCTAAAAGTTCAAGTTTACAAGCTTAATTGGGATTCGATTAGGGCAAGTTCGAGTTCAAGTTCAATTTCAATTAGGGCTTCGGTATTTCAATTAGGTCTTCAATTGGGGTTCGTTTGGGTTTCAAATTTCAGTTAGGGCTTCAATTTAATATTCTACTTAAGGTATCATTCAATGTATGTTTAAAATTTTTCTGATTTATTGTTGTGTTGCCTAATTTACTGATTTACTTGTGCGTTCAGGTGTAATCATATTCCTGATTTTATTATTGTGTTTGTCTTTTTCCTTATAGTCATGACCAAATGATATATGTTTATGTTATTTGTTTGTCAATTAGTGATGAACAACGAGGAAAAACTATGGATAGAACTTCCTAAGTTCAGTGAAGGATACATCAGTGGAGTGAAACTTTTTATTCGAAATACTTTTTCTAGATTTGCGGTAGATGCTGAAATTACATGCCCTTGCAAAAAGTGTCATAATCGCAAGTAGCATCGTCAAGAGGTAGTCTACGACCATCTGATTTAGAATGGTCCATCTGAATTGTATGTGAAATGGATTTGTGAGGTTTCCTATTTAGATTCTGAAACGAGCGATAACGATATGGATTGTGAAGCAGGAATACATTTTGGAGATAATCTCAATTAGGTGTTGCAACGTACTTGTGAAAATATGCTGAACAATGAAGGTGGATCTTCTGATGGATCAAATGGAATAGATGTCGATGCTAGAAAATTTTATCAACGTGTTGAAGAGGGAAAGCAGCCATTATATCTCAGGTGTACTAAATTTTCACAACTAAGTTTCATTGTCAAGCTTTATTCTTTAAAATGCCTACATAGAATCACCAAGTCTGCATTCAACGATTTATTAAAGTTGATAAAAGAAGCTTTTCCACAAGTCCACATATCTTTATCTTTCAATGCTACCAAAAATATCATTGAATGTTTACGTCTCTATTACCAAAGAATACATGCATGTCCAAATGACTGCATGCTATATTGGGCAGAAATTGAAAAGGTAAATAACTGCAAAACTTGTGGTTTTTCAAGGTGGGTTATATCCGAAAAGAAAGTGGCAACTGAAAATGATCCGGAGAAGCGGATTCACAAAGTACCAGCAAAAGTGATGCGTTATTTTCTACTAAACCAAAGCTACAAAGGATGTTCATGCCCAAGGAGTACGCAGAACTTATGTTATGGAATGCAGTGGGACGAAAAAATAATGGTACACTTCGACATCCAGCTGATGGCGAGGTTTGGACGAGGATTAATGCCAATTATCCTCATTTTTCATCTGAAAACAGAAATATCATGTTAGGAGTAGCATCTGATGGATTCAGTCCTTTTTGTACAATGACTACACAGCACAACACATGGCTAATCGTATTGGTAAATTATAACCTTCCACCTTGGTTATGCATGAAGACAAAAAAATTGATACTTTCAACCCTTATCCGTGGTCCAGAATCTCCTAACAATTACATTGATGTCTACATGTAGCCTCTTATCTCAAAATTTGAAAGAATTATGGGATCTTAGCATACAAACTTATGATGCCTTCACTGGTGATAATTTCACATTATGTGCAAGCGTGTTATGGACGATCAGCAACTTTCCGGGCTATGCAATGTTATCCGATTAAAGCACGAAGTGTTATTTTGCTTGTCCCGTATGCCATTTCGAGACTTCTTTAGACTAGTTGAAGCATAGTAAAAAAATGTGCTACATGAATCATAGAATTTTTTTAGACCCGGGTCACAAGTGGAGGTTTGATAAGAAAAGGTTCAATGGTGAAACTGAAATGGGAACACCTCCCGGAATTTCATCCTGGACTAACATTGAAGAATTGTTTGCTGGTTATGAAAATATTTTTGGGAAGAAAGAGGTCAAGAAGCATAAAAATGAATCTCCTTTTAAAAAAAGTTAATATTTTTTAATTTACCATATTGGAGTCAAAATATAAGTCGACATAACCTTGATGTTATGCACATAGAGAAAAACATTTGTGATAACATACTTCGTACTTTACTAAATATTGATGGGAAATCGAAAGAATATTTAAATGTTTAGTATGATTTACAAGAGATAGGCATTAGGGAGGTTCTTCATCCGATTCTATCAACTGATGGGAATTACCTTGAGATGAGGGCTGCCATATTTGAAATGATGAACAAGGAGAAAAAAATATTTTGCTCGGTGTTGGAGAATGCTAAACTGCCTTATGGTTGTGCAGCTAATATCAATCAGTATGTAAACAAGAAAGAGAGGAAAATTGCAGGGTATAAGAGTCACAATGCTCATTTTCTTCTCCACTACTTGCTGCAGTTTGATGTGAAGAAATCCGCAAAACCTGAAGTTGCAATACTATGATAAGATTAGTGCATTTCTAAGAAGTCTTTTGAGTAAAACTATCGATTTGTCTGATCTCAAGAGGCTACAAAAGGAAATTGTGGAAATTCTTTATCAATTTGAGATGATATTCCCAAATGCTTCCTTTGATACAATGGTGCACTTGCTAGTTCATTTATGCAAGGAACTTGAATATGGTGGACCTGCACATGTTCATTATATGTCTCCTATTGAGCGTTATCTTTGTAAATTGAAATCATATGTTCGCAACAAAAGTAAACCTGAGGCGTCCATTGCTGAAGGTTCTCTTGCAGAAGAAAGTTTGATATTTTATTCAAGGTTCTTATGTAGCGATGGAGCAAAATAAATGCAATTTGAAACATGTACACAGAATATGGAATAACCTATTGGCACAAGAAGAAACAAAGATGGAAATGCTATTCATCTTAAAAATTCTCAATGGAAGGAATGTCACTGTTACGTTCTATTCAACTGTGGTAACGAGGAAATAGAGAGTTTACTTGAGTAAGTTTTAAGTTTTATTTTTATTTTTATTTTAGTAAGCATTGAAGAATTAGAAAAATTGTTTCCATTTTTATTAACCAGGTCTTTTTATACGGAACATCGAGCTTTAATTGATGATCATGCATTATAAAAAAAAATTATAAAAGAGAGAGAGCACAGTGAAGAATTTTGTAAGTGGTTAAAGGAAGAGGTTGGGAAAAAGGAGGACATTTCAAAATAAGTACAGTTTCTTGCAATGGTTCCTCTTTGAACGACTAAGAGGTTTACTGGATATGTTACCAATGGATACAAATTTTATACAAGGTTCAGTTATGCCAAATGTACACAAAATAGTGGTGTATTTTTGACAGCCTTTACTACTAGCTTTGCAAGTTCGAAAGATCAAAAACCATTGGTTGGTGAAGTTAATTACTACAGATCAATTGAAGAAATGTTAGAACTAGATTGTTGGGGAGAATTTAATGTGGTTTTATTTAAGTGTTGTTGGTACTAAGAAGAGAAAGATTTATATGGGCGGACTCTTGTCAATTTTAATCAATTGTGCCAGAAATCTGATCCTTATTTTGTGCCTTCATAAGTACAACAGGTGTTTTATATAGAAGATCCAATTGATAAGATGTGCCACAATGTTATCAAGAAATTGCTGAGAGACTGGTGTGAAAACAAATGAGTATATGAAAATGAAGATTTGAATGATATCCAGCCTGTTATGGAATGGGAAATCAAGATTTTGATGTTCTTTGGTGTGGAGATGATGTCCCAATAAGACGAATTTTCCTTCCTCCTAGCAAAGTAAAGGACATTGCTTCTTAATTTCTATGTATCACTATCATATTTATTCAAGTAACGGTTCTATACAATTTAAGTATAAAAATGTTGTTTCTTCCTTGGTTACATTTTAGTGAAGTGACTGTTTTATTTTACAAGTAATTGATGTATCATATTTATGGATTTTTTTTGTAATTGATGTCATTCTAACAATAATTCCTCCATTTTGTGTAGGCCGGACAAAATTCCAGTTGAGGATTTCAAAGTACTCTTGATGTTTTGGGAAGATGAAAAAAATTGGATATAATTTTATGTTTTGTCACATTCAAATCAGGCAGATAAGGCAGATAAACATCTTCACTTCATGTTTTTGTAGTCCAAGGCCCTTATAAATTCTGCAAATCGGAGATCGTATACATACAAACACTGCTCGTATGTATTTTTGCTTAGTTTTTTGGTTGGCTGGACGTATGCTTTCGTATTGAACTACAGAATTCTTACAATTTCCGCTTGCTGAAGCATCAGTCTAATTCTTACATTAATTTGTTAAGCGTATTGCTGCTTACTATGGCGTAATGTGATGATCATGGCTTCACATAAGTTTTAGGAAATGTGAAAATGTAGCTGATCATGTGCAAAACTGATGCTTCAGTAATGAACCACATTATTTTAAGAATTCTATTTTCTCTTCAATCAGTAATGATCATGTCAGTTCGTAATTGAAGGCATAGTTGAATTTGTACTTGAACGATTCATGGCATGTCTAATTTTTTAGTAAAGCAAAAAGAGGCATTGCCTCAAATTGTATCACACCGAAGCAGTGCCTCATGCATACTATTGCATTCCTTGATATTGTTCGTGCTTTAAACAAATTGAGTCTTTGCATCAATTTGCAACTGAGGTATATAGGCCATAGATTGTGCTGAAATGCAACTTTGTGCTGAAATGTAACTCAGTTATGCAACTAGGGTATGCAGGCATAGATTGTGCTGAAATGTCTTTGTATTGAAATGCAACTCAGTTATTCAATGGCCATAGTTTGTGCTGAAATGCAACCGAGGCATGCATGCCTCTCATTTTGTGTTGCAATGTAAACGAGGCATTGCATCAGTTTGTAATTGAGGCATGCATGACTTTGGTTGTGCTGAATTGCATTAGTTATACTAAAGGCTTTGCTGAAATGCATGACTTTTGAAACTGCTTTATTTTGCAGGTGAAGGAGGCAGTGATGAAGTTGTTCAAGAACTTGTTACTGAAGGCACTAGAGGTACTGGAGGCAGCAGAGGCACTAAATGCACTGGAGGCTCATGCTATATTTTGAAACAGTTTTAGTTTGATGTAGACATGAATTTAGTACTGGCTGTGTTTGTAAGTACTCTGTAAAACTGAATTTATTAGCTATGTTTTGTTATTTTGTAGTTGACTAAGTAGTACTTGTGTTACTGGTTAATTTGAAATGAAAAGTTCCTTATTAATTTCAGTGTGTGATGTTAATTGTTGTTATGTTGCAGTAGGTTATATAATGTTGTCATAGCTATGATATAATGTTGCAGTATATGATGTTAAATGTTGTCGTAGCTATGATATAGTGTTGTCATTGGATGGTAAAAGTGTTTCCATAGATCAATGCATGTAGGCCCCACAACAAGATTCCGTGAACCCAGCTACAGATTTTAGTGTCACAACAGGATTCCGTAAACCCGAGATGCAGATTTTAGTGGGCCCTACATTTTTGTAAATTTAGTACCCATGGAAACACCTGTACCGATGTTGCCTTAGGGTAGCAAAGATGTTGCCTTGACTCTAAGGCAATGCGGCAAAATGCAACACCAAGAAAGTGTTACCACAGATAATTTTTGGCCTATAGCAACATTTTTGGCACTTCCCGCTCACTTCTCTGGTGTTGTACTATGCAATCTATGGCGTAATGTAGGCAGTACCATATATAGAGTTGGCGTTAAAACAGTTTTGGAGAACTATTTTATATTGTTTATCATAGGCCCAACCATTTTTATATCTGGAAGAAAAATTATTATTATCATGAAAGTTTTGCTCAAAATCAGTTGTATAGGAGTATGATCATTAGTAGCTTGTGGAAGAGTATACGAGCAAAAGCAGGGAAAATATTAATGAACGAATGATTTAATAAAACCCCATCAAGCTTACAATTTATTTTTCTAAACTCACATGATTTCCAGGTGAATTTATTACCTTTTAAAACACGCTCTACCAAACAAGTTTTATATAAGAAATTAGGAAAAAATTCTAGTTTTTGAATTGGAACATAATTTCCTCCTCTTTTTTCAAAAGCACAAATTACATAATTGAAATCACCTCACAAAATTCTAGGAGTACTAGTAGTTTTATTGAAAATATCTAGATGATTCCAAAGGGTGCATCTTTCTTTTTCAGAATTGTAAATATAGATAAAGGTTATGTTAATAAGCAACCCCATTTATTGATAAAAATACTGTAACACCCCACCTCCGCCAGGGTGGCTCTTGCAAGCACTCTGACTTTGGAGGGGCGTTTGAATCAGGTAAACATGCATAATGATATATCAAGGCAGAACAAGAACATATGTATATATGTAAACAGAGTAAATAAGATAAGTAAAACAGCGGAAGATTTCAAACTATTTCAAAACAAGTCTGGTACAACATAATGTCAACTTTCCAAATACACAAGTCTAGATAAAAACAACATCACTGAAAAACTGAAATACATAAGTACTATCCCCAAAATAAGTGATAACCATAGCTAGCTTCATGTCAAGACCGTACATGAGCTAAAATCCCACAAGCAAGCGATCAGAAATCCAAGCTAAGCTCCAATATTCCCACCCTGAGAACCTGGGGGGGGGGGGGGGGAACGGAAGAAAAGAGGCGAAAGGAAAACATGTCAGTCAAAAAGACTGAGTAAGCCCTACTACAATCAATGTAAACTGGTAAAGTTAACTGTCATGAGAAGTAGGGATGAACATAAGGATAACAACATACTAGCATGATGATTAACTAACAAGGTAGATAAAGGTGTCATCGCATAATCAGGTTTAAGGTTTTTGCACCACAGGTGTACTAGCAAACTAACATGACTTGAATAAACAAGTATTGATCCCTTGGCCCAAGCTTTGGCCCAATAACATGAAGTGACCCTAATACGCGGTCCAACCAAACGGTCTAGTCGATCGGCTCCCTATAAGCCTAACTCGTCTCGTGTTGGTGTCAATGCGGCCCAAACATAATTGTAGTCAGACTGTGCAGGGTCTCCCGTCGGGTGTATCAAGCCCTAGGGTGTCAACCCCTGGACACCATAAACATAAGTGCACAGTCTCGATCTACTGGTACCCGTGCATGTTTTCCCCGACTTCGGACTATGTGCACGACCATAGTCCGCCCGGAACTACACCGGCGTACCACTCTGCCGTCGTTTTTGGTCTCTTACCTCAAGTCCAGTAATTGTGCCCCCCACCCTAGCCTAGACCCTAGGGTCTTAATGATATGAACTTGGGATTACTGCTGGAGTGGACCCCCATTGCTAGGATTTTCTAGTGGGTTAAGTACGGTTTAACCCTTTTACTAATCATGGATTAACTTGGTTAAGTGTAACGATGAGTTCACGACTTAACCCTGATTAATCTACCAAGCCCAAATTGGTTAAGTATTAAGTGGACCATGACTTAACCCTAATCATGAGGCATTAATTAATTTAATGTGCCTTAACCTCTCACATTAGACCTTGTTGTGGTTACTAGTTAAGCCGGGCGGGTCCGGGTAGCTTTACACCCCAACTTGGTCTAACCTCGGGTTCAAGGTACAACATGACCAACTTCTCACATTGGATCCTATTGTTTGTAGCAACTAGTTAAGCCGGTCGGTTCCGGGTAGTTTTACGCTACAATCTCAACCCAACCTCGAGTTGGTCACACTTATATTTTCTAAGTGTCATGTCCATCATGTTTCCAAAACACATTACAAGTTTTCAAGCATTTGGGTAGACCTAACTTAATAGGTAAATTCCCAATGGGTAGACCTAACTTAATAGGTAAATTCCCAATCTTATGTTTTTATGTCTTTTAAGTTTACCCAACCCCAAACGCAATCCCATCGCTTACATATCGCAATAGCGCATAAAGGATAGAAAGAGGGAACTTGGCATAATCATGACATAAAGGTGTTGAAGCCACAAGTTTAACATGGTGGCATATGAAATGTACATATGTTCATATACTTGCATATTACATTTTTAGGCCTCAAAAGCATGCATAAAACCAAACTTAGCATATTGGTGATACATGGTGATAAATGACATGTAGAAATGGCCATAAGTTCGCATTTAGCCTCACATGCAAGTTATCATAAGAGATATGATAACTTACATGTTGCCAAAATGCAACCTTTAGCATAAAGCTTGAAGCTTTATGTTCATATACTCAAGGTAAGCTTGCATAACATGATAACATGAGTAAAATGATTCACCCAAACTTGCATAACATACATGGCAAACTTGCATATCATAACATAGCAAACTTGCATAACATAACATGGCAAACTTGCATATAAACTTGCATATCATAACATGATAAACTTGCATATCATAACATGGCAAACTTGCATAACATAACATGATTAGCTTGCATATCATAACATGGCAAACTTGCATAGCATAACATGGTAAACTTGCATATCATAACATGACAAACTTGCATAACATAACATGATAAACTTGCATATCATAATGATCAACCAAACTTGCATCATTCATTTAACTTTAGAGTTTAAATATGAAAGTAGAAAAGGGCTTACAATGCTTATGAAGACACAAAAATATGACAAAGCCCTTATGCAATCAAATAGACCCAAAATGCAAGCTCTAATAGAAAAACCCTTGAGCAAAAATGATCAAAACCCTTGCTTTATGATGTAAATATGGAAACTTGACTTGAATGCAAGCTAATGATGCTCATACAAGCTTGAAAACACTTGTATGCATGGAAAATCTCTCATTGAAATTTATTTAGAATTTTATGAAGAGAGTGGAGGCCATGAGAGGAATGATTTTGCCATAGTTTAGTTGTATGAATGAATAATGATGATTTCGGGTTAGGTTAGGGGCTTATTTATAGAGATTAGGATTAGTTCTAGCCTTAGGATTAAACCCTAGTTCCAATCTCAGCCCTCAAAACCGAATCTGGCCCTAAAACCTAACCAAAACCCCAAAATGGTGCACCAGGCAAAACTGCCCGGCTGAACCCAGTCGATAGCCAAGTCGACAGGGCTGTCGACTTGGGTCCAACCAAGTCGACTCCCAAGTCGACAGGGCTGTCGACTTGGGTGCTCTGGCGGGAATTTTCCCGCCTGGCCCAATCTGACTTAATTTCCAAATTCAAACTTGAATTTGAAATCTGTTTTCCTTTGAATTTTTCTGAAAACTTCGTTGGGCCTTAATCGGGTCATACGGACTCCGATTTTCGAAAACTCGGACTCTATTTCGCGTATTTTTCCGAGACGAACGCAATGGCATAGCCCGTTTCCCTTGATTCAGATTTATAAATTAAATTCTGCCTCGATTTACGTTATAACAGGTTATTGAAAATACGGGTTGTTACATTCTCCCCTCCTTAAAGGATTTCGTCCCCGAAATCTTCAAGTTAGGAAGAATGTATCCTACCATCCAACATCCATCTACTCAAAACATCATCCACAAGCAATCATTGTCCTTACAAGCTTCTAAATGTTGTATGAACATATGCAAAGGTGTGTGTATATGTACTTATCTAATGCAAATATCATCAATGCAAATTATGTTAGTGAAATGAATCCATATGTATGCAATTCCTAACATAATGTATAACATCTATATGTGTGCACATAACATACATCCATATGCAACATCCATGTGATAACACAAAAAATTTCATCCATGAATAAGCGTAAACACTCATGCATATGCAATATGAGGAGTGTGTGAGCCGATCTAGTGCCTAACGTGTATAATGCATCCACGAGTAACCACTTGCAAACACTTGCAACCACTTGCAACCATCAAGCATAACATGTTTCAAACACATGTTTCATCCAAAGGGTTTCTACCTAAGGTTCTCATGACAAGATTAACACGATATAAATAGCAAAAGAAAGATATGCTACAAAGAGATCGGGAAGATAAGCAGGATATACTCCTTTCGGATTACAAGAAATCCCTTCCTAACCCAACCCCAATCCTATAAAAGTCCAAAAGGTTTAGTCAACCTAACGGACCCCTTCAAACCTTGACATGTATTACTAACCGATGAGTCATACCCCCTTATGGAGTTTACAACAGAAATGGGATCGAGAATGGGACCGAGAGGATATATGTAAAAGATAACATGCAAGTAAGTTCCACAGGAAAACAAGGATCAAGAATATACTCTTAAAAAGAGATATGATGCGCGTATCTAGCCTTCAGTCTTCTAAGTCACGTTTCCTTGAGTTAACTCCACTGTGCTTTGACCGTCTTTTACTTCATGATTCCTTGACTTCTTAACTCTTATTTCCAAATATGAGTTGGAACCCATTTCATTGTCGCCTCTCGTCTTCCACTTACTCTTCTATCATTCTTGGCTTAAACATAACTATGACCTCATGGTTTCATGCAAGCTCTCCAAAATTCACTAGTGAATCCTGGATCTCGTTTACTTACTATAAAGTATTCCACGCAGCAGAACTTTTCTTGAAAATACCAATCCACGTTGCCAATTGCTCTTACTAACGTGATTTTCTATAACTCATGCTTGAACGAAATGGACCATTCGCCTGTGAATGATAGGCCGTACTTAGATTCAGTCGCTTGCCCATGACTTCCCGTAGACTATCCCAAAACTGGCTAGTGAAGATTGAGTCATGGTTAATAACTATACTTTAGGGAACCTCGTGCAACCGCTTTATTTCTTGAAAGTAAACTGTCGCTAGTTATGATGCAGTCCTTTCGCTCTTTACCGGAGTGAAATGAGCACTCTTCGTAAGTCTACCTACTATGACCCACATGCTCTTATTCCCTTTCTTGATCTAGGCAGTCCATCCACGAAATCCTTCGTGACGCTTTTCCCTCTTCCATTGCGGGGACCTCCAATGGATATAATAGCCCACCGGGCTTCTATGACTCGGCCTTTAACCTGTTGGCACAACATGCACCTTGGGACAAACTCGGCCACCTCCTCGGGTGATGTGCACCTTCAAGAACCTTCTTTCTCTCATCGTGCCTTAGCCATCCCTTGTCATCTATAGCGAGGTGACTTATCATCTCGCCTCGAATCAACTTGTCCATGATCTCGACTAACTGCGGGTCTTCTTTCTGTGAAGTCCCTACTTGATCCAGAAGGGTAGGTCTAAGCTCAAGGGACGCTAACTAACTAATTAAACTGAGAGAACTTCTTACTTCGGTTGCATTCCTTGGAGTCTTCCAATCCTGAACTGCAACTACCTTAGCGGGATCCACCGCTAAGACTTGCTTAGAAACTATGTGCCCAAGAAATCTAACTCCTTTTTCTCCAAAATGACATTTGGAGGACTTGGCTTTCAACTGATGCGCTCTAAGCGTATCCATCACCTCCTTGAGATGTCTAGCATGTTCTTCCTCGTTCTTTGAGAAAGTCAGGATATCTTCTACAAAGACTACCACAAACTCGTTCAGGAACTCCCTAGACACCCTACTCATCAAGTCCACGAAATAGGCGGGCGCATTAGTCAAACCGAATGGCATGACCAGCCATTCTAAGAATCCATCTGGAGTTCTGAACGCAGTTCTGCCTATACTATCCTCAGCTACTCTGAGCTGATGGAATCCAGTAGCAAGATCAAGAGAAAATAGATGTTCCTACAAGCTGATCAAACAAATCATCGATCCTTGGTAATGATTGTCTATTCTCCTTGTTCTACTCACGATAATCAACACACGGGCGAAGCGAACTGTCCACATTAGTAGCGCATACTACTATAGCACCCTCCTCGGAAATGCTTCATCGTATGAAGTTCTTCTCAAGCAACTCCTTGACTTGCTTTCTTAACTCTCATCTTGCGGGGCCATGTGCCTAACCGGCCACAAAACTATCTTGGCATTATCAACCAGATAAATGCGGAAATCTATCTCTCGTTTAGGGGTAACCCCCTTCACTTCACCCCAAGATATCAGGACATTCTCGGACCACCCTCACCGATTGCAAACTATCGATAGACGAGTTGAGGGATTCAAGATAACACAACATGACGGGACCCATAGGGTTACTAGAAATTTTTAGGGTATTACCGAGGCGAGTCATGAGCCTCACAACCCTATGCTCAAAAATCAAGGATGGCTCCAAAACTGGACAACCCATCCATGCCCAAAAATCAACCCATACCCCATGAAACCGAGAATATAAGCATCACACGAGAACTCTACACTAAAGATAGAGATTTTCAAATCCACGTAGATAATAGACAAATGGGCGGAAACCCCAATTGGATTTGAAATACACACGGGATCGTTAACTAGACTAGTACTTAGGTGCAAACTTCCAACAAGATCAGATGAGATAAAGCTATGCGATGCACCAGAATCAAACAAGGTACGAACTGGAAAATCAGAAATATATACAAGGCTCTTAACAGAAATACTACCTCGATTGGGAACTGGAGCGACATTGAGAGCATGAACTTGCCCTCCTGAAGGTCCAGCACGCTGAGTCTGACCCTGGCCTTGCCCTTGCTTCTTCGGGCAATCCTTACTGAAATGTCCAGTCTCACCGCATAAAAAGCATTCACCCTTCTTCCTTTTCCTCTTCTTACAATCCTTAATAAGACGCCCAACTGAACCGCAATAATGGCGCTTCCCCTTGTTGCCTTGACTCTTGTTCTTGTTCTTGTTCTGATTGCCTTGACTGCTCTGACCACTTGGATTACCCTGATTTCCTTTCCACTGGGAATCAGTCTTCTTGGCTTGAGTATCATTCATCTTGATCTCTTTCCTGTCACTCCTATTCTCTTCATTGAGTAGGGCCATATTCACCAAACTCTCGAAAGTTGCCCCCAAGGGTATATGAGTCATGGCTAAACCATGTAATGGCTCGTTTAATCCTAGAGCAAAGTAAATGGCCTTCTTCTGAGCTGTGTTAACCAAGTCTCAATTGGCCTAGTAGCGGTGGTGACCACCCACCAACGTGCAGCTTCTTCCTTTAGCAACCACACTGCTAATAAAACCTTCCTACGGTCATCTATATCAAAGAAGGCAAAAAGATCTTCGGTTTCTTTCAACCAATTCCTTGCCTCTACATAAGTCTCAGTTCCAAAGAAATTCTTGCAACCCATCGCCTTAAAGTCTTTGCAAATCTCCGCGAAATCCTCTTGTGGATGCTGAGGGGGAGGAGGAAGAGGAACCTCAGCGACAGGAGGAGGAGGAACATTAACTACCGGAGGAGGAGGAGGAGGAGCATCTACGGGGCCGGCTTCGGTCGCCCTAGCCTCCAAAAGTCTCCTATACCAAACAGGTACGTGTACTCCCTCCGGAATGGCAAAGTTATTGGCCATACTGAAAACGAAGAAAAAGATAGATTCAGAACGGAGAAAAAAGAAGGAATTTTGCTAATGGCTTTTTGGGGAATAGCCTTTAAAATAAACTAGACTTTTCTTTGGGAAAATACTTTATACTTGGTTTTGAAAATAGTTTTCCAAAAGTTTTAAAAACCTTTTTGTTCCTTCTCGTAAACCATATGCTCTGATACCAAATGTAACACCCCACCTCCGCCAGGGTGGCTCTTGCAAGCACTCTGACTTTGGAGGGGCGTTTGAATCAGGTAAACATGCATAATGATATATCAAGGCAGAACAAGAACATATGTATATATGTAAACAGAGTAAATAAGATAAGTAAAACAGCGGAAGATTTCAAACTATTTCAAAACAAGTCTGGTACAACATAATGTCAACTTTCCAAATACACAAGTCTAGATAAAAACAACATCACTGAAAAACTGAAATACATAAGTACTATCCCCAAAATAAGTGATAACCATAGCTAGCTTCATGTCAAGACCGTACATGAGCTAAAATCCCACAAGCAAGCGATCAGAAATCCAAGCTAAGCTCCAATATTCCCACCCTGAGAACCTGGGGGGGGGGGGGGAACGGAAGAAAAGAGGCAAAAGGAAAACAGGTCAGTCAAAAAGACTGAGTAAGCCCTACTACAATCAATGTAAACTGGTAAAGTTAACTGTCATGAGAAGTAGGGATGAACATAAGGATAACAACATACTAGCATGATGATTAACTAACAAGGTAGATAAAGGTGTCATCGCATAATCAGGTTTAAGGTTTTTGCACCACAGGTGTACTAGCAAACTAACATGACTTGAATAAACAAGTATTGATCCCTTGGCCCAAGCTTTGGCCCAATAACATGAAGTGACCCTAATACGCGGTCCAACCAAACGGTCTAGTCGATCAGCTCCCTATAAGCCTAACTCGTCACGTGTTGGTGTCAATGCGGCCCAAACATAATTGTAGTCAGACTGTGCAGGGTCTCCCGTCGGGTGTATCAAGCCCTAGGGTGTCAACCCCTGGACACCATAAACATAAGTGCACAGTCTCGATCTACTGGTACCCGTGCATGTTTTCCCCGGCTTCGGACTATGTGCACGACCATAGTCCGCCCGGAACTACACCGGCGTACCACTCTGCCGTCGTTTTTGGTCTCTTACCTCAAGTCCAGTAATTGTGCCCCCCACCCTAGCCTAGACCCTAGGGTCTTAATGATACGAACTTGGGATTACTGCTGGAGTGGACCCCCATTGCTAGGATTTTCTAGTGGGTTAAGTACGGTTTAACCCTTTTACTAATCATGGATTAACTTGGTTAAGTGTAACGATGAGTTCACGACTTAACCCTGATTAATCTACCAAGCCCAAATTGGTTAAGTATTAAGTGGACCATGACTTAACCCTAATCATGAGGCATTAATTAATTTAATGTGCCTTAACCTCTCACATTAGACCTTGTTGTGGTTACTAGTTAAGCCGGGCGGGTCCGGGTAGCTTTACACCCCAACTTGGTCTAACCTCGGGTTCAAGGTACAACATGACCAACTTCTCACATTGGGTCCTATTGTTTGTAGCAACTAGTTAAGCCGGTCGGTTCCGGGTAGTTTTACGCTACAATCTCAACCCAACCTCGAGTTGGTCACACTTATATTTTCTAAGTGTCATGTCCATCATGTTTCCAAAACACATTACAAGTTTTCAAGCATTTGGGTAGACCTAACTTAATAGGTAAATTCCCAATGGGTAGACCTAACTTAATAGGTAAATTCCCAATCTTATGTTTTTATGTCTTTTAAGTTTACCCAACCCCAAACGCAATCCCATCGCTTACATATCGCAATAGCGCATAAAGGATAGAAAGAGGGAACTTGGCATAATCATGACATAAAGGTGTTGAAGCCACAAGTTTAACATGGTGGCATATGAAATGTACATATGTTCATATACTTGCATATTACATTTTTAGGCCTCAAAAGCATGCATAAAACCAAACTTAGCATATTGGTGATACATGGTGATAAATGAAATGTAGAAATGGCCATAAGTTCGCATTTAGCCTCACATGCAAGTTATCATAAGAGATATGATAACTTACATGTTGCCAAAATGCAACCTTTAGCATAAAGCTTGAAGCTTTATGTTCATATACTCAAGGTAAGCTTGCATAACATGATAACATGAGTAAAATGATTCACCCAAACTTGCATAACATACATGGCAAACTTGCATATCATAACATAGCAAACTTGCATAACATAACATGGCAAACTTGCATATAAACTTGCATATCATAACATGATAAACTTGCATATCATAACATGGCAAACTTGCATAACATAACATGATTAGCTTGCATATCATAACATGGCAAACTTGCATAGCATAACATGGTAAACTTGCATATCATAACATGACAAACTTGCATAACATAACATGATAAACTTGCATATCATAATGATCAACCAAACTTGCATCATTCATTTAACTTTAGAGTTTAAATATGAAAGTAGAAAAGGGCTTACAATGCTTATGAAGACACAAAAATATGACAAAGCCCTTATGCAATCAAATAGACCCAAAATGCAAGCTCTAATAGAAAAACCCTTGAGCAAAAATGATCAAAACCCTTGCTTTATGATGTAAATATGGAAACTTGACTTGAATGCAAGCTAATGATGCTCATACAAGCTTGAAAACACTTGTATACATGGAAAATCTCTCATAGAAATTTATTTAGAATTTTATGAAGAGAGTGGAGGCCATGAGAGGAATGATTTTGCCATAGTTTAGTTGTATGAATGAATAATGATGATTTAGGGTTAGGTTAGGGGCTTATTTATAGAGATTAGGATTAGTTCTAGCCTTAGGATTAAACCCTAGTTCCAATCTCAGCCCTCAAAACCGAATCTGGCCCTAAAACCTAACCAAAACCCCAAAATGGTGCACCAGGCAAAACTGCCCAGCTGAACCCAGTCGACAGGGCTGTCGACTTGGGTCCAACCAAGTCGACTCCCAAGTCGACAGGGCTGTCGACTTGGGTGCTCTGGCAGGAATTTTCCCGCCTGGCCCAATCTGACCTAATTTCCAAATTCAAACTTGAATTTGAAATCTGTTTTTACTTTGAATTTTTTTGAAAACTTCGTTGGGCCTTAATCGGGTCATACGGACTCCGATTTTCGAAAACTCGGACTCTATTTCACGTATTTTTCCGAGACGAACGCAATGGCATAGCCCGTTTCCCTTGATTCAGATTTATAAATTAAATTCTGCCTCGATTTACGTTATAACAGGTTATTGAAAATACGGGTTGTTACAAATACAGTGTATATATTGGGGATTAATGAAATGTTTTGATAATTCCCAAACAAAAGTGTCCCAGATAACTATATTCTACCCATCATTAATATTATTAAATGATACCCTAATTAGAAATATATTTATGACGAAACTCTAAAATACTTAAATCATTCATTTTATGTTCTAATAAACCAACAATATTTGGTTTTTTAGTAGCAATAAGATTGGAGAAGTCCAGTTTTCTTTCGGGGGAATTAAAACCCCTTACATTCCAAGAAATTATATTCATTATGAAAAAATATATGTAAAAATATTTTTTTTATATTTAAAGGATACTATAAAACATATCGTTGCACTTGTCCTGATGGATCAGGACTTCTGTCTTCATCCATAGACTTTGTGTCTTATCGGACTGTGAGTTGTGTTGATCCTTTTTTTTTTGTTGAAATAGGTACTTTAAATATTGAAAATAAAAGGGGTACGTCTTAAGCATGCAGAGAACAAACAATGGTAGGATCATTAAGTATACATCTTCATCTAAAACCATCATACATTCTCTATTTGTTCGTGACAAACAAAGACAAAAAATACAAGGAAAAACATAATAGCACTAGTCTTGCGAGACTGCATGCATCAACTCATCAGTTATGACATTTATCTCATTCTAGTATATAGATTCACTGCTACTTCCCGTATGCAAAGTAAGAATTGTGGTTTATTATGTTTGGGAGAATATTTGTGATTGTCTTCATTCACTTCATTTTCTTACCTTTTGACTTTAACTGTAATACCATATTTTTCCATGTAGGGTTATCAATCATACCATCGGTTGTTATACTAAACTCGAAAGGAATATCTTCCTGATGTTGCTTCCTACGTACTTCATTTAGATTTAGAATTAAGTCTACTAAAGAGTATCATGAAGGTTTCAGATTGTGAATAATTTCCACGGATATCCGCCATATTTGATCATCATTCTGATGTGATTTAGCCTTTGAATTATTGTTATTTTTAGGTGCATTGGAAGTCTATAACGAAGTTAAATTGGGCTGCAAGTCCATGTGTATATTGGGTCTAACTTGGTCATAGCTAGTCCAATTATTTCCATTATTTGTATATTCTATACATTTTCACAAAGCGGTTTGAATTTTTTTTATCCATTATCAAAGACCTCAAGTGTAGCACTATAATTGGTATCAGCATTACTAATTGCTACATGTGTAGAACCATTCATTATTTGTACATTATCAATATCCAATAGATTGTTATCATTTCTCTAACAAGTCATTTCTTTGGGTACCCTATTTTTTCCAAAGAGACAAATCTTTGTTAGATGTCCAAAATGGGAATTTTTTTGGCACACATGACAACGAAAGTATCGTATAACAACTATAGTTTTACAACTGTAAAAAGCCAATTGTAATAAATATTTTTTTACAACTGTCATTTCTTGAAAGTCATAAAAAACATATTTTTAACAACTCTTTTATTTTTCCAGTTGTGATAGTTGTCTATTACAACCTTTCGTTTTTTCAAGTTGAAATTGATGCCTATTTTTGACAACTCATAATTTTTACTACTTGTAATAAATGACTATTACAACATTTAATTTTTGTTAGTTGTAATAGATGCATATTTTGAACATAACATAATAATTAACTTTAATAATTAATATTCTATTATAAGTAAGAAGAAATAAGTACTATTAAGAATAGTTACTATTATAAGTAATATTTAATTTCTAATTTTTTTTAAAAAAATTCATATTATATTTAATATATTTGTTTGCTTATTAATTCTAACCTACAATATTTAAATTTGGATGAAAATTTGATTATGACAAACATAAATTGTTTGTGCCTTGTAAAGAAAAAAAATACGAACTATCCTGTTAACGCAAACGATGAAATTTAGGCGGGAGGCTTAAAATATTGGCTCCAAAGTTATCTCACATGCTGTATTTTTCCCCCTTATGTGGACCGACCTCCCATTATTCTTCCCTAAATCAAAATCGATCCCCGACTTCTTCCTTCTTCAAGACAAACTTGCATCCCCATTAACTTCCATTACTGCTACTTCCACTTTTGAACCAACCTTTATTTTCTTCAACTCTAGTTTCCTCTTAACTTTAGTCTTTTATGCTTTGATTCAGTTCTCTCTCCGATTTCATCTGGGTCTACCTTTTTTCATCTTGCTGAACCTTTCATCCTCCTTAAGCACCTTTCAAGACTGATTTCACCTGACCAGGCATTATTTGGATGTTGTCCAGGGGTTGGGTTGACGTAAAGGCCGTCCTGGTTTATTTTGTATCGGTTTTACCTTCAATTGGTAAGGAATATTTTGGATATTTTTGGGGTTTGATTTGCTGGATTGGGGATTTTTGTTGGGAGTTTGTAGTTTATTCTTGGGTTGCTCCACTATGCTCACTGTTCACCACAGCGATGGATGTTTCCACGGTGATGTTTTATGGCGAGTTGTGGGGTTATTTTGTTTATAATCCTTCATTCCCTTGGTCGTGTCATGGTCTGCGTATGCTATAGTCAGTTCTATTATGTAAATGCTTTTGGCATCTTTGTGCTTTGCCTGTGTGGTTTCAATGGTAGGTTCACTTTTCTTGTTTTTACATTGAATTTATAACTACTCATATAATTTATGTTACTTAATTTTGGTGCACACATAATTTTCTTGTCAAGATCCCTTTCATGGCTACAACCATCAAGTGACATCCTTCCCATATAAGAAACTGTACCCACTCATAGTTTCTTTTCCCGTAAGTATTTCTTAACTTGATAAAATCAAGGTTATAGGATATCTTGTTTAATTCTTCGTTACAATGTGTGTGTGTGTGTGTGTGTATAGAGAGAGAAAGACAAAGAAGTTTTTTTTCAATCTAAAAGTTGAGTCAAAATTAAATCGATTTATAATATGTTATTTATAGTATTGAACTTCTTCGTTGTTGGTCTTATTTGTGTTCTGTCTATTCACTAGTCAAATTATGTATTTTGTTCTCACTCACTACTTGAGTGTGATTGACAATTTACTCATTGCATCCAAGTCAATGTCATATTCTTGTTTGGTGCTATTTTGTGGTGATGAGGATGTCCTACTAACAATCAAACAGTGGTAGTTTTCTATGTTTTTATTTTTGAGGCCTAGCAATGGTAGTTTTGTTAGACAAGACTTTTCTGTGCCATTTTGGTTGAAGCAAAGGTAACATGCAAACACATGCATGCTGAAATCCTTTGATTCCTGCTGCTCCAAGGCAGAAACAACTTTTTTTTAAAGGAAAGTAAATTTTATTCATAGTAAAAAAAAATACAAAGACTGTTACAAGATATCTAAACTTAATGCACTAAAACTTGCAACACAAACTTACTCCTCGACTATACAAAAATGAAAAAAAAACAATAAAAGTAAAACTATCCTTTAACAATAGAAGCATGTTCTTATTTTGCAAGACTTTGTAGGGTTTATATTTTTTCTTAAAATTTTAGTATTGTTCTTCATAAGTCACAATCTATCCTTTAACACAATCATCTTTAAAGCAGTTTGATCTCTGAGGGTTCATATTTGGTCCAAGAACATGTATAACATGAGTTACTCCCTTTTTTGTAGAGAGGAGAAAAGGATGAAAGAGGAATTTCAACAAAATTTCCATGTGTTAATGTATCAACCCTCTCCACCGTAGTAGTTTCCAGGTATACACTTGATGTGTTGATTATTGATGCATTCTACTCCACCTTCAGGTTTAGTCCCTTGCATTAATAAATGTTGATGTTATTAATATGAAAATACCAAATATTTGTGTATTTAATCTTTGCTCTTGCATGATTGGTTATACTAGTTAAGTTCTGTTGTCATTGTTCTGATTATAATAATATATTGATCTTTATTTAGTAAAAAGAAATTAAAGAAAAGAAGAAGTTATATACAAATTATGTATTGATCTGTAATTTGTGTGGGTAGATATGCAGCTAAATATTCTGATACTAGAGTATATCATCATTTGAGCATGGTGAAGTTTTTGTGTTAGATGATAGTGCTGAGGTAAGAAAATTTTGTTTAATTTAAGTTTATTAGTGAGCTAAATTAAAATTATGCTTGGAAATTATGATCTTTTGCATTCATATTATAATTTCACTAATTTATATCAGGTTACATGTTGTTGTAAATCTGGACAAGTGAATCCCTTTCAAGCGGATGTTAGTTTTTGTAATCATCATTTTCAATGAAAAACTGATATATATATATATATATATATCACTGCGGTGATGTATGATTAATTAGTTTTGTATTTTAAATATAAAATTGTAACATTTTTTGCATGAATAGATCCGATGCTTTGAATTTATATCTGTTTGTTTCTTGTTTATCCAGCTCTTGTTGCGTTTGCGAATGTGTTAAATTATAGTTGTAATAACATGTATTACAATTGGTAGAAATAGTTGTAAAAATCACGAAGTCACAATGGTGTATAACAGTTGTAGTAGGTATAGCTGCAACGGTGCATAACAGTTGTAAAAGATTTTTGTTTATTACAACTTCTTAAAATACGACGGTGTAATCATCATTCTGAAAAGTCTTTTACAATTGTTTTACTTCGTTGTAATATGGTGATTCTGTTATTGTGGTATTCATTCATGTCCAACTAGTCGTATAAAAAAGTTCATTATTTTTGGTAATAATGGGAATCTCAGTTAGAAATTTAAAATCATTACTAATTTTTACCAACAAACGAGCAAAAGAAATTTTAATCATACCTTTTGTATATTGGTCCATCTTAATGGGATTTCCTAACACTAAGGCAATTATATTAATCATTTTGCTAACCAAAAATCTATTTTTAGACTAAAAGAACATACCCAAACTAGAATAGTTTGTACAATTCTTTGTTTAACTCAAAACTTGACACCCATTTTTTCTTTATCTTGAGTATTATATCATAAAAATTGGGACCCCTTCCAATATTCTTTCACATTCTTCCTTACTATCAAATTTAGTAACATAGAAACCATTGTGTTCGGTACGGATATAGAAATCACATTAAGGCTTCCAAAGTCTTTTGATATAAGATCTAAATAATGGTAATATGACGAGATTCGCCTACATAAATAACAACTGGATTATCCTAATATCATTTTGCTATGTCAATCGCAGAATTAGTTATCCTAACACTTCTTTTTTCATTAAGGTCAATACAGTTAAGGAATTTATGAAGCGTAGAGATTGGAATGTTTTCCTCGACTATCACTGTCTTTCATGGCCTAGATTGAGTATTTAAAGGATTCTGAGGTGTGTGTGTGTGCATTATTTCAATCTCCTGACTTTCTTCCTGAAGTGTTGTGTAGTTGATTCGAGTTAAGAGGTGGAAGTGTATGGTATTTGCTATGAAATATTTTAATTTTTGAATTTGTTCACGAGGGAAGCTGATTGGAGTCGTAAAACCTTCCCTATTGCACCCAGCCTAGTCCATGAACACCACATAAGTGACCGATCTTAGTGTATGCACATGGTAAGCTCTTAGCATGTCATTTTGGGTTTCGAGCCTACATCACTATTGTGAAATACTGTATTTTTGACAGAAAATTATAGTTCTTATTTACAATAATTTCTCTTTGTGAAAAAGCAATAGGGATCTGAAATAGTGTTGGAGATTTCTTCTAATTGCTTCTAGCTATCATTTGAGTTATTCCATGATTACTTGCATCACTTTAGGGAGGAATCAATTTATTATAGGACTGTTTATGTCAATTTTTCAAATTGCACCTAGAAAAAATTGAACGACATGCTTTCTCGACCACTCGGAAATCGACACAAATACACCCACGATACTCACGTGCTGCAAAACCAAGTGCCAAATAAGCAAATTGTTTGTAGTAAGAAAGAAAATAGATAAAGAACAGAATCTTGCACAGCGGAAAAATGTATATATATTTCATTATAAAAATGTTATAGCAGAAACATTAATATTACCTATCTAAGTGAAATTTTATCAGCATAGATAGTTATAGAATATGTCCTCATAAACACTAAAAGAAACCAAGTAAAGGTGACCATCTTCAGCTTCTTCATCTCCACGCTCCATCTAATCAATCCGAGCAAAACCAAAGAAAAACCTAAGCTGATCGGAGAAAATAGAGACACCCAAAGTTTAAGAGAGAAAAAACTCTGGGTCAGTCTTGGGACTAGTGTGAGAAACTTAAGTTTGTCATTTGAAAATGATGGTATTTTATATGACCACAACTACACATAAACGTGACACAAATTTTTACCTTATAATAATCGAATCATTGCTATGTCAAAATTGTCTGATATTGTTATTAATGGCATACAGAGTAAAATAAATTGGCCAAAGACTGAATTAGTACCATCATTAAATTTTGCACTCCTAATAGAGCTCTATAAACAAAATCGCAAGCTCTTAGGGGAATGGCCAATAAACTGGGGAGGTAAAAGAATACATTTTAGTACAGTACACCTCTAGAATGATGCACGGTGGACCATTCTCCTCCGCTCTTCTGGAAAATCTGTGACAATTACATAGACCCCCCCATTGTGCTCTTCCCGAATATGTCATCACCTTGGTCATAACCCAACTATCTTCCTGAAACATCTCTTTTTGAACTACTTGACATATAATGAGTAATATAGAAGGATGACAATCGTCTTCTGTTGGGCGCTACCAACTTAACCTTACGACATTCCATTTTTTTTTGCTAACCACAATTGTTGAGCTTAGAGATCTCCAATTACCTTTTTCTTCAAGCACGTTCTTAACATTGAATATCATATTGCTAAATCCATCACACACCACTAATTTCCACTAACGTATAAACTCTGAGCTTATATGTCTCAGAGAAGGGTGTATACAGTATAGGAGACTTAATTCCCACACCACCAAGTAGATACATATTTATACAGATTAATAAACGTGTATTAAGGGTGCAACGTCAGACATTCATCCACATAAGTCGTCTTGCATTTAGACAAACCAAAGGAATTACTCTCGCTAGATCATGTGATCTAGAAAAGAGCGGCCTTTGCACAGAAGTTCTGAATGCAGAATTACAACCAGTTTGTAATATTAGAAATCCCTTGAGGGTCAGTGACAACAACCCATCATTTGGTCTCCATAATTATTCATTCTTCAATCTTCAAATTTGAAACGTTTAATTGATCCAAAGTGGTTTTACGATAGGAATCACCTAAATCTTGTATCGTCCTCTTAAAATCAATCATCATGAAAATACTGTTTAAATAGTGTTGGATGTTGGGTTCTCTTTATTTCTTAATTTATTTCTTCATGAAACATATTTTAGAGATGTATAATTTCAAAAAAATAATTCAGAGATATATATAGAATCATTAGTCCTCATTCATTAAGTCATTTTGAATGATAAGTCTATTTTAGTATAGTAGATCCACAGAAATCATACTTATCTTACTTGTTATCAATTCCCGTGTTAAATCCCGACTATTCGTTGTATAACCATGTGAACACCTTTTAAATTCTTATGGATAGTAGGGATTCCCTCCTTGGAATTTGATACTAAATGAAAAAAAAATCATCTTTAGGAAATTTGATTTATTTATCTTTAAATTTTTTGAATTTTTATACTTAACTTATTTCCTAAATTTTGACCTTATCCATCCCTCGCTCAAGAAAGGGCAAGGTAAGCAGGGCATTTGGTTCCTTGGTTAAGCATCCACATTTGTATCTTATAAATAGAAAAATTAGGTTTACTCATTGACTTATTAGAGCCAAGATTAAATCAATTGCTTATTATACCTTTTTGATTTGGTTAGTTAATATCTACAAATAATTTATAGATCCTCAAAACCATCACCAAATTAATTTATTAATCATTTAAAAACATTTACCAAAGATTTGGAGAAGATTTGTTAAGTTTAAACTTTACTTTTAATCATTATTGAAAAGTGTTGCAGAAAGTGCCATTTTAGCTTAATTCAATAAAACGACTTTTTTATCATTGAAAAATTCATATATTCTACTTAAATAACTTTTAAAGCTTTTTAATTGATTTATAATATTTATTCTATATTTTTTGAATTTAAAAATTCATTTCAAATAATTTCATTTTTAGGATTTCGAACTGTAAAATCACGTTGTTTTTCAAAACTTGTTTTTGACATATTTCAAAATTTATTCAACAGAATCTTGATATTTTGACTTGCTAGAAGCTATTGCTATAAAAGTTTTAAAAAAATTACTAGAAAGAATTTGGATTCATATTTCTTGATATACAAAAGGTTCACTTTTTATGTAGTGAAACCATGAGTTGTTGTTTTGGGACACACTAAAATTTCTTCAAAATTTTAATTCTTTTCGAACTTCTCATTTACACTTAAGAGTGCTTATAATTCATTTCTAAAATCTTTCAATTCGTTTTTGAGAGGTTTAGTCGTTCCATTTTCACAATTTCATTCAATAAAGGAAGGTGGTTTCCTTTGTGTTTATTGACGTGTATTTAATGTGACTTGTTAAAACAACCATACAATCAATCATATTATCACATCAACCTAATACTCAATCATCACGACATACATAAGAATCATTTAACATGCACATTTCATTTAACATGCACATTTCATTTAACATACTCATAACAATCATTTTACTTCATTATCATATGTACAGTTAAAGTCGTTTAACGTTTAGTTTTCCACCTTCACTGGTTCTTAATGTTCCTAAAATCGGCTACATCTCCGCTATGATTGCACCTAAACCACAAGAAGTAGTTCTTTCTTCTTTCTTAAGCTTTGATTGCCTCCTTCCTTCCTCCTTTCTTATGGCTTAAGGTGAACAAGATGATTTTTGGTCTTCAAATCTTCGTTGAATGGTGTGTGGCTTATGAATGTGGATCAGAAGAGATTCAACGATAGGTCCGTTGTATTTTGGATACTCATTAGAGTAGTGAGTTATTTTCTATATGTTTTATTATGTTTTCTATAGTTTAGAAAGCACTAGATAGCTTTTGAAGGAGGAAGAAGAGAATATTTGGTGTAAGGAAGTGAATGAAAGTGGATGGGTATTTATAGGAAACATTTTGGAATAAAATAAGAGACCAAAAATTCATGAAATTTCCTTGCCCTCTCACCATTATTTTTGGCCTTAACATATCCTTGTGGCATGTCCCATCATGTGTAAGAGCATGGTGGAGTTATAGTAAAGATGTGTAAGGATATGTAGTGTGTAAGATTATGGTTAATATTTTAATAAAAGTAAACCATTTTTATTTTTATTTACCTATGTTTTCTAAGATTTTCATTAGATTAATTAATATCCTTATTAACTTCTTACGTATATTTATACGCGTATTTGTATGTATGTTACATCTTTGCATAACTTCTATTCGTCAAACCGTTCAAACTCCAGAACCCGTTCATCAGCAATATTTTTAGTTTTCATTTGAATTATTTATCCGAGTAAACAGAATTCAAAAATAACTTACTTATTATATTTAAATAATTAAAACATGATTATTTAGTCATTAAATCCATATTAAATAATATTTATTCATCATTTTTATTCAAGGTTTTACTAGTAAAGCAATATCGATTTTTCTTATATTTTCCGGCCAAGTATATTCCCTTATATAACTTGTTCAACAATGATATGTTATCACCATATGACATACATAAAATGATTTCTTATCATTTAAAATATTACTGAATAATTATTAAATCAGTATATTCTTCATTTAAATCCATAAATCGATTATTGAATATAATTGATGTCATCAATACATTTAATTTTTCAAAATTAAGTATAACATTTTTTACATTCTTCTTTAATTATTAAAATAAATTTATTTATCCAGAACCATTTACGATTCTTATGAATAGAAATCTATTTTTTTTATAAAACGATTTCAGTCATTTTGAAACTATTTCCCTAGGGAAGTATTTTCCGGACTAATTTCCCCAAAATGATTTCATTATCATGTTCCTTACCTTTAACTTCATTATTAGTTGGAAATAATCCATTATTAAATATTAAAGTAATTTAAATATCTTTAATTAAGGTGACCAAATTCTAGATTGTTTCATTGTCCCTCCCTTAAAAGATTTCGCCATCGAAATTACACCAAAACAAACCCAAGGTAATTTTAGCCAACATTTTATTTTGCTTAATTTATGTAGATCATCCATACACAATATCTAGTTTGATCTTTGTTTCGAATCCACAAATTCTCCTTTTGAACTAGTATTGATCATTCGATCCTTTGGTGCAGACTCTGATTAGGCTCTTTGATCAGAAAACTTTTATTTCCTTGTACGGTTCCCAACTATGTTAGAAAATTTAAGTTTTCAATAATACAACCTAACCCGTATTCTCCATCTTAAGTCGAATGATAAATTCTCTTTTGGATAGGTGTAAACACCTCAAGCTCCGTACTCGAATCCAGATCAATATACAAATAAAATGATCTACGTGTAACCTACAAGTTTATACTATAAGTTTCCTGATAATCAGTATCCTTTTCACATTCAAATATTGTGTTGTTTCTCCAAATTTGCATACATTTTATAATTTATGTTCATATATAATGCTTTGTTATGTCCTACAAGTATATATAAACATCAACTATGTTTTCTTAACAAGCATGCTCAACAAATTTTCTTCTTAACTTGCTATCTTCTTAAATCAAGTGTCATGTAAAATTGACTTTATATCTTCACAAACATTTCAACATTAATATTTTTTGGTCCAAAAATGCCTCTTTTTTTCCATAATATATATTTTATATATCCACATATTCATATTTTCAATATGTTTGCCTAAATAATAATAAAATAATTTAAGGGTTCTCACCATAGTGCTAGTATTACGATTGAAGAGGGATACATGTAAAGCGACCATCAGTTTATAAAAATATATGTTTCCTTACCCAAAGTTTACCAGCTTCAAGTCGCACTCCTTTCACCCATATTTTCCTGCATAGAAAGCTCTTGCATCATATAAATATTATGCTGCTGCTGGACATGGATGCTCAGGAATTCGGATACAAGCTTAAACAGATCTATTAGTCCCCGGAACTTTAAGATATTCAAACTTTGGCTTCAAATTCCTGTAACATAGAGCTAGAGCAAAAGATGAGCCCTCTAAGAAATATGACTGGGAAAGACAAGGAACTCCAAACTGTTGGCCCTCAACCTCCGTAACCTCCAGCTCCACAAGCACCATCATATCCAAGGTGGCAAGCAATACCAGGGAAAAGCATCAGAACTCCTGCTCCATCACTAACTTCAGTAAACCCATTTTGGGTTGAAGTACCAAAATCGCCAACTGCTCCATGCTGCCCAAATCCAAAACCTAAAAACCAGAATCTGCACAACTAGCAAACGACATAAGATCTAATAGGGGAGTGTGCGAAAGTGTTAAAAGCAGCAGAACACATAAACAAGAAAAGATAAAATTAACCAATACCTTCCCTGGGAGTGGTCGTTGCAGATGAAACATCAAAGGTAACAGCCAACCTTGTAGAGCGGGAGTCCAGGATGCCCCTGAAAGGCCTACCTTCGAAACGCAAGAAATACATCGTCCCTTACTTTTAAAATAATTGTAGGAGGGTCCATAAGCACTTCATCAAATACTGCCTTATTCCGCAAGTACCAGATGTGCTAACATACAAGACAGGGAATCAGCAAAGGAGAATCGATCGTAAAGATTTGCCTGAGATGGTGGACCACCAGAATCTCAGTAATCCTTAAAGCGGGGTGGCATTACCTCGACAATCCATCAGATTCTCGAAGTAATTCTAGACAAATCTGGCACAATTCCTCGAGAAGAACACATGAAAAGAGGATTCGGAGAATCCAAAACTGCAACACCTGCACCTGGACATGAAACGGATGTCGATTCTCCGAAGGTTCTCATCTATTGGTGAACCGTTATGGAAGGTTTTCCACATGAACATAAAGACCTTCGGGGACATTTCAAACGAATGAGAAAAGATGGAGAAGCGGACCAGGAGTCCGAACTGAATTCCACTTCGCTTTAAGTGAGAACGGACTACTGTCCCAAATGGTTCCACCCCCGAGTGCATCTGTTAAGGCATTCACCGATTGCATCCTTTTCCACGTCTCAATAGTGTAGGACGGAACACCAGTGTAATTCATACCAGCAAGCCTGTGGTACTTAGCATGGAGAAACGCCGCCCAAAAGGAGTTGTTTGCTCCAAACCTCGCCCATAGCTTGTAAGCAAAGGCCAAAAACATTTCAACATTATGTTCTTAATCAATTTCAAGGTTTCAACTTTCCAAATTCACTGAAAATCTTGACTCATTTAATCATTGAAATTCTACCAAGTTACTTCTTATAAGATGATGTTCATCCTTATAATCTCAATGTATAGACTATAAGTGTCTATAAATAACCTAGCAAATATTAATAATTTGGTAATCATATATTTACTTAATCATATGAGAAGTTTAAATCATTTATTCTGGTTTATGTAGTTACTACTTTGGCATTATATAATTGTTCATATTAAATTTCTTTCAAAAGGAAACTTTAGAGCTAAATGTCGGATTTCAATCGTATCGATTGAGCAATACCCAAGTGATCCAAGGAATTGGGTACCATCGATAATATCATATATCCTCTAAAGAAAGGTAATACTTCAGAGAAGTTCTTGGCAAACGTACACATCTCCTGTTCATTTTATCACTTTCGAGCCACTTGAACTAGAACTCTTTTTTAGAAATCATCTTTTTAAACACCAGGATTTAATTTCACAAACTTCCAACTTAGATCCTTTTTAGTGCTATTATAAACATCTTGTAATAAAACAGTGAGATTCTGATCACAAGATGTTCACTATTTATAGTTTTAGTAACTACACTTTCTCAATAAATCCTAGGTAAAGTTATTTCTGTACTAGTTTCAAGAAAAATCATTTATCCGAAAATCGTTGAAACCATTTCATTTTTATTTTGGTTTAAATTCATTAATAAACAATTTCATCCAAGTTCAATTATTGCTCGACATGTGTAGGAAAATGATAAGATTACTCCTATCTAAACAAAGTAGTTAACACCCATAAACAGGTCGGGTATAACCATAAATTAATCAATAATAGTCAATGCTTGCAAGTGGATAAGCATGATCGATCAATCAATAAATTATAATAATTACATGTCATCATTACTTGTTAAATTTTCTATAAAACTATGCTTAATTTTGAAAAATCCCTTTATACAAAAAATACATGAATTCTTGGTTAAAAAAAATTTCATTTACCACATTAAAAACAATATCATGTCAGATGAGTTGTTCAAGTGTTTTTGGAATTCTTATCGAAACAAGGGTTAGTCATTGGACTCGAATCCAAAATTCATACTTAACTAATTGAATAACTCAATATAAAAACATTTTTTATTCAACAACAAATACACTTATGTGTGTGTATATACACACACTCAGAACTCAATCTGGAGTATTACTAACTCTATCTCTAATGTGTTACTCATCCTAGGTTATTGTTAACTCCATCTTTGATGAGTCTTTTGCCCGAATCAAGCTGAGTTCTTCGCTTAGCCTAAGGTTTTATACTAAATGAAATTTATTTGGTATGATATTCACATGATAATTAGACCTTAATAATAAATGAACCAAGGCTTTGAAACCGAATGTAACGATCTACTTCCTTGACACTTGGAAATCAGCCCAAATACATCCATGGTATCCATGTTCCATAAAACGTAGTGTCGAAGAAGAGAATTGTTTAAGGTAAGAAACAAAATATGTAGAAAAAAGAAAGGAAAAAATAATGCATAGTGGAAAAATGTATATATATTTTATCATTAAAATGTTAAAAAGGAAACTCTGAGCTTACTTATCAGAGTGCCTGAACAGTGATAGAACATGTCCTCAAAAATGCTTAAATTAACTAAGTAAAGGTGACTATCTTTATATTCTTCAAGTCCAAGTCCAATCAAATCGATCCAAGTAAAACCTGAGCTATTAGGTTGTCCAGAGAAAATCGGGGCACCTAAAGTTTAAGGGAAAAATAAATCCGGGTCAGTCATAGGACTGGTGTGAGAAACTTAAATTCGTCATTAGAAAATAATGGTATCCTATAAAACCACGACTACACATAAACATGACATGTGTTTTTACCTTATGTTAATTGTTGGGGAATGGAGTTTTGATGACAACAACGTTATTTCAACATTAATTGATTATAAAATATATACTAACACTTTTGTCTAGAATGTGTATATATATATACACACATATGCAGGATTTATGTAATGAAATTTTACAAAAGAGTGTACAGTTTAAAGATATCAGAGATTCAGAGTTCAGAGAAATTTCAAGACTCATGAGTATTCAATATTTCAAGAGTTCACGAGTTCAAGACTAATATAGTTATAGAGTCTAGATTATGTAGTCTCTAAATAACACTCCAGGTTCAAATTCTAATTCTAATTTTCAAATTCCGTTTGCAAATTCTATCTTTAGTCCTCTCTATTTTATTTTCTATCTTTTATATTTTCCTTTCTTACTTTACTTTTGATTTCAATGCTAAGTTTTATATATTTATATTTTCATACTTTATATTTATATATAATTTTCAATCTTATAGTTTTATAAATATATTATATAGTTTATATTTATGTTTTCATATGATTTCCTATTTACAATATTACTTTATAACACTATATTATTATTCAAGAATTTCCAGAATTATATTTATATCAAAACACTTGAAAATGCTCAAAAATTAAATTTACACTGAGCATATGTCGCCATATATAAAACTCTATGTCGACATATAACTGTCATTTTTTCAATTTTGAAAGAAAGTGTCTTTTCACTAATTGTGATGGTTCTGAAGCATTGCAACATTTCACACACTATATAAAGGGCTTGAATTCGAATTTTTAATCATCTCTTCTTCTCCACTTTCACTTTGCTTCATTACACCATTTTTCTTTTATCATTTTTGTGACTTCTACACATACACTCTGCCGTATTCAATTCTGTTTTCACCAATCTTCTTCTCTATACACTCTCTACTCACTACTCTTTGAATCAATTGCTATTGAAGAGGTATAAGGCTATTTGTAATTGTCTGATTCGTATTTGGGGTTAAACAATGTATCCCTTGTAGCCGTGAAATCAAGGACTGGTAATAAGTGGTATCCCTTGTAGCCGTGAAACCAAGAAGGTTGGAATTGGTGGTATCCCTTGTAGCCGTGAAGTAAGGAGGTTGTAATTGGATATTGATATAGTAATAAAACTCTATGCAATCCAGCGTTGCGTGGGATTGGATGTAGTAGCAATCCGAATCAGTATAAAATCCGGTGTGTTCTTTCCTTTTCTACATTTTTATTTTTGTTTATTTTGCATCTGTGTTTGATTCTGCATCTGTGGTTGTTTTTGTGGTGTTTAATTCATATAGTTTATCACATATATTTTAGATTTTGTTTAAATTCTCAAAAACTATTCACCCCCCTCTAGTGTTTGTTTTGCCTTAACGATCCTTTTCGCAATCCCTAACAATTGGTATCGGAGCAACGTCTTTCAAAAAGTTCATAATCTGATTTTTGAAAATAGTGATAATGGCAACCAACACTGGTAACAATAATAATTTTTTGTAGAGGGTCAGTCCACTGTTAGACCACCACTATTTAATGGTAATAATTATTCATATTGGGCGTGTTGAATGAAAATATATTTATAGTCAGCAGGATTAGACACATGGAATAGTAACAAAATGAATTTGTTGAACCCACAACTTCTTTTGCACAATAGACAAATGAACAAAAGGCTGTTGCACAAAGCAATTCTAAAGCCATGAATATGTTATTTTGTTCATTAGATAGGAATGAGTTTAATAGGGTGTTTGTATGTAAAACTACTTTTGAAATTTGGAGAACTTTACAAGTTAGTCATGAAGGAACTAGTAAAGTTAAACAAACTAAAATAGCAGTGTTAGTTAATCAATTTGAGTTATTCAAAATAAACGAGAATGAATCTATCTCCGATATGTATTGCCGATTTCAAGAGATAGTGCATTTATTAACAACACTTGGAAAAACTTATTCTGAAGCAGATCAAGTCAAAAAAGTATTGAATTCACTAACTTCAAAATGGGATCAAAAAACTTTGGCAATTGAAGAAGCCAATGATGTCAATGAAATGAAAATTGAGGAGGATTTAATCAGAAATTTGATGTCTTATGAAGTCCAATTACAGAAAAGAAATGAAATCAACTAAAAAGAAATCTATTGCATTTAAGGCAACAACAAATGATTCTGACTTCATTAGTGAAGATGATGAAAAATCAAAACTTATGACAATCATTTTAGAAGATTTCTGAGATATAGAAGGAAGAATTATAATCAAAGAAGTTCAAGAAGTAATGATGGTCGATGTAATAACTGCAACAAACCAGGCCATATAAACAAAATGTGTCCATATCCAGACAAATCGACTCAACAAACAGACAACAGCAATTCATTAAGAAAGAGAAAGAAAGCATATGCAGCAACATTAAATGATTCTGATTCATCATCAAGTAATGAAGAACCAAAAACCTGAAATATAAATATATGCTTTACGACAATTCAGAGTTTAGGAAATATCGGAGAAAAGGATCTAAAAACCGGGTATGCATTAATTAATTTTTATTTTTATTTGGTTGAATGGTTGCTTTGTTTGTTTGCTTTGATTTGTATTTAAAAACTTTAAAATTTAAACTTGAAAATTGAAATTCAAATTTTGAAATTTAAAAATAATATAATAATAAATAACAAATAAATTAATAAAATAAATTATTTGTGTGTTTATTAGGATTAGAAGTATTTCAGAAATCGTTAAACCTAAAATATAAATTGAAAATATAATTTTTCATTCACAAAATTTAATTTTCTTTGAAAGTAGACATATATGTCGACATAAAAATATGTCTATGTCGACATATCTGACCAGTTTTGAAATTCACATTTTGAATTTCAAAGATTTAAACTTTCAAATTTCCCTCTGACTTTTCACCAACTCCCAAGGTCTAAAAAGGTGTCATTTCAATATGAAAAGTTGTGCCTATTCAATTTATATCCATTCAATTTCTATATATACTTCTATTCTTTCTACCTTTCATTTATATTTTAAAACAATACTCTTCATATCTATTCTCTTCAAAACTATCAATTCAATGGCTTCCTCTAGTTCATATCAAAAATTGAAGATAACCAAAACCATCAAAGGCTATCTTCATAATGACATAGAGGATATCAAAACCTATGGTAACTATTTAGCAAGTGCTAAAGTTAACATGGGTGCTTTCGCCATCTTAAGAAAATTTCCCTCCTATGATGTTACTTATATATTTCAACAAAACGAAGTGTTGAGTCTGATTGACTCTCGTGATAACACTGAAATGTGTTATCCCGAACTCGTCAAGATGTTCTACGCGAATCTCAATCACAGATTTTACAAAGGCAACGAAAATCAAATTTGGAGTAGCATCAATGGCATGCAAATTGTCCTCGAGGCCGAACTCTTAGACACTATTCTAAATTATAGAAGCATGAGCTCGGAATTTTCAGATTTTGTTATCGACGAAACCGATTTGGAAACCTTTCATGACATATTTGAATATTGTGCTCCAATGGAGTTCAAAAATCGTTCCTTTCGTCCAAAAAAAAGAATTATCAACCTTCTCCTCCAACATACCATCACCTCCATTCCGGAAATTTTAACAATCCAACCCTCAAAGTTCAAAAGACTCTCTTTGCTATTATAGGTGGGTAGGCTATCAATTGGGCTGAAATGATCCTAAATGAAATTAAGCCTGTAGAATTATCGTCAAGAGAAAACACTCCCTACTATTGTGTTTATCTCACTCGTATTTTCAAGTACTTTAATATTGATCTTCATGGAGAAGAATTCGTGTCTATAAAAGTGTTTGACTCATCAAACATTCATCTCATGCAAATTCCTCTCACTTTCAAACCGTATGAGACATTCGAAGCCAAAGAAGCTCAAATGTCACAAGAACAAGAGCCAATGGAAGTCAAAGAAGAAGAAGAGGCTTCTATTTAAAGTGTTGAGTATCCAACCGATACTAAATGCATTTACAAAGAGATGATTATTCAAAATCAAGTGAAAATGGTCAAAAATCAAAAGACGCTTAACAAGAAACTTTCCAAAGTGACCAAATTCATGGTCAAGATAGGAAGAAAGTTTGAAGTCTCACCTCCCTCATCATCATCATCAGAAAACTAGTCAATCTAGTTTAATCTATCTTTATGTATTCGTTTATATTTTATTTTGAATCCCGTATTTAAGTGTATCTTAATTAGTTGGATGTATTTTCTTTCTATTGAGTAATGAATGGAGTTTTATTTATGTTTAAATTGTCTTTATGTTTCTGTAAAAACTTTAGAACTAATTATAATATAATAGAGTTCTAAAGAATTCAAAATTTGAAAATTTTCAAAAATTTTACTATGATATGCCGATATAAAAATAAGTATATGTCGACATATAACCGCCAGATTTTCAAATTATTTCAAATTTTAAAATTAAAATAACAACCGACATCAATTCAAAATCCAATGAATTCCAGACCCTATTTTAGTCTATTACTTCTGGAAAATTTCATTATTCTATTTCTCCTTCTTCCTTATATATCTCTCATCAAATCCATGGCAAATCCTATTCATAATCTTAGTGAAAATCTAGAAGATACAATGAATTCCTCCAAAAATATTCTCTCTATCATTCTACGAAACCAGTATCATCTCGAACTATGCCAAATAAAGATGTTTGAACAACAAGAGAAGCATTTTGATGCAATGCGATGGCTAATCTCCTCTCTTTTCAAAGACGAAGATAATAATCTGGCAAAGGCTCCTCCAACTAAAGAAGATGAGGATTGAGAAGTCATTAAAAAGGATCCTATCCTTGGAGAAGACGATTGGATTGAAGTCCCAAGAAACGTTTAATTATTCGGTACAATTTGGTTGATTTGTTTGGATTTGATTTGGATTCTATGATTTGAAACTTGCATATATATTAAGACGTATGGTGTAGTGTGATTTGATTTGATTTGGCTTGTATATGTAACAAACATATGTAATTATAACACTTCGATTGGTTTGTATTTATTCACTATATTGCTAGGAATTATTATTTTGTATAGATTAAGGGGGAGTATTCTTTAGATTAGTTACTTATTGTCTTATAGATTTTATTTAGATAGATATATGATTTAGGGGGAGTAGTTTTATAATTTCCTTTTAATAATGCCGAAGGGGGAGAAATTCTAAAATATAGAGACATAATTTATAGGATTCTTATAGATAGGGGGAGTATCTGAAGGATCATCATCAACAGGTATATACAAGTATGATATTTTATAAACTAAGGTTGTCATCATCAAAAAGGGGGAGATTGTTGGAGAGTGGAGTTTTGATGACAACAACCTTATTTCAGTATTAACTGATTATAAAATATGTACTAACACTTTTGTCTAGAACACACACACACACACGCATATATATATATACATATGTAGAATTTATATACAGGAAATTTAACTGAAGACCGTACAGTTTAAAGATATCAGAGATTCAGAGTTCGGAGAAATTTCAAGACTCATGAGTATTCAAGGTTCAAAAATTCAAGACTAATATAGTTATAGAGTCTAAATTATGTAAGTCTCAGCACTCCAGGTTCAAATTCAAATTCTGTTTTTCAAATTCTGTTTTCAAATTGTTAATTGTTGGAGAATGGAATTTTGATTACAACAACGTTATTTTAATATTAATTGATTATAAAATATATACTAACACTTTTGTCTAGAATGTATATATATACACACATATATGCAGGATTTATACAATGAAATTTTACTAAAGACTATACAGTTTAAAAATATCAGAGATTCAGAGTTCAGATAAATTTCAAGACTCATGAGTATTCAATATTTCAAGAGTTCACGAGTTCAAAACTAATATAGTTATAGAGTCTAGATTATGTAGTCTCTAAATAGCACTCCAAGTTCAAATTCAAATTCTGATTTTCAAATTCCGTTTTCAAATTCTGTCTTTAGTCCTCTCTATTTTATTTTCTATCTTTTCTATTTTCCTTTCTTACTTTACTTTTGATTTCAATGTTAAGTTATATGTGTGTGTGTGTATTTATAGTTTATATTTATACAAAGTTTTCAATCTTATAATTTAATAAATATATTTATATAGTTTATATTTATGTTTTCATATGATTTCCTACTTTCCAATATTAATTTATAACACTATATTATTATTCAAGAATTTCCAAAATTATATTTATATCAAAACACTAGAAAAATGCACAAAAGTTAAAATTACACCGAGCATATGTTGACACATATAAAACTCTATGTCGACATATAACTGTCATTTTTTCAATTTTGAAAGGAAATATCTTTTCACTAATTGTGACGGTTTGCAACCTTTCACACACTATAAAAAGGGGTTAAATTCGAATTTTTAATCATCTCTACTTCCACTCTACTTCATTACACCATTTTTCTTTATCATTTTTATGATTTCTACACCTATACTCTGCCGAATTCAATTTTGTTTTCACCAATCTTCTTCTCTATACACTCTGCTCTTTACTCTCTGAATCAAGTGCCATTGAAGAGTTATAGGGCTGTTTGTAATTGTCTAGGTTGTATTTGGGGTTAAATGCTGGTATCCCTTGTAGCCGTGAAATCAAGTACGGGTAATCGGTGGTATCCCTTATAGCCGTAAAATCAAGGAGGTTCAAATCAGTGGTATCCCTTGTAGCCGTCAAATCAAGGAGGTTGAAATTAGTGGTATCCCTTGTAGCCGTGAAATCAAGGAGGTTGTAATTGGATACTGATATAGTAATAAAACTCTATGCAATCCAGCGTTGCGTGGGACTGAACATAGGAGCAATCCAAACCTGTATAAAATTTAGTGTGTCATATCCTTTTCTGCATTTTATTTATGTTTATTTTGCATTTGTGTTTGATTCTGCATCTGTGATTGTTTCTATGGTTTAATTCAGATAGTTTATCACATATATTTTAGATTCTGTTTAAATTCTCAATAACTATTCACACCCTCTCTAGTGTTTGTTTTGCCTTAACGATCCTTTCCGCAATCCCTAACAATAGTCAATCTTTGCTATGTCAAAATTATCTAATACTATTTTAATGACATGCATGATAAAACCCATTTAAATAAATATATCAAAGGTCGAAATTGTTTCCATCATTAAATTATGCACTATTAATGGGGATATACAAGTAAAACCCAAGCTCTTAGGGATACGGATTTCTATAGTTGGTGAGGCAAGAGACTACGTTTTTTTACAATGCACCTCTAGTGGGATGTACCGAGCACCACTCTCCTCCTCTCTTTTGGTAAAGTAGGGACAGTTACATAGGCCTCTTTAGTGATGCACTACCCGAAATCCGTCCTCATCCCAGTTATGACCAAACTATCCCCCCTGAGACGTCTCTTTCTCCACCAGTAGACATATAATAATAAATCTATAAGGGTGATGATCATCTCCTAGTAGGCGCTGCCCACTTAACCTCACTATGTTCCCTTTATCTGCAATCCAGTTGTTGAAGCATAGCGGTCTCAAATTACCTTTTTCTTCGAGAACGTTCTTTACTTTCAATGCCACGTTGCCAAGACTAAGATAAGCTACTGATTTCCACTAATGTACAACATTTGATATCATACTTCTCAGAGTAGGGTGTATATAGTGTAGGAGAGTTGTAACACCCCATAAAAATAAAATAATTAAGCAAGGTTATTATAAACAATAATAAGTTAAATTAAACATTTAAATATTGTCATGCTGGAAAAAGGAATTTCATGAAATTAGTAGGGTAATTAAAATATCGTAGTTATAGTTATGGCAAAATTCTGATCCGTTTTCATATATAATATGTCAAAAACGAAGTTTGTATGAAGAATTCACCATTAATTGTGTTGTATGTAAATAAAATATGCACAACGTTTGAAATTAGAATTAAATAAATGAACATTTGGATTATAAACATCTAACTAATGGCTAATTGGAATATTCCATGGAATTCAAATTTGTGTGTATATATATACGCATTAAAGGGGACTAGAATATTTAATAAAAGGAAAGGAATTAATATAAATAAAAACGTTTTAGTAACCGCCTGTATACGGGAAGTATTTAGCGGTATAGGAGTTCACCCATAATATCAGTTAAGTAGTAACATAGGAGTCCACCGGAGGGGTCTTAAATGGCAAACTAGGAATACTCTAAATTGGTATTAAGCGGCGAGATATAACTTCTCATATTACAAATGAGAGTATATATATAGTGTTGACGTGATAGGACTGGGTATTAAGTGGATAGGGTCCGCCATAGGGTCTTAAGTGATTATAGAAATCCACCATAAATTTAATATAGTAGTATGGCCTTAAGTCACCGAGAATGTCCACCTCGTTGGGTATTAAGGGATCGTGGACCACCCTAAAGTGTTCATGAAGGTCTTAAGTGACTGGACGAATGTACACATCATTAATTATATTTATTGCCTTTTGTGTGTATGCTCGTTCATGTAGGCATACCATGAAAAATATATCCTGCCAAATATAAGAATAGTTACCCTTCAGACATATGTAGTTTTCATTCACCAGAACTTTATGCCCTGACCTCCCTCCTCTTAACATACTTACTAGACAGTAGGTTGGACTTCATGCTAAGAGATCAAGTGGTGGGAGCCGGACGATGAAGGAACTTATCTTTTTATGTTCTTTTTAGTATTGGCAATATTATCGTTGTTGTTATGTATTTGGGATTTTAATTGATGTAACTGTCTAAATAATGGTTGTAAGCAACATTGTTGGGTTTCAATTTAAATGGTACGTCCATTTTCTCTTTATTATATTTTTATCCCTTCCGCTATATGAGATTTCGTATTGTTATACTTCTATGTTACTCTGTGCAAATGTAATTCCTTGTAAGAACCAACGACCCGTTTAGAGTAGCTATAAGTTTCGATGGGATTTTTCTAGGTCGAAATTTAGGCCCACTCTGTACAGGTTGTTATAGTTACTTCCCACACTACCAAACATATGTACATTTATGGAGATCAATAAATGTGTATTAAAGGTGCAATGTCATATATTCATCAATACAAGTCCTCATGGGTTTGGGCAAACTGAAGACACTACTCTCGTAAGATCGTGTAATCTAGGAAAGAGAGTCCTTCACTAAAGATCAAAATGCAGAATCGCTGTCAATTTGTAATATGCGAAAATCACCCGAAGTTCAATGACAATAACCCTTCATTCAGTCTCCATATTTAATTCTTCAATCTTCATTACTTTGGAATGTTTAATTGATCCAAAGCGGTTTTCATATAGGAATCAACCAAATCTGATCCTGATCACCTCGAATTGATCATCGTAAAAATACTTTTTAAGGTATGTTTGGTGTTGTATGTTCTTTATTTCTTAATTTATTTCTTCATAAAACATCTTTTAGGGATGTGTAACTTCAAATATTCTTTGGGAATATAGATAGAATCATTAAACCTTATTCATTAGGTAATTGCGGATGGTAAGTGCTTTTTAGTGTAACAGATCCAAATAAATCGTACTTATCTTAATTCCCGTGTTCAATCCTGACTAGCCATCGAATAATGGTGCAAACAACTTTAAATTCTTATAGATAATAGTGATTACCTACTTGGAATTTGATACTAAATACAATAATATCATCTCTAAGAAATCTGATTTATTCATCTTTAAAAATTCAGTCTTTTATACTTAACTCATTTTCAACATTTAGACCTCATCTACCCCTAACCCAGAAACGGGCCAAGTAAGCCAGGACAACTGACGCTCGTGAATATCTTGTTGATTAAACACCCACAATCGGATCCTAGAAATAGGAAAATCAGGTTCACTCGTCAGCTTGTTAGAACGAATATTAAATCAATTTCTTATTATAACTTTATGATTTAGTTCAATTATTTCATATCTTCAAATACTTTGTAGATCTTCGAAATAATCTCCAAATTACTTTATTAAACTTTTGAAAACATTTACCAAATATTTATAGAATATTTGTTAAATTTAAACTTAAATTTTAATTATCACTAGAAAATGCTGCGAAAAGTGTTGCGAAATGCGTCGTTTTAGCTTAACTCAATCCAACGACTTCTCTATCATTGGAAAAATTCATATATTCTACTTAAATCACTTTTAAATGATTTATGAGATTTATTCCATATTTTTATTGAATTTAAAATTCATTTCAAATAATTCCTATTTTGGATTTCGAACCGCGAAACCGTGATGTTTTTCAAAAATTGTTTAAGACATATTTCAGAATCTACTCAACGAAATATTGACTTTTTTTATTTTTTGGAAAGCAGCGGTTATAAAGATTCGGAAAAATCTTATTTCTAACAATTTAAATATATATTTTTTCCGTATACAAAAGATTCACATTTTTAATAATGAAATCGCGTGTTACCATTTCGCGACATGCTAAAATTTCTTCAAAATTTATATTCTTTACAAGCTTTATATTTACACTTAGGAGCGTCTATAATTCATTTCTGAAAAATCCAAATATTTTTTGAGAGGTTTGATCATTCTATTTTCACTATTTCATTCAATAAAGGAAAGTGATTTCTTTTGTGTTTATCAATGTGTTTTAACGTAACTTGTTAAATTATCCTTACAATCAATCATACTATCATCCATACTTAATAGGAATTCATCATGTCATACATAAACACCATTTAACATACGCATAACAATCATTCAACGTACATAAGAAATCATTTTACTTCATTAGCTTATGCATTGTTAGAGTTGTTTAAGGTTTAATTTCGCACCTTCATTAGTTATAAACGTTCCTTAAATTGGTTATAGATCTGCTATGATTGCACTAATGCTACTTGAAATAACTCTTTCTTGTTTCTCAATATCTGCCTGTGGTGACCCGAACTTCCCTGAAAAGGAAATCCCGGAGTGAATTGAGAACAAGACGAATCAAAACACAAACAAAAGGACATTTCATTGCTTATTACAACAATTTCATCAGAATACAAAAACACAATAGAGTATGAATAAATAATATATATTTGATAAATATCAGAGATTTAAATTACATTACATAGCAGCGGAAAATAATACAAAACACAAATGAAAAGAATATACGGATACAGAGCTTTCCGAATATCATTCCAGCTGTAAAACAGGATCCTGTGAATATAAATCTGCAAAACCAAAACTACTAGCTGCCCGTGTGGAAAATAGGGGCACCCAGAGTTTAGGTTAAAACAATAAACTCCAGGTCAGTCATGTGACTAGTGTGAGAACTAAAACAGTTATTTAAAACTTTACTTCAAAATCAGATATATCAAGGGACCACACCGTATAACACGGAACGGGTTTCCTCCCAAGAATACCAGTGCATATAACAAAACACCGCAATGCTTTTTGAAAAATGAAGCTATTATAAAACCCAAGTCGAATCACACAATGCAACGCAAGCTAGCGGATAGGGTTTTCCCTTATAATAGCCAAACATACTTGGTACGTTTAAAACAAATCATTTGGATACTATTATAGTGTAAAGTGTATAAAACAACTTCAAATATAAACGTATCAATCCTAGACAACATGGGTACCATATATCATGTTGTTGATATTAGGCTCTACAATCAAAACCGCAATTGTCACGTATTGGAAGTTGGATTTCTGTCTGTGAACCAAGGCAAGGGATCATCCTTACCGCTTCGAGATAATCTAGCCCATGTCTCAGGAACAGCCGCAACTGCACCTTGGATCGTCAGGGTCGGTCCACACGGAGTGGATTAAAATGCCTGAACACTGCATTTCTCTACCCTATGGGGCGTAAATCTGGTCTGTATAAAGACCATCCATCGGCTCAGCAAAGACCAAAATAACTGAGGCACCTCGCTATCCATCATCCACATAAGTAAAACGTCAGGGCTTGCAAAACGCTGACACCACTCCTAGCTAGAAGGAAACGCATATCCTCCCTGAGGTCCTCTCCCGTTTCTGGTTCACACCGGAGTGTGAGGCTCGCGAATTAACGCTACACAAAGCTATGCTATATTAAAGCCGTGCTTAGATCATCAACCACAAGACTCTGCTTTTCAACAGATGCCTTGATCATTTGCATCTCAGCATGCCACACAGGCAATTCACGCTATGCAACCGATGTATATCAATCACACAGAATGAAATCCAATGTCAGACACACATCAATTTACAAGTTCGTTCTGGGTCTGAATGAAACCAGAGGCACCTTATTCCTTGTCCCGTATGTCCAATACAGGAGAGAGGTCCTCGCATATCCGGTCGATCTCCAAGTATGTCTGGACGATCACCATTTACTACCTTGTCTTGGGTGTACTGCCCAATCAAGACATCAGTAATCATTCAAACGATGTGAAGACCTTCGGTCATCCACCACCATCTTCATCCTCGACATATTGTCGAATCAGTTATTCAGAATGGGATAACCCGGTCATTCTGAATAACTCGCGTATATAATAAACAACTGCTATAAAAACACAACATACGCCTCATTCCAATTCAGAATATTCCTTTATTCAAATATTCTTATAATTTAGGAAAGGTTCCCATTAATTTTATCAAAGATAATTTTTTAAATTTATTCTTTAATCTACTTTTGGATTTCAATTCAAACCAAATTGTGGTTTATCCAAACTAGTCGGGATTAGCGAACCTTATCGAAGTAATCATTTGTTTAATTTCCCAATCCCAACCTATTCATCCCATGAAGCAAAACTGGTAATACTTCATTTCTAACACCATGGTGTTATTGGTAAATTCAATTACCATTTCAGCTCAAATCTAATTAAAGATTTAACTATCGCCTAGAGCAAAAATGGTGATACTCGATTCTTGATCATTTCTTGAATTTGATAATTTTAGTTATCAAATTAACCTTTCAATCTATTTAAAGATTCACTAAAACTCTAATTCAGTTTTAATTTCCAAAAATCATTACTTAATGATTATTCAAAGTTAAGAAATAAATCTTATCTTTAACTGGGTTAAAGAACTAATGTCATTTAAAACACAGCTCACAATAAACCCAAGATCACATTCCATTAACTATGGAATCCTCAGGAAAACAGATCAACATATATAATCGATATGAACTTCCATATCCAACCGATAATATAAATGGAATAATGGAAAAGCCTTTTAAATTCCATATATATTAACAGTCTTTCTCTATAGAAGCTCACTTCGATTATTACCAAATCGAATTCCATTCAATTCCAATTTAATATGTTAAATTGGAAAACTTTACTTTGGAAAATCTCCTTTAAATCTTAACAAATTATTTATAAATTCCAAATCACATTTCACTGTAAATCGGGTTAAAGAACGAATGTCGTTAAAAACACAGTTCACGATAAACCCAATTCACATTCCATTTTATTCCAATTATTAAATATAACTGGAAACTCTAACAATCTTAATTCGAAGATTTATCCTCTTCACGTGGGGTTCAAGAATAGTGTTGCTGAAGACACTGCTCACGGCAAACCCAAAATCCCATTTGATATTAAATACAAGGCTCTGAATAGAAAATATATCGACTTATATTCAATATCAAATACTACAACCAACAAATATCGTATTGGAAATAACGATATAAATATATCTTTCAAATTTCCATAATAATATCTGTACAATCTCGAAATCCAACATCAAAATATTCCGAAGACAATTTCGATTCAAATCCATTCCAATTCATATATTGGAAATCCTGCTTATTTTTAAAACTATTTCAAATCCAATTTACTTATTTAAAAATATTGGATTCTAATTCTAGTTAATAACTAGTTCATTTCAATAAAAATCTATTTTTATCTTTTCTATATGGAATTTTTCATCCCAATTCTTTCCGAATCATTTCTTATGATTTTACACTAATTATTGATATTTTTAATAATTTTATCAAGACCCGTACAATCGATTTCCATAAACGGTCATCGAACTGCACTTACAACGACCTTTTCCAAATTTGATTTGGACATAATTCCAAATCCAACCGTTAGATTTCAAATATCTAATATTCTTTAGAAATCTCCTTTCGATAAGAACCCAATGGTTCCGGTTTTAGGAGAATCCGACGGTCGGATCTCCTGTAATGTCCATTCGAAGTCAATGGTCGAAATTCGCGAACTACCGCAGCGCGGCGCGTTCTATTCAGGCCATTATATTATATATATAATATATATAATATATATTTCATCGATTTCCATTTAAAGTGTATTTTATAAATTGTTTTAAATTCATTTTCAAAACAGTTTCAACTTCATATTCAATTTTAAATCAAAATTGAATATTCCATATCATTAACATATAAATGATAATATTTTCGAAACATTAGATTTCGAAATCATTTCCTTTTGAATGTTCATTATAAAAATGAACAAAATCAATATAAATATCGTTCACGTCCAAATGGCGTTAATCTAATCAACACGACTTTATATATTTAAATATTTTCGTGTCCATCCCAAATTGGACATCAAAATCAAATTTTGATCTTTTACTGAATATCATTTTAAAACATTCGTTATTCGAAAATATTCGTTATTTTAAAATATTCATTCCTTCTAAACTAGAATCAGACACAGTCAATTACCATATAATGTTGATTATATGGATTTAATACACACATGTATACAACAACAATCAAACACAGTCAACCGTCATTCAGAGTGCATTCTACACTGCATAAGCATCAAATATAAATGTTTAACACTTATAACAGCCTGTCAATCAATCGATTGACATAAAACTAACTATTGGGATTAGTGTATGTCTAATATCATCCCAATACCCGTGTGGGGTTTCAGTCAACAAATAATGAATTTTATTTGTGCAGTTGGGCGATGTGTAAAATTTATCGTCCCAATCAATATCAGTCAAATGTGTGTACATAAACAAATCGTCTGAGTTGTTTATAAATATTTATTTTATTCATATACACGTTAAAGTTATATTTTTAACTATAAAATATTTATTTCCATTCCATATCATACAATCAATTTTCAGAACACAATCAAATAAACAAACAAGTCATCCATGGTCTGTGGACGATGGGTGTCGGGTGCTGCTAAGCACCGTTTGCATCCTAGTATATATTTTAACTAGAAAATAAAATTTAAGTGAGAAGTTCTTTCCTGGGGGTTCCACTCCGCCATTTCATTTCTGAACGGTTTGGATTCGCCCGACATTCCAACTCAACCATTTCACGCTATTCATGATAAAAATCACATTTTTATTTCAACGCAATATGGATAAAAATCACATCTTTCTTCCGCTATAATATATGTAAAAATTGTATTTTTACAACGCTACTTTCTGTGTAAAAATTATATTTTACAATGCTATTTTCCATGTAAAAATCGAATTTTTTTCCATTAATAAAAATCACAGTTTTTTCCTTTTTATTCAAAATCGTATCTTTTTATTTTCAAAAATCAAAACTTTTTTATTTTCAAAAATCATAACTTTCTCCCTATAAAAATCTCATCTTCCTCTAATTAAGAATCTCATCTTTCCCTAATTAAAAATGAAATCTTTCTCATGTTAAAAATCGAATCTTTATAGTTTTAAAAATCGAATCTTTATAATGAAAATTCTAATCTTTCTATGTTTAAAAAGATAATCTTTAAAACAATAAATATATATAAATTTCAGTTTTTATTTTAAACAATGTTATCTACATTATATAGTATAAAATAAAATAAAATAAAAAGGATGGAAAACTCACTTTTTTCTGTACAAAGAGGGAGGAAGAGGGGCTGAGGTGATGGATGGTGGCGTAGGGGCTCGAAGGTGGTCCACGGAGGTGCGGCTGGCGCGGGGTCGGGCTAACATTGGTGGAGGCGGCTTTAATTTGGGGCTACGGTTTAAGGTGTCATGGTGGAGAGGAAAAGAGGGACGAAGGAGGGAAAGAGGGGGGTCGGGGATGTGGTGGCTCCGCCTGAGGAGGCGCGGCGCGATGGAGGAGGCCGCGACGGGGAGGGGGCGGCGATCGACATGGAGATTTTTTTTCTTTTATTTGATTTCAGAACGGGGAGAGAGAAAGAGGAGGGGGTGAAGGAGTTATATATATATAATTTTAATTTAATTTCAAAAAGGGTTGCCTTTTTGTTCAGACTCCAATCGAGACCCAACGACTGTCGCTCCTAGCTAATTGCCCCCATTCCGAACACAATGGGATATGTTTCGTAACCCCATTCAGCTGTTACGATCAGTTTTCATCAAATTTAAAATATAAATTAGTATATATTCAATTTGAACGCACATTTTAATTTACTAGGGCCATATACTGATTCTAAAAACTCCAGAAAAATTAATATGGCTATGTTTTGACGATATGGTCCTAACAAAACTAATTTCGTCGAATTTGGAGATCGTTTGGAAAATGGCCATTTTCTGGTCGATCCAAATTGACTAAAATTATCAAAACACGTTTTCCTTCGCCACGCACACATATTAATCCCAAAAGTTATGAATTTTGCAATCTAGCAATAACTTGACACTACGGATCCAAAAAAAGTGGTTTCGTCGAAAACGGAGGTCGTTTGCAAAATCGCTATTTTTAAGGGCTATATTTCCATAGCGACTATTCTGAATTTTCAACTGGATATAACTTTTTATTCCCGCTATGAAATTTTGATTTTTCGGATTCGTTGGAAAGATATTTTCAAATAGATTCCAATATTTTTGGTTTCGCTGAAATCCGGTTTATTTTGAATCCTGTACATTCATTTGAAATCGAATTTTCAAACTACCGCGCCATTTTAAGTTCCTTTTGTAGTTAAAATAAATATTTATATTCTAATTTCGATTTAAATAAATATATACGTTCTAATTCTATTCAAAATAAATATCTCGTTGTTATTATTTAAAATAATTCATTTGAAATATTCAAAATTCATTAAAATTGCCAAAATAAATTTTTTAAATTGGCTCTGATTTTCCGGTTTCTTACACTGCCTCCCTCCTACTCACGACCTAAGGTGAAGAGGAAGGGTTTTGGACTTCAAATCTTTGTTGAATAGTGGTGGCTAATATGTGTGGATTAAAAGAGAATCGACGTAGTTTTGACGCCTTTGGACACTCGTTAGAGTGGAGAGTTATTTCCTACTTCTTTTCTTATTTTTAAGCTAGTGTTTAAAAGTTATTAAAGTGATTTCGGAGGAGGAAGAAGAGAAGATTTGGCATAAGGAAATAAATGAAATGGATGGGTATTTAGAGAAAATATTTTATAATAAAATAAGAGACGGAAAATTATTGAACACTCCTTGCCCATTCAACCTTATTTTAGGCCCTAACATGTCCTTGTGAAATGTACCATCATGTTTAAGATCAAGGTAGTGTAATACTAAGGATGTCTGAGTTTACGTGTAACACCCCACGCTTTTCTGGTCCCAAATTTAGACAAAAATCAAACTCAAACCCATCAAATCTGATACTTGCAAATAAATGAGCATGAGCATAAGAAGAGTATGATAAAAATAACTCATAGAGGAAACAAAATATGATGAACTAGTATAACCTTGGGTTATTACCTTATAAGAGTAAGTAAGCACGTCAAAAACCGAACATGAGAGAGAACGAGAACCGAAAACCCAACTTAAATACCTTTGGAAACCTGACATTCTCGAGATAACCTGGGAGTTGTAATGAGGAAGGATAGTCAAAATAAAAGTTCTAGTGAGAAAAAAGAGTATAACACAGTCTACAATACATAAATGTATCCCGTTTGGTTCAACTAGAGACATACATCTATCAAGACTAGTAATTCTAACATGACCTTGTAATCACTTACACACGACTCTAACTTCCATACCCAAGGTAGCATTCTCAAATGATAAAAATATTGAGATAGAACGTTTATACATAATTATGAAGCCTTTAAACCAACATTTAACCAATTACTAAAAACTAAGAGGTAGGCTCTCAATTACTCACTAGTCATATGGAGGTTAATTATTTCCATATAGCCACTTAAGACCTTGCTATCTATCAAAGATCAAGATGGATCCTTTTGATCACTTAAGACCCAATGCTGACCCACTAGTCATTTAATAACTTTTTCGATGGTTTACCCTACACTAATATAAATTAGAGGATATTAGCTATAAGTCCTACTAATTTAAGGTTTCCGTCATTCAGGCATATAAATCAATACCCTGTATAAGGCGAGAGATAGTAAGCAGTCACTTAAGACCAATCAGATAGATAGACGTAGCACACCATTTAAAACCTTCATATGGTGGAACCCCTCGTACCATCTAGCCGACCTCATTTGGATAATTCCCTAATCACTTATTACCTCCCCCTTAGGATAGGTTTACCTATGTTATCTCCGTAGGGGTCATTTAAAACCTATCCCTAGGTGAGCTGACCTCATTGGGATAAATCCCTAATCACTTAATACCTCCCCTTAGGATAGGTTTACCTATGTTATCTCCGTAGTGGTCATTTAAAACCTATCCCCAGGTGGACCCTCAGTACTAGCCACTTAAGACCCAAGGCAAGTGGTGTAATCATGGAGATTATAAAATTCATACCCAATTAGCCTTTAATGCTTTCATTTCTGGGAGGTAGGCTACATGATCACTTAATACATTTTTAAAGGTGAATCTATCACTTAAGACCTTAATTTCAAAAGTAGGCCATGCCACTGAATTATTTCCTTTTTGGGTTCTTCTTTCGGATGGGAGGAGGGCCCTACAACCGCTTAAGACCTTATTCATGAAGCAAACCATAAATTTGAAAATAATTACGCAAACTAACTATCATCATGGGTTCCTATGGTCAATGATGTCTAATAATATAAATTCTAGATTAACTAGAATAGAATAAGGAAAATATATGCCTTTCCTGTCCTAGGATGTTTAATAAATTGTTTCCTTATTGGACTTAGTATTTAAAACGACAACCAACACCCATTAATCCATTTTTAATTCCATTTATTGCTATTTATTAGGGTTATTGACCTTTATGACCATAACAGTCATCTTTTCCTAAGGCACTAATTAAACCCTTTAAATGCCATTTATTACCATTAATTGTAATTAATGTCATCTATGAACCCAACTGTCATATTTTTCTAAGACATTAATTAAACCAGTGAATTTCCCTATTATATCAGTCCCATATTATTCTAGTCTAATTATTGTTACCCTTTAAGTCTTTCTCTTTTATTTTAACTAGATTTATTCTTGTATATATGTATATACATGTTATAAAAATACTTTATTCACTTAATTGGAGTTACAATTCCTATTCCTAGTCATTATTTTTAATTTGTAACCATTTAGGTATAACTACCTGATCTAATTTATTTTCCCCAAATCAACGATGGTTACAATATCAATTATTCTTTTATGACCTTATTTAAGCAAATCAATCACATTTAATGCTACAATAACCATAATATATATATATATATATATATATATATATATCCATTTAATATGGATTATACTTCCTTATGTAATTCCATATAATGGAAACCATTCAAACACACATATATACGACAAACATTAATTATAATATATTTCGCGTTATTTATGTAGATTTGGATGGATAATATATATACATTTATATTTTCGCACAGTTAACGCAGTTATTATTCTTTTATTTTTATTATGATTCATTTCAATATTAAGTCGAAACCTAACAAAAGTAGTAAACTAGAAGTGTCGCGAAAGACTGTTCTGGATTTTTCTTGTAGGCTCGTCGGGTTGGCAACCCAGATTAACTAATAGGTAACTTGCTGAGCAGAACAAACAAATGAATGGGTAAAAACTACCAAATAAAGAAGGGAGTTTTTTTTACTTTGTTTGCAATGGCTCTATCTGAAATATTCCTATCTATTATTTTAGAAATTTATAATTCTTCCTTTCTTTTATTTTAAGAGTAGTCTACAATTAATATACCGGGGAATTCTTCTCATTAGCTCGATCCAGTGCCTCTTTCGGAAACAAATTAATAAAAATAAATATTTCTCTCTTGGTTTAAGCTAACAGCCAAAACAGTCATTTTTGCGTTCAATCTTCTAATAAGATTCCAAATCTTACAAAATGGTCATTAACTGCAATTATTGTAAATTGTGCCTAAAATATTTAAAAGAGGAATAAACATATTTCAAATCATAAGAAATAAATAATATGTATGAGAAGACCCCGAACCCCGTACTGATGGTGGCAAGGGTAATCTTTGGAATATAACACATAAACAGATAACAGCAGAACAGAAATAAATAAATACACCAGATAATGAACAATAGAATATACTGGATAAACGTAATCATCAGAGTTACTTAGTACACAGGATCATACTTAGTACAAATACAGTTCAGCTATACATAAATGTCTACAACGGAAACAAACATAATATGTACAATAGGAGCTGAACAGCATAAAAAGAGGTAAATGATAGAATCCATCTTCAGCTCCAGCTATCTGTATAAAGCCAGCTAAAACCTGAATATAAGGCTGCCCGTGTAGAAAAAGGGGCACCCGAGTTTGAAAGTGAAACAAACTACGAGTCAGTCATGGGACTGGTATGAGAAATCTACTCAACACATTTGAAATATGGCTAATCATAGGACCACGCCACTTTTGTGGAACGGGTTTACTCCATTGGATCGCCAGTGCTTTAAAACAAATAATTCTTTTAAACATCGCAATGCTTTTTATAAAAATGAAGCCATTATAAGACTCAGTTCCCATCACACAATGCAACGCAAACCGGAGGATAGAGTTTTACCTTATAATGGCCAAAATATGCTTGATACAAATAAAACAAAACCATTTGATATTATTACTAGTGTTTATAGGTTTCAAAAACAATTTCAATCATAACTATCAATCATAGATGGCATGGGTACCATATATCATGTCGCCATATATATATACAATCAAAACCGCACAGTCACGTATATGGAAATTGGATTTCCGCCATGAACCAAGGCAAAATATAGTCCTTACCGAATTCGTTACTGCCTAGCCCGAGTCTCAGGATCAGAACGCATCGACCCTTGGATCGTCAATGCCGGTCCACCGATGTGGATTAAAATTCCTGAACACTGCGTTTCCCCACCCTATGGGGCGTAAATGAGCTAACGAATGACTCCATCGGTCCCGGATAGACCGATATTTCCGAGGCGCCTCGCTATCCATCATCCACATAAGTAAAATGTCAGGCCGTGTAAAAACACTGACACAACTCCTAGCTAGGAAGAAACGCATGCCCTCCTTGGGGTCCTTCTCCCATTTCTGGTTCATACCGGGGTGTGAGGCACGCGAATTCACGTTATACACAAAGCTACGCCACACAGACGGTGCTTTGATCATCAATCACAAGACTTTGATTTTCAACAGAAGCTCTGATCACTGCATCTTAGCATGCCACATAGGCAATTCACGCCATGTAACTGATGGCTATCAACCACACAGAATAAATTCCAATGTCAGACACACCATCTATTTACAAGTCCGTTCTGGGTCTGAACGAAACCGGAGGCACTATATACCTCACAAACCCATCGATCTCCACGTACGTCGGGACGATCACCACTCATTATCCATATTTCGGGATGCCTCCCAATCAGGACATCAGTTGCCATCCAAACGAGGTGAAGATTTTCGGTCTTCAACCACCGTCTTCATCTTCGATTTCTTATCGTCGATGCAGTTATTCAGAATGGGATAAACCCGGTCTTTCTGGGCAACTCGCATATATAATAAACACATGCTACACAAACATTACATACACATCATTTCAATTCATTAGTCACTAACTGTCAATCAGTAAGAGAACGATTTCCCAAATATTAACCCCGAAGGCCGAAACCAACATCAGATCAAAATCCAGGAAACCATTTGTTTTAGCTAACCTTCAGTTAATTTCTAAATTTCACATCCATATCTTTTGTAATATTTTATAATGATTTATCGCTATTTTTCTTTATTTTAAAATAGCCAATTTATTCAAACGACGCTTTGGGCCATAACGCGGCCGTGGCGCTGTTTTTCTTCGGATTTGATTTACACATATCTGAAAATATAACCGCTGGATCTTCACAAAATTTATATCGTTAGAAAGATCTTTTCAAAACGAATCCAACGGTTCCAGTTTTGGGAAAATCCGACGGTCGGATCTCCCGGTACCATCGTTTGAAGTTTCGATTACAAAATACGAACTGCAGCGTCGTTATTCGATTTAATATAATTATATATATATATAATCGATTCTGGCGCGGTTTTTCTTCAGATTTGAATTAAACATTCCAGACAATCCAACCGTTATATTTTTACAAAGTTGGCGCCGTTGGAAAGATATTTCCAAAGCGAACCCAACGGTTGCGGTTTCGGGTAAATCCGATGGTCGGATCTCCCGCACTAATCGTTTGAAATCACGGTTTCAAAATACGTTATACATCGTCGTTTTCCATATCGTTTGTAATATTTTATAACGATTTATCGCTATTTTTATTTATTTTAAAATAGCCAATTTATTCAAACGACGCTTCGGGCCATAACACGGCCGTGGCGCTGTTTTTCTTTGGATTTGATTTACTCATATCTGAAAATCTAACTGTTGGATCTTCACAAAATTTATATCATTAGAAAGATCTTTTCAAAACGAATCCCACGGTTCCAGTTTTGGGAAAATCCGACGGTCGGATCTCCCGGTACCATCGTTTGAAGTTTCGTTTACAAAATACGAACTGCAGCGTCGTTATTCGATTTAATATAATTATATTTATATATATATATATATAATCGATTCTGGCGCTGTTTTTCTTCAGATGTGAATAAAGATTTATTGTTGTGAATTGGCATCAAAAACATGATTTTCTGTATATATATCAAAAATTATGATTTTGAAACGTTAATCCACTAATTGATTGATGGTTGTGTTGTTTGTTTATTTGGTTGATAATTTTGAACCATTACGCCTAATTGAATCAAATATTGAATTGTATTAAAAATTGGTCGCATGGAGTGAATTGCCAGTGTGGCATGCGTAAGTGGCAATTGATCAAGGCTTCTGTTGAAAAGCAAAATCTTGGGGTTGATGATCAAAGCACGGCCTGTGTGGCGTAGCTTTGTGTATAATGTGAATTCGCGAGCCTCACACCTCGGTATGAGTCAAAAACAGGAGACGGACCGCTGGGAGAGCACGACGTTTCTTTCTAGCTAGGATGGTGTCAGTGACCTACCAGCCCTGACATTTATATACTTTTCACCTGTGTGGTTGTTGGAATGCGAGGCGCCTCGGATATAGGTCTGTAAGGACCGGGAAACGTGTGTTCAGGAATTGCCAATCCTCAAAAGTAAGAGAGGACCGGCCCAACCGATTCCAAGGATCAAAGTGGGGTCCTAAGACATTTGCTAGAGTGTCTCGAACGGAGAGGAGCTTGCCCCTTGCCTCGACTCATGACGGAAATCCAATTTCCAATACATGATATTGCGGTTTTATTTGTAGAGCCTAGTATGGCGACATAGTGGGATGGGGCACTTATGCCGTCTAGGATTGATATTTATGATTGAAATTGTTTTGACACTATACACTTATAATAGTATCAAATAATGTGTTTTTAACGTATCAAGCATGCTTTGGCTATTATAAGGTAAAAACCCTATCCTCCGGCTTGCGTTGCATTGTGTGATGGGACCTGGGTCTTATAATAGCTTCATTTTTCTTTATTTAGCATTGCGCTGTTTGTTTTATGCACTGGTATTCTTGGGAGGAAACCCGTTCCGTGTTATACGGCGTGGTTCCTTGATTTACCGAACTTTAAAACCAATATTAATAACTGTTTTAGTTCTCACACCAGTCACATGACTGACCTGGAGTTTATTGTTTTAACCTAAACTCTGGGTGCCCCTATTTTCCACACGGGCAGCTAGTAGTTTTGGTTTTGCAAATTTATATTCACAGGGTCCTGATTTACAGCTGGAACGATGCTCGGAAAGCTCTGTATCCGTGTATCACTTTCAGTTGTGTTTTGTATATTTTTCCGCTGCTATGTAATTTATTGTAATCTCTGATATTCATCGAATGTAATTTATTCATTTATACTCTGTGTATTCTTGTATTCTGATGGAATTGTTGTAATAAACAATGAAATGTTCTTCCGTTTGCGTTCTGATTTGTCCTGTTCTCAAAACGATCAGGGGTTTCGAACGGTCTTAGTCGGTTTAATGATCGATTCGGATCGAGCGAAATTCCTTGTCGTCACCTTTGCAGGCAAGGGGAAAGCTCCTCTCCGTTCGAGACACTCTAGCAAATGTCTCAGGACCCCACTTTGATTCTTGGAATCGGTTGGGCCGGTCCTCACCTAACTTTGGAGGATTAGTTATTCCTGAACACACGTTTCCCGGTCCTAACAGACCTATATCCGAGGCGCCTCGCATTCCAACATCCACACAGGTAAAAAGTATATAAATGTCAGGGCTGGTAGGTCACTAACATCACCCATAGCTAGAAAGAAATGTCGTGTTCTCCCAACGGTCTGTATCCTGTTTTTGACTCATACCGAGGTGTGAGGCTCGCGAATTCACGTTATACACAAAGCTATGCCACACAGGTTGTGCTTTGATCATCAACCACAAGACTTTGCTTTTCAACAGAAGCCCTGATCATCTGCCACTTACGCGTGCCACACTGGCAATTCACTCCATGCGACTGATGTCCATCGATATACAACCTCTGAGCTCGTACATCTCAGAGAAGGGCGTTAAGCAAGAGAATAAATTCTCCGCCGCCAAACAGATGTATATTTAATAGAGATCAATCAACACAGAATAAAATCCAATGTCAGACACACAATCCATTTACAAGTTCGTTCTGGGTCTAAACGAAACCGGAGGCACTTTCCTCGCATATCCATCCATCTCCAAGTACGTCTGGACGATCACCAACTGATTCCCTCGTCTTGGGTGTACATCCCAATCAAGATCATCGGTAATCACCCAAACGATGTGAAGACTTCCGGTCTTCAACCACCGTCTTCATCTTCGACATCTCGTCGAATCGGTTATTCAGAATGGGTATAAACCCGGCCTTTCTGAATAACCCACGTATATGATAAACAAATGTTACACAAACACAACAAATGCCTCATTCCAATTCAAAATATTCTTTTATTCACAAAATCACATTCTTAGGGAAAGGTTCCCATTAATTTTATCAAAGATAAATTCTTCTAAATTTATTCTTTAATCTTCCTTTGGATATCATTTCAAACCATATTATGGTTTTCCAAACTAGTCGGGACTAGCGAACCACACCGAAGTAATTATTTATTTTATTTCCCAATCCCAACCTATTCATCCCATGGAGAAAAACTGGCAATACTCCATACCTAACACCACGGTGCTATCGGTAAAGTTAATTACCATTTCACGTTCAAATCTAATTAAAGATTTAACTATCGCTTTGGAGCAAAACTGGTGGTACTCCATTCTCGATCACCTTTCAGATTTGATAATTTAAATTATCAATTCACATTTTAATCTAATTAAAGATTCATTAAAACTCCGCTTAGCTTTAATCTTTTCAAAAATCAATATCCTGTCTTTAACTGGGTTAAAGAACCAATGTCATCTAAAACACGATTCACGACAAATCCAAATCTCATTTGATATTAAATACAAGGCTTTGAATAGAAAATATATCGGCTTATATTCAATATCAAATTCTGAAACCAACAAATATCGTATTGGAAATAACGATATAAAATATATCTTTCAAATTTCCATAATAATATTTGTATACGAAATTCAACATCGAAATATTCCGAAGACAATTTCGATTCAAATCCACTTCCACTTTATATATATTGGAAATTCTGGTTATTCTCAAAACCAATTCAAATTCAATATATTTATTTCAAAAATAAATTGATTTTAATTCTAGTTCAAAACTAGTTCATTTCGATAAAAATCTATTTTTATCTTTTCAAATGTGGAATTTTTCATCCCAGTTCTTTCCAATTCACATATCATGATTTTACACAAATTATTAATATTTTTAATAGTTTTATCAAGGCCCGTACAGTCGATTTCCATCAACGGCCATCGAACTGCACTTACAGCGACCTTTTCCAAATTTTATTTGGACATAATTCCAAATCCAACCGTTAGATTTCAAATTTCTAATATTCTTTGGAAAGCTCTTTTCGATATGAACCCAACGGTTCCGGTTTTAGGAGAATCCGACGGTCGGATCACCCGTAACGTCAATTCGAAGTCAATGGTCGAAATTCACGAACTGCCGTGGCGCGGCACGTTCTATTCAGGCCATTATATATATAATATATATATATATTAAATATATTTCGTCGATTTCCTTTTTAAAACGTATTTTATAAATCGTTTTAAATTCGTTTTCAAAACAATTTCAACTCTATATTCAATTTCAAATCAAAATTGAATAATTCATATCATTACTATATAAATGATAATATTTTCAAAACGTTATATTTTGAAATCACTACCTTTTCTATATTCATTATAAAAACGAATATAATCGATATAAATACCGTTCACGTCAAAATAGCGCAACTCTAATCAACACGGCTTTATATAGTTCAATAAATTCGTTTTTCTATTCAACAAATGAATCTATATTCTATTCAACACCTGAATCTATATTTCTTTCAACACATGAGTACTGTCAACACACGACTATTTTTGTTATGTAATATATTTTATAAAATTATTGTATCTATCATTTGATTTTTAAATCAGACTCCAACGTGAAGTAGCTTCTAATTTTAAATATGATAAAGATGTAAATTTTATTATTAAAATATTTTACTCAACACATAAATAGTTTCAACACATGAACGTCGTCAACACATGACTATTTTTATATTCAACACATGAATTTTCTTTTATAATATTCATTATTTCCCAATTGGAATGAGGCCCAATCAATCACCATATAATGTTAATTATATGGATTTCATACAACACATGTATACAATAGCAACGATAAACAATCAACCATCATCCAAAGTGCACCACACAACTGCATAAGCATCAAATATAAATAATTAACGCTTACACAGCCTATCGACCAATCGATCGACATACAATTAAATAATTGGGATTAGTGTACACCAAATATCATCCCAATACCCGTGTGGGGTTTCAAATCAACAAACATGGATTTTTATTTGTGTAGTTGGGCGATGTGTAAAATTTATCATCCCAATCAATATCAGTCAAATCAGTGTATATAAACAAATCGGCCGATTTGTTTATAAATATTTATTTATCTACATTCACTATTGTTGGCTCGCTTTTTGACCAAGCCACCCAGGATCATTCGTAAGAGGAAAGCAGGAAACCACAATATCTAAGGATATGAAGGAATGGATCGCGCATCATCGTTTCGCCCGATATCGATTCGCGTACCATCGTCTCGACCACCGTCGGATCGCGCACCATCGTCTCGCCCAATATCGGATCGCGTCTCTACGGATCGCCCCATCTCATCAGCGAACGACGTAGCCGGGCGATCCGATCCAAACTTACATTGTTACCCCGAGCGAACCGATCCGATCCCCTGGTGCATGGCGAACCCTCTGACCTATTCAAGCGCGAGCTAGTCTTCAGCGATCCGAATCGCACGGACCTAGCGACACGTGTCCCTAACCGTCACTTGGACCGATTCTCCCCATCTACACGATCCAATTTTCAAGCAGATCACGACACCTGTCCCCAACGGCTAATTTGACTGTTTCTCCAACGGTGGCGATGCGATCCGATGCTCTCGGGATTCGTACCACGTGTCCATGATCCGCCTGACTAAATTAGCTATAAATAGCCCAGAGCTTGGCATTTTTCGGGATCCTTTTGGCAATACTGAATACTGAATCCGCCATTGTTGTCAAACTACTGAATTATTGAGAGAAATCATTGTTGTATTAGCTTTTAAAGCATAATCAATAATATATAAAGTGGACGTAGGCTCATTAACGCCGAACCACTATAAATTCTGAGTGTTATTTTCTTTTTCCTTGTTCTCCGTTTGAAATTCTCTACTGTTCATAACAATTTGGGTGTTAGGTCCAAATTTCGATCTAACATTTTTGGTGCTTTCACTGAGAAAATCAGTCCTAAAGTTTCACTATTCGCTTCTTTGAGGATTCCAGCGATTCGGATATCATGGCTGGAAAAAGATCTAAAGCTTCACAGACCAACGAAACGATTGAGGAGAGTGTGCACGAACTGGGCAACGAAGAAACTCTGGATCGCGGAGCGCAGGGGGCGATCCGATCCGACGAAGACACCTCGTTCCGAGTCGATGAGAACGAGACGATCCGTGCCACTGAAGGGGTTGTTACTCGATCCCGAGGTAACACCTCGCAGCCTCCGCGTACCACGACCACGAGTCGATCTCAGGGGGGCGCAGCGAATCGCCCTCCACGAACCGCAGCTATCCGAACTGATGGTCAGACTACAACTCGACCTGGAAAAGAACCTATGACCCACTCCTATCGTCCTGGAACCTCTGCTCGACCCGGTTCGAGCTCTTTGCGCATAAGAGAGAGTGATGATGACCACTATGATCCTGTCGCTCCTGTCACTGAGGGGGATCTCTCTCGCTTCGTCGAAATGTGGGATAGGTTGTTTGATGAGTTGGTTGCCCAAAGGCAGGAAAGTTCCATCCTACGGCAAAATTTGACGGCTATGGATAGAAGACTTGATGAGCTAGCAAGGCAAAGAGCATCGCCGGTTCGTCCACTCACCCCAGTATATTCTTCTTCGTCTGAAGAATAGCCGAGACCTCCGCGGCGACCGTATGAGAGAGCCGAAAACATAGAACAGCTTCGGTTCGGGACCCTGCCCTCACAGGAAGAAGAAGAACTAGGGGCGGGGCCCACAAACCATAATGTGAATGGTCAAGTAACAGCTCTCAGGACTCGAGATGTGAACAGTCCTGTGCATAACAGACCATCTCAGCCCCGTCGCCGCACGCATACTCATGATAACAGGGGGCAGCGAAGCCCTGTCCGAGCCCCGGATTTTGTGGCTGCTTCCCGAAGAGAGATCAGAGAACCTCGTCGGACCAGAGGCACTGACCCTGAACCACCTTTGACCAGTGCAAATGTTGCATAAATGGTCCACCAGATTCTGGCCGACAGCCGTGGACAGCGGAACGAAGATTGGGGGATCGACCGCAGTCATACTCCTTTTACTGACGATATTTTGGATGCGACTTTTCCAAGGCGTTTCAACATGCCACAAATGAACCGATATGCGGGAAGATCTGATCCTGTCCAGCACCTAATGAGATATTCTTGGTCGATGACCGCTGCCGCCGCTTCTGACGCGGTTAAGTGTAAAGCGTTTCCCATATTCCTGGAGGACGTGGCTTTGTTATGGTTTACTCGCCTGCCGGCGAGATCGATTTCTAGCTTCAGGGAGATGAGCGAGAAGTTCGTAGAACAATTCCGTATCTATGCACATAAGACAAAAAGCGTGATCGATTTATTCCTTGTCAAACAGCGACCAGGCGAGAGTCTAAAGATGTACCTGGATCGTTTCAATTTGGCCACCACTGAGGTTAAAGATCCTCATGAACCGACCATTGTCGCAGCACTGATTGACGGAGTGGATAAGGACACTGAATTCGGGAGGTACTTGGCAGGCAAACCGCCCCACACTAGAGAGTTATTCTATGAGAAAGCCAATGTACATCTACGCCGGGAAGAGGTATACGCAAACCGAAAGGTTAAAACAACTGATAAGGAGGAAATTCAGAGCAATGTCGCCATCAAACAGACTGGAGACAGCTCGGGGAAAGTTGAAGTTAACGTCGGAAATCAGAATCAGGGTGGTCGCCAACCAGGTAACAACAATAACAATGGTAACGGCAACAACCGGAAGAGGGGCCGAGGGAACGACTCCCAGAGAAGGACTCGTCCCAGGGCCTTTGAAAGTTATACACCCATAAGTGATACTCTGGAAAATATCTTCATGGATGCGTACGAAGTCCTCCAGAATAAGAGGCCACCTCCTAGAGAGTCGACAGAGAAAGAGCGTGAGACAGGGAAGTTTTGTCTCTTTCATCAAATCCACAGCCATTCGACCAATGAATGTCGTCACCTGAGGGATGTAGTCGAAAGGCTGCTTCGAGAAGGAAAGCTAGATGAATACAGAGTAACGCCTAGGGACAGGGGGCAAGCAGTGCAGGCCCCGAATCAGAATCAAAATCAACTTGCTGCTAGGCCGACTGCTCAGCAGAAAGGAAAGAATATTGTTATCAATACCGTGATCGGAAGACTTTATCTTGCTGGGCACAGTTCCAAAGCATTGGATCAATACGTCAATGCGGCCAAACAACACCTCGAGGTGGGGGAATGTAGCAACCCCGAGGACAGTATCCCGGTGAAGCAGCAGAAGATGATGACCGATGATGTTGTTTTCCGAGAACGAGAAAGCATCGGAGTCCATGCTCCAACTGAAGATCCACTTGTAATTACGATACCCATTGGGCCAGCCACTGTTCATAAGGTTCTGGTGGACAACGGGAGTTCCGTTAATATTCTTTTCAAAAAGGCCTTTGACCAGATGAATCTTGAAATAAAAGACTTGAAGCCCTGCCAAGGATGGATCCGTGGATTCAACGGAGCATCCACCGCTCCAATGGGTTATGTAGAGTTACCAGTTACACTTGGGGAAGGAGAACGCCAGAGAGTGAGAATCCTTCCCTTTGTGGTTTTGGATGTGGAATCGCCATACAATGCCTTCTTGGGCCGACCGGCCCTCGCAAAGTTCAGAGCCTGTATAGCCCCCTGGTGCTTGTTATTGAAATTCCCCACAGAAGCTGGCATTGGTATCGTCAGAGGGGATCAAGTTGCTGCACGAGCGTGTTATGTTGCCGAACTAAAGTTACTTCGCAACGGAGGGGATATCGAAACTAAAGGCACTTCTCCCCCTTCGGGGGCGGAGACCTTATAGCAACCAAAGAGGATAATTGTTGGAGAGTTGCCCAGAGAGATGCCTGAGGATATAGATCCCAGAGAGGATCAAGAACCCGAGGGCAGAATGGCGACTCCCAACGAGGCAACTGTGGATGTACCAATCGATGACAGTGACCCGGAGAAGGTCCTTAAGATTGGATCCCAGTTAAGTCCGAATCTTGCTGAAGAATTGACGGATTTCTTAAAGAACAACTTGGATGTATTTGCTTGGACCCACGCGGACATGTGCGGGATATCCCCATCAATCATGAGCCATTCTTTGAGCATTAACCCCAAACATCCTCCAGTAAAGCAAAAAAGGCGAATGCTGGGCCCAGAGAGGTCCGCTGCCTTGAAAGAAGAGGTTGGAAAGCTAAAGAGTAATGGGTTTATCAGAGATTCAACCTACCCAGACTGGATTTCGAACCTAGTCCTGGTAAAGAAGGCCAACGGGAAGTGGCGAACGTGTATCGACTTCTCGGATTTGAACAAAGCCTGTCCAAAGGATAGTTTCCCATTACCTCGAATTGACCAGTTGGTAGACTCGACGGCAGGTCACGAGCTTCTCTCATTTATGGATGCTTATTCAGGATACAACCAAATTCCGATGCATGTTCCAGATCAAGAGCACACTAGTTTTATCACTGATATGGGATTATATTGTTATGTGGTAATGCCCTTTGGTTTGAAGAACGCAGGCGCTACATACCAACGTTTGGTCAACAAAATGTTTTATAACCAAATCGGGAAAACAATGGAAGTATACGTCGACGATATGTTGGTTAAGTCTAAGCAATCTTCTCAACACACTACTGACTTGGCGGAGATGTTCGGCATTCTTCGAAAGTATGGAATGAAACTAAATCCAACCAAATGTTCGTTCGGTGTTGCTTCTGGAAAATTCTTGGGATTCATTGTCAGTTCCCGCGGTATCGAGATTAATCCAGACCAGATCGCGGCAATCAGAAACATTCAGGAACCTAGGCAAATTAGGGATGTGCAAAGCCTTGCCGGAAAAGTGGCCGCACTAAGCAGATTTATCTCCAGGGCTACGGATAAGTGCATCCCATTCTTCGAATTAATAAGGCGAGGAAAACGCCACTTTAAATGGACACCTGACTGCGTAGAAGCGTTTTAGAATTTGCTCAGGCACTTGGAGAAACCTCCGATTCTATCTAAACCAATAGATCACGAGGATTTATTCGTGTATTTGGCAGTGTCATCCCATGCGATCAGCTCAGCGTTGGTAAGGGAAGAGGATAAGGTCCAAAGACCTGTGTATTATGTAAGCAAAAAATTGACAGCAGCAGAGCGTAATTATCCACGGATAGAGAAGCTGGCGTATAGTTTACTGATTGCCTCCAGAAAACTTCGGCACTACTTTCAGGCACATCCTATCACCATATACACTGATCATCCACTCAAGCAAGTTTTACAGAGACCGGAGGCATCTGGAAGGTTACTCAAATGGAACATTGAGTTAAGTCAATTTGACTTGAACTTTCAGCCCAGACGGTCAATTCGGGGGCAAGTGATAGCCGACTTCATAGCAGAGTTCACTATTCCTGAAGAAGATATAGCAAACGAAGAAGTGGAACCCTCAAAGTTACTTTTCGATCCTAATGCCTGGAGATTGTATACTGATGGCGCTAGGAACGACGAAAGATCCGGCGCTGGAATAGTACTTGAAACCCCCGAGAAACGATTGATAACCTATGCCATCCGAATGGAGTTTCAGGCCACTAACAACGATTCCGAATATGAAGCTCTGATAGCCGGATTAAAGATTGCAAAGGAACTAGAAGTCACAAAGCTGAACATCTTCTGCGACTCCAAGTTAGTTGTGAATCAAGTCACTGGAAGATTCCAAGCTAAAAGTGCAAGATTGATTCTATACTTAAAGAAAGTGAAAGAACTGCTGAATGAGTTTGATCACTACAGCATATCTCATATTCCGCGGTCAGAAAATCAGCAGGCAGACAAGTTGGCAAAGATGGCTAGTTCTAACTATCCTGAAGTGATTGGGCTAGCCCCCGTTGAAGTACTTCGGTCCCCCAGCATAGATCAGATGGAAATCGACCTAGTACTAGAGACGGAACCAGAAAGGGAGTCCTGGATGACCCCTATAAAGAATTTCCTAATGGATGGAACGCTTCCGACCAAGAAAAGCGAGAGGCGTAAAGTGATTCGTAAAGCCGCCCGATACGTTCTACAAGGCGGAGTTCTTTACAGACAAGGGTTCTCAATGCCCCTCCTTCGGTGTGTAGCCCACGATGACATTAAACGTGTGCTGCAAGAAGTCCACGAAGGCGAATGTGGCGATCACACTGGAGGGCAAACTTTGGCAAAGAAGATATTGCGGCATGGTTATTTTTGGCCTACCATAAACAAGGATGCAGTAAGATATGCACGACGATGTGATGCATGCCAGAGATTTTCAAAGATACCTAGAGCGCCGCCAAGTCAGTTGAAAACAATGATGAGTCCATGGCCTTTCGCTATGTGGGGAATTGATATCATAGGAAGTCTCCCCATAGCAAGGGGCGGAGCGAAGTTCGCTATTGTGGCCGTAGATTATTTCACTAAGTGGGTCGAGGCAGAACCACTAACTACAATCACAACTAAACGTATGACCAACTTCATCGTGAGAAACATCATCTGTCGATTTGGGATTCCAAAGATTGTGATAACAGACAATGGAACTAAGTTCGATAGTGCTGAATTCAGAAACTTCTGCCAAAAATACCACATCGAGAATCGGTACACCTCTGTGGCGCACCCGCAGTCGAACGGGCAAGTCGAAGCGGCAAATAAAGTAATTAAGTCCATTCTGAAAAGAAGAGTGAAGCGGGCTAGAGCCATGTGGGCTGATGAATTGCCCTTGGCACTATGGGCCTACAGGATAACATATAAATCGGCAACAGGACATACCCCGTTCTCCCTTGCTTTTGGAACGGAAGCAGTCATCCCGGTTGAGATAAAGGTACCTTCTCATCGGGTGACCTATTATGATCCCATGACCAATAATGAATTGCTCCTTGAGTCCCTGGATATGATCGAAGAAAAGAGGGATGAAGCAAACCTGCGGGCCCTGAGATGCAAACAACAGGTCGCCCGATATTACAACAAGAAGGTCCGAGCCCGAACCTGGGAACCCGGAGACTTGGTTCTGAAACGTGTCTTTCCACCCCCAACTCATATGGGAGCGAAGTGGGAAGGACCGTTCTCTATTCTGAGCAAGCTTGATAATGGAACCTTCAAGCTGGCAACCGTAGATGGAAAGGAAATCCCCAGAGTGTGGAATGCCCAACATTTACGGCCATATTTAACATGAGAAGTTTCAAATTTATTCTTTTGCTTTGTTAATAAACTATGTACAGGGCATGACTTGCCTAGAATAGTCTGATTCCTTAAAGTAAGAGATTATAAAGTGGACGTAGGTCATGATTCGACCGAACCACTATAAAAATACTGTGTGTCATTTGCCTTTATTGCATCTTTATTTATTTGCCTGTTTATTTTTATGAAAATCAATGTGAATAATGCAGGTACTCGAAGTCCGGTGCTAACCGTTCCCCCCGTAGACTAATCGGAGGGACCTAAAGCCTTGGCAAAGGCTCCAACTGCTTGTCCGACTAGTTTTAATCCACGAAGCATGGGTTAAAGTGTACACCTAGGATGAGTTTGATGAGCATGCATGATTGCAGACTGCTTGAAACACGAACTCTAACTCTCCAGAGAGAGAGAGAGAGTATAAAGGCGTCTCCGATTGAGCGCTGAGAAAGAGCTCCTTTCCCGCTGAAGGATCAGGGAGCGAGTGAATCGCTGAGCTCGAACTCTAACTCTCCAGAGAGAGAGAGAGAGAGAGTATAAAGGCGTCTCCGATTGAGCGCTGAGAAAGAGCTCCTTTCCCGCTGAAGGATCAGGGAGCGAATGAATCGCTGAGCTCGAACTCTAACTCTCCAGAGAGAGAGAGTATAAAGGCGTCTCCGATTGAGCGCTGAGAAATAGCTCCTTCCCCGCTGAAGGATCGGGGAGCGAATGAATCGCCAAGCGCAAAACTTTAACTCTCCAGAGAGAGAGACAGAATAAAAGCGTCTCCGATTGAGTGCTGAGAAAGAACTTATTCCCTGCTAAAGGAACAAGGGCTGACTGAACTACTGTTATCCCATGAAATCTCTTATACCCCCGTATTCAGAAATAGGGGGCAACTTGTCGACAGTACTAATCAATCCCTAGTAAACCCCAGTCAGGTGCTACGGTAACAACTGATTGGGGGGCACCAGGCACTCATATGCAAACACTAAACTTTGATACAACAGTGTAACATAGCATGAACATTCTTCTTCCTGTTGATTGACTGATTTATAATTATTAATAGTTGGCTAATGACTAAACATGGAAAGTTTCTATGAATACAGGTACACAATGATGTAAGGAGAGATAAATCCTTGTTTATATACTGCAAATCAACAAAGTGAAAAAACAACCTAGAAACAAAAGTGAGGACCAGTCTCACAATTACACTTCCTGGCCAGTGGAAAACCTAAAGACAAAATATCAGCAAACAACGAACATCCTATTTACGCTTTGACCTCTTCTCTTGCTTCTGCCTTTCCTTGTCGGCTTCAGATGGGTCCCCTTTCTTCCTCTTCCGCTTGTCTACGAGGGGAACGTCCGACTCCTCTGAAGTCTCCTCTCCCGCCTCTTTTCTCTTGCTTCTACTAGAGAGGGAAGCCGGGAAGTCGTCGGGGTTTGCGAAGTGAAGCTGCCGGCTGATGGACTTGGGCTGGATTTTCACAATCATCCCAGTTTTCGGATCGAATTCTGCAAGAGGGACTACGTCCAAAGCCTCATCTCCCACCTTCTTTGAAGCCAACTCTTTCTCTTGTCTGGCTTTTCGGCTGGCCAGGGGTTCCTCGTCATCATCATCATCAGCCTTTCTGGTGCCGGTAATGTCCTCTTCGTCATCCACATGACGACCATCCATGTGTTTTAAAGCTTCAATAGTCTCAGCATCTGTGGGTACGTCGGTGCTAGGAGTCGGGATGCTTCCTTCTACTGTTGTGACCTCGACCTGCTCTGAAACATCAATACCAGCACCCGGCAGGACAGCCTCCTTCTCCACTTCTCTCTCTTTTTCAGCGCCTTTGTCGACGGGCTCGCCACCTGCATTACGAGAAACACACATTACTAATTCAATTGGTTGTTCTACCAAACGACGACAATTCACAATTGCTTTGGCAAATTGCGGGGAAAAGAGAGAGATACCTTCAGCAGATGCTCCCTCTTGAGTAGTTCCAGATGCTCCAACAACCACGGGAGTTAGGCCCAAAGGGATTAGCGGATCATCAGGATGGTACTCCTCAACTTCGGAGGTTTTAGGCTTCGCGGCGGAACTGGAACCTTCGTCAATTTTTCTTTTACCTTTAGCCAAGGTTCTCTCCTTTTCCATTTCCGCCAGGATTAGGCGACGACCCTCTGCCAGGTCCTCAGGCTCGTTGTCTCTTAGGATGCTCTTCATCAATTCATCCTCATTGATCTCTTCGACCCCAAGTCTATATTTTTTTCGCCCTCCACAATGGCATCCCATAAGTTGGCCAAAGTAACATGGTAATCCAGGATCCATGAGATGTTGCGAGTTTTGAGAACTTGGCCAAGGAAATCGAAAATCATCTCTTCAAACCCCTCAATCTCTTTCTCTCTTGCAAGGAGTTTGTTGTTAGAAGCAGTGGCCATTTCAATGGCGCTGTCAACATTCTTTTCGGCGAGAGCTGCCCGTCTCTCCGCGTCCGCAACCTGGTCATTCAAGATCACCTTTTCTGCTTCTGCCAGAGCCAAACTTTCTTTTAGACTCGCTTTTTCCGCCTCCCAAGCAGCCCTCTCAGCTTCAAAATGGCCTTGTGTTGTTTTCAACTCGACGTTGGCCATTTTTAGATCTTCAACCTCCTTCTTTAAAGCCATTTTTTCTTGGCTATTGGAGTCCAGTTCTGAATGAAAGCGCTGCTTGGCATTCTCTAATTCAGTCTTATAATTTTCAACGTCCCTCTGTGCTAAAGCAAGCTGGGACTGAGCATCTTCCAGGTCCTTTTCCAATTTTGTCCTAGCCCTTTCGTTATTTTCAAGTTTTGCTTTAGACCTGTGTGCTTATACTTCGAGTTTTCGGATGACTTCCGAAAGGTTAACTGCGTGCTTTTTCATCATCTCATATTGCCTGGCTGCGTGCTGGATGTGCCCGATAACTTCATCATCCCAATTTTTAGGGACCGGTTCCAAGGCAGGAACAAAGACCATCTTGTCAAAGAACATGCCTGGAAATTGTTCCCGCAGCTTTTCCAGCCTACCTTGGATCTCGGGACCATGGACGTAATCCCGTGATCCGTGGGCAACTAACTCTGGTTGGCTGGTGGGGACAATGTCACTTCTCTCCTTCTCAGTTTCTTTGGATGAATCTCTGTCCCTATCTTTGGATTCGTGACGCCTTTTGGACGACCGACTGTGGGAAGGCGCACTCTTTGGAGGAGTCAACTCTTTTGGAAGTTTCTTTCCCCCGGTCGGAATTGTCGGATGACTCGAAGGCCTGGTAGAGGTTGATTTGGGTGGAGATCGAGGTTGCGAGGAACTCGGCCTATGAGGAGGACCGCGAGGGCGCTCAGTATCCGGGCGAAGGCTGGGTGTGCCCTCGCGGAGAGAACGATACGAATAAGATTTCCTGCGGGACATTGTTCCTGCCAAAAAGAAAAGAGTATATTAAAACTTTGAATACCCGCGAAGTTAGAGTGCAAGGTCAGACAGTGTGTGTGATGTGTGCATCCCATATAATTCCCCTAACAGACCCGGGCCTGGAGACAGGCTCATCTGACCTGTTTCTCGTCCCCTAGTTGAAGCAATCGCCTCTTCGGAAGCAGAAAAGAAAGGCTCCTCGCCAAAGTCTTTTTCTGTATATACAATATCGGGTAGAGGGATTTTATTCAGCTCGTCAAATAACTGCTCTTCTGTCAAGTCATCGGGAGCAACGGTTTCAATTGGAGCAGAAATAGGAATTTCTTTGGATACGTCATCGCGGACCTCATCCCCTCTGTAAATGTTCAGGTCCTCATCGTCTTGGATGACTATTGGAGAAGGGCTCTTGCGAAATTCCCTCTCCTTCCGTTGGGGGCACATACTTATAAGGTTTGCCGCCAGTGCCAAGCCCAAATCTTTTGTCTAGAAGACGATGCTTGTGAAGATTGACATCAGTAATACATTTTTTGATCCTTAGAAAATCGGATCTGCTCTGTGAAAGAATGGATAATCGATGGTTATATAACGGACCCTCCGTTTTCGGGAAGATATGATCTGTTTAAGACAAAGAAAAAGGCGAAAAAATGTTAATACTTAGACTCCTTGAGCAAGATGTTCGATTAGGAGATCGAAGTTTACTTGATTTGAGCCACCTTCGCGAGCATCCGGCCTGTTTCCTTATATAAAACCAATCAGATTTAGGATCCCCTATATTGCTATACCCATCATACAGAATCTTTCTGTTCGCCACTGATTCGAAGAAAGAAAAGTTTGGAGTTGCCGAAGAACGATGCTTGAAAAGAAAGAAGAATACCAGATCTCTGAATTTAAGTTCGGCATGCAGGATCTCCGCATATGCAACATATAGTGAGTATAGAGATGCGTAGGCGTTTGGATGAAGCTGCATCGGAGCAATGCCTAGTCGTTTTAAAGTTTCGATGGCAATCGAGGGAAACGGAGGGATAGCTCCTACTAGACACATTGTTCGACTAATCGCCATATACCCTTCCGGTGCTAGGTGGGGTCTATCTTCGCTTCCAGGCGTCAAGACATCGTCCCAAGGAATCCCGTGTCTTAAGCAGATTCTTTTAAGTTTTATCTCGTCAAGCTTGGACGCTAAAGAATCAGAGAATTTATCTATCCCGAGTGCGCCTGGGATCTCGTCAGGAGCTCGCTCATCAGTCTCAGAGTTGTTGCTGGATGAAGTACTTTCTGTCGGATCTGATTCTGTGGCTTCGTACTCAGATCCAGAATCTTCACCTTCCGGATTGACAGAAGGAATTTTAGGGTTGTACTGTTCAGGAATCTCGGATTCCGCTTCTGCTACAGATCTTGAAGAAGAATGATCATTCGACATTGCTGCTAGGACGAGAAAATATGAATAATAAGATTAACACTACCCGTCCCCCGTGTGTGCAAGTGCCGGAGTATGTGCTTGTGTGTGCGTATTAACAAAAAATAAAGCATGAAAGCAATCAAGGTTGTCAAAAGCATTAGTCGTCATATGCAGTCAAGTTATGAGGTCATTTAGTTCAGAAAGTCCAACGTCAAGGCTCTATCCTAACTGTTCAGAGTTTTATAGTGACAAGGCGTTGATTAAAGTCTGAAATTTCTTCGTATCGTCAGCTATGAGTCGGATCGCAAAGCAGAGGGATCGCCCCTTTCGGATCGCCCCTTTCGGATCGTGGGGCGGGGGAATCGCCTCCCACCGAATCGCCGGGCGAAGGGATCGCTCCTTCACGAACCGTTGCGAACCCCACGGTACGTCCCTTGTTGCCACCTCGATCTTTCGTCTCGCCACTCGCTTTCGTCTTCTATCCTTGACCACGATCCGAGTCGGCTTTCCTTCTCCTTCTGCCTCCTTCGTTTTTCTCCTCTCCTTCCCATCCTCGAATTCCGAGCTCTACGCCCGATAGCCATGGCAACTTGGTGATTTCTTCAGAAAATTGCGGATTTCCACCGTTTCTCCCTCGAATCAGTCGTAAGAATTCAGGAAAGTGCTGCGTTTACAAATGAGAATGTTTTCTATGAAATTACCTTTCTAAAAACTGAGAGAATACTTGAATTTTCGAAGGTTTGGAAAATTTGAATTCGTTCTTCGATAACGCGAGACGATTCGGCAGAAAGAAAGAAGAAGGGGAATGAAGAGGAGAGGGTCGGCTTATATAGGCAAAGAGGGTGACCGTTCGTTTCCCTTTCTTTGTCTTATTCGGTCCACGAAACACCATGCAGGCCACGATCCAAAGCTTGAATCGCATAGAAGCCCACGGACTGCCTCAAACGATGGCCCACCAAACTCAAAGCCCGACACGGCTCGAAGGAAAGTTCGCCCCGTTTCATACAAAGGCCTAGATACTCAGCTCGAGACGAGCACGTGACCACTCGGACCGTGGCGCCCTATGGCGATCCGATTCATACATGCGTTGATTTGAACCAATGCGACTGTTGATTTACGTCCCTTCAGGAGAAGGTAAATTAGAATCTTCGAAGCATGTTCTATCATCGATAAAACATGCTTCGAGGGGGCAAAATGTTGGCTCGCTTTTTGACCAAGCCACCCAGGATCATTCGTAAGAGGAAAGCAGGAAACCACAATATCTAAGGACATGAAGGAATGGATCGCGCATCATCGTTTCACCCGATATCGATTCGCGTACCATCGTCTCGACCATCGTCAGATCGCGCACCATCGTCTCGCCCAATATCGGATCGCGTCTCTACGGATCGCCCCATCTCATCAGCGAACGACGTAGCCGGGCGATCCGATCCAAACTTACATTGTTACCCCGAGCGAACCGATCCGATCCCCTGGTGCATGGCGAACCCTCTGACCTATTCAAGCGCGAGCTAGTCTTCAGCGATCCGAATCGCACGGATCTAGCGACACGTGTCCCTAACCGTCACTTGGACCGATTCTCCCCATCTGCACGATCCAATTTTCAAGCAGATCACGACACCTGTCCCCAACGGCTAATTTGACTGTTTCTCCAACGGTGGCGATGCGATCCGATGCTCTCGGGATTCGTGCCACATGTCCACGATCCGCCTGACTAAATTAGCTATAAATAGCCCAGAGCTTGGCATTTTTCGGGATCCTTTTGGCAATATTGAATACTGAATCCGCCATTGTTGTCAAACTACTGAATTATTGAGAGAAATCATTGTTGTATTAGCTTTTAAAACATAATCAATAATATATAAAGTGGACGTAGGCTCATTAACGCCGAACCACTATAAATTCTGAGTGTTATTTTCTTTTTCCTTGTTCTCCATTTGAAATTCTCTACTGTTCATAACAATTTGGGTGTTAGGTCCAAATTTCGATCTAACAACTATATTCATATTAACGTTAAAAATTATATCTTTAACGACAATTAATTTATTTCAACACATTAATCTATATTATCGATTTCACATCAACATCACAAACAAATTTCACAACACATCAAACAAGCATACAAGCCGTCCATGGTCTGTGGACGACGTGTGTCGGGCGCTGCTAAGCGACGTCTGCATCCTAGTACATATATATAACTAGAAAAAGAAATTTAGAGTGAGAAGTTCTCACCAAAGCTATCCCAACTTCACCACACTTCAAATGTAGAAGTCTTCGCCGTTCTCGCCTTTTGTCACTTTCACTGTCCGTGTTCACTACATATTTAAAAATCACATTTTTATATTCTCTATTATATAAAAATCATATTTTTATAACTACGCTATATGGATAAAAAATCTATTTTTACACCGATGTTTATATAATAAAGATTATATTTTTATCACGTTATTCTCTATATAAAGATTTCGCCTTTTCAAATATAAAGATCAAATCTTTTAATTTCATCACTATAAAAATCACATTTTTATTTCAACATATATATAATAAAAATCATATCTTTGAACGACAAAAATCTAAACTTTATCCATTTACTATATTATAAAAATCGTATTTTTATATCACGGCTACATGTGTAAAAATCACTCCTTTACAAAGCTACTTCCATGATAAAAATTATATTTTTATCTTGCTAGCAATGCAATAAAAATTATAGTTTTATTTCGCTACCTATATAAAGATAATATTTTTACTGTCTACATCATATAAAAATAGTGGATTTTAAAAATGAGACGACCCCGAACCCCGTACTGATGGTGGCAAGGGTAATCTTTGGAATATAACACATAAACAGATAACAGCAGAACAGAAATAAATAAATACACCAGATAATGAACAATAGAATATACTGGATAAACGTAATCATCAGAGTTACTTAGTACACAGGATCATACTTAGTACAAATACAGTTCAGCTATACATAAATGTCTACAGCGGAAACAAACATAATATGTACAATAGGAGCTAAACAGCATAAAAAGAGGTAAATGATAGAATCCATCTTCAGCTCCAGCTATCCGTATAAAGCCAGCTAAAACCTGAATACAAGGCTGCCCGTGTAGAAAAAGGGGCACCCGAGTTTGAAAGTGAAACAAACTACGAGTCAGTCATGGGACTGGTATGAGAAATCTACTCAACACATTTGAAATATGGCTAATCACAGGACCACGCCACTTTTGTGGAATAGGTTTACTCCATTGGATCGCCAGTGCTTTAAAACAAATAATTCTTTTAAACATCGCAATGCTTTTTATAAAAATGAAGTCATTATAAGACTCAGTTCCCATCACACAATGCAACGCAAACCGGAGGATAGCGTTTTACCTTATAATGGCCAAAATATGCTTGATACAAATAAAACAAAAGCATTTGATATTATTACTAGTGTTTATAGGTTTCAAAAACAATTTCAATCATAACTATCAATTATAGACGGCATGGGTTCCATATATCATGTCGCCATATATATATATATATATATATATATATATATATATATATATATATATATACACACACACACACAATCAAAACCGCATAGTCACGTATTTGGAAATTGGATTTCCGCCATGAACCAAGGCAAAAGATAGTCCTTACCGAATTCGAGACTGCCTAGCCCGAGTCTCAGGATCAGAACGCATCGACCCTTGGATCGTCAGGGCCGGTACACCGATGTGGATTAAAATTCCTGAACACTGCGCTTCCCCGCCCTATGGGGCGTAAATGAGCCAATGAATGACTCCATCGGTCCCGGATCGACCGATATTTCCGAGGCGCCTCGCTATCCATCATCCACATAAGTAAAATGTCAGGCCATGTAAAAACACTGACACAACTCCTAGCTAGGAAGAAACGCATGCCCTCCCTGAGGTCCTTTTCCCGTTTCTGGTTCATACCGGGGTGTGAGGCTCGCGAATTCACGTTATACACAAAGCTACGCCACACAGGCGATGCTTTGATCATCAATCACAAGACTTTGCTTTTCAACAGAAGCCTTGATCACTGCATCTTAGCATGCCACACAGGCAATTCACGCCATGTAACTGATGGCTATCAATCACACAGAATAAATTCCAATGTCAGACACACCATCTATTTACAAGTCCGTTCTGGGTCTGAACGAAACCGGAGGCACTATATACCTCGCAAACCCATCGATCTCCACGTACGTCGGGACGATCACCACTCATTATCCATATTTCGGGATGCCTCCCAATCAGGACATCAGTTGCCATCCAAATGAGGTGAAGATTTCCGGTCTTCAACCACCGTCTTCATCTTCGATTTCTTATCGTCGATGCAGTTATTCAGAATGGGATAAACCCGGTCTTTCCGGGCAACTTGCGTATATAATAAACACGTGCTACACAAACACTACATACGCATCATTTCAATTCATTAGTCACTAACCGTCAATCAGTAAGAGAACGATTTCCCAAATATTAACCCCGAAGGTCGAAACCAACATCAGATCAAAATCCATGAAACCATTCGTAATAGCTAACCTTCAGTTAATTTCTAAATTTCACATCCATATCATTTGTAATATTTTATAACGATTTATCGCTATTTTTCTTTATTTTAAAATAGCCAATTTATTCAAACGACGCTTCGGGCCATAACGCGTCCGTGGCGCTGTTTTTCTTCGGATTTGATTTACACATATCTGAAAATATAACAGTTGGATCTTCACAAAATTTATATCATTAGAAAGATCTTTTCAAAATGAATCCAATGGTTCCAGTTTTGGGAAAATCTGACGGTCGGATCTCCCGGTACCATCGTTTGAAGTTTCGATTACAAAATACGAACTGCAGCGTCGTTATTCGATTTAATATATATATATAATCGATTCTGGCGCTGTTTTTCTTCAGATTTGAATTAAACATTCCAGACAATCCAACCGTTTGATTTTTACAAAGTTGGTGCCGTTGGAAAGATATTTCCAAAGCGAACTCAACGGTTGCGGTTTCGGGAAAATCCGATGGTCGGATCTCCCGCACTAATCATTTGAAATCACGGTTTCAAAATACGAACTACAGCTTCGTTATTCGATATATTTCAATTTTATTTATATATTTATATCGATTCTTTGATTTCAAAGCTATATTCTTTTCATACATTTGATAAAAATGATATTTTTATCCAACAAGCATTCACTTCGACACTCCACTATTTTAACAATTCATGTATATAGTAAAAATGTGATTTTTATTGTAAAACAATTCATTTCAAAACACGATTATTTTATATAGTTCATATTGATGATAAAAATAGGATTTTTATTATAAAAAATTTTATTTCAAAACGAGATTATTTTATATAGTTCATATAGGTAATAAAAATAGGATTTTTATTATAAAACAATTTCTTTCAAAATATGAATACCATTCAACACATGAATTTCAATTCAACGAATGAATTTCGATTCAACACATGAAGGTTTTCTATAGTTGATATATATATAAAAAGGTGATTTTTATATTTAAAACACGAATAACATTCAACACATGAATTTCTGTTCAACGAATGAATTTCAATTCAACACATGAAGGTTTTCTATAGTTTGTATATATAGAGTAAAAATGTGATTTTTATTGTAAAACAATTCATTTCAAAACACGATTATTTTATATAAATCATATTAATGATAAAAATAGGATTTTTATTATAAAACAATTTATTTCAAAACGAGATTATTTTATATAGTTCATATAGGTAATAAAAATAGGATTTTTATTATAAAACAATTTCTTTCAAAATATGAAAACCATTCAACACATGAATTTCAATACAACGAATGAATTTCGATTCAACACATGAAGGGTTTTCTATAGTTTGTATATATAAAGTAAAAATGTGATTTTTATTGTTAAAACAATTTATTCAAAACACGAATATCATTCAACACATGAATTTCAATTCAACGAATGAATTTCGATTCAACACATGAAGGTTTTCTATAGTTTGTATATATATAGAGTAAAAATGTGATTTTTATTGTTAAAACAATTTATTCAAAACACGAATACCATTCAACACATGAAATTCAACTCAACGAATGAATTTCGATTCAACACATGAAGGTTTTCTATAGTTTATATATAGATAAAAAAGGTGATTTTTTTTATATTTCAAAACAATTTATTTCAAAACATGAATGTCGTTAAATAGATGAATTTCCATTCAACACACGAATTTAGTTTCAACACATGAAAATAATTCTAACACATGAATATTATTCAAAATTTCGGCAGCATAATGGCAGGGTAGTTAAAACCGGGACCGTCCCTAGTACGGCTCCTCGCTCTACCTTAAGGCCTCGCAGCTTTTGACAATGGGGAATCATGCATCTAGTTCGCACGCAGGCGGCATTTATATTTTTTTCATTTCCACAAACTAATCCTATGTGGTTTCAACCAAATATTTCTCAACCACAAACGGATATTTTTCAACCACCATCAATCAATTTCAACCACAAACAATTTCAATCAACCATTCGTAATCAACCAATTTTCACACCAATCACAACCAATAAATATCGTTCATGGTTTGTGGACGAGGGGCGTATATATATTTATATATAGGCATTTCACTTCTATTCAACACATATATAATTTTTACAACGCATATATAACTTATACATCGAACGTACAACTTATACAACGCTTATACAAGAGGTGTACAACGCTTATATAACTCATACATCGACTATATAATTTATACATCGTCGTTTTCCATATCGTTAATAAATTAGAAATCTCACATCACATATATATATATATTTTTTCTTTCACACAGAATGCAAGCAAACAAGTCGTCCATGGTCTGTGGACGACGGGGAGCAGTTCATATATGTGGTTACAAAATAAACAACTGTAAAGAAAATTTAAAGTGAGAGAATTCTCACATTGGTTTTTATTTCTGAATTCTATTCAGTTTGGATTTGAATTTGCTTGAAATTCAAGCTGGCTTCGTTTTCGTTCTAGTCAATTCTGAAATGTAGTGCTTCTCAAGACGAATCCAATGCAACTGACCGTTCATCATTCTGACCTCATATGAAGGAGAAATAACACTATATACATTGATTACAATTTTAATATAATTAAATAATTAATTAACACTAATTATTTCTCCCCCCCTTTAATCACCTTCTTCTTCGATATCCCTTTTCTGCCAAAACCCAATACGTCGCCATCTAGGGTTAGTCCTTGCGCCGCCATCTCCACTCCGTAACCAGATCGGTCGTCACAATGTTGAAGACCGCGCCACCACCTTCTAGCGTCACCCAGTCCCTCAAAGTCCGCACCTCTCCCTGGCCCGCAAATCGAGTGCGAAACCGTCCACTTTCCACGTTGATTTCTCCACAGCGACGAACCCAAACCCCATCACCACCGTTGGATAGCTTCATCACCCTTTGATCTTCGATTTTGCCTTCTGGAGCACTGATTAATGTTGAACAGATCGATGGGAAAGAGGGGATTTGTTTTGGAAGCCAAAATCGCCGTTGATCATGAAAGAGCGGCGGAAACTTCTGAGCCAATTGGAATTTAGAAAATTAAGGTTGTGACCAATTTATTTTATATATACAAAAATATAATAATATTTTATTCATAATTTAACCTGTTTAATGATATGAACTCCAAATTAAAATATAAAACATTCAATATTCGATTTGAACGTACATTTCAATTTGCCGGGGCCACATACTGATTCTAAAAATTCCCAAAAAATAAATCTATCTATGTTTTGATGATACGGTCCCAACAAAACTAATTTCGTCGAATTCTGAGACCGTTTGTAAATTGGCCCATTTCTGGTCGATCCAATTTAACTGTATTTGACCAAAACACCTTTTCCTTTGCCACGCTCACATATTAACTTCAAAAATTATGAAATTTGAAACCTAGCAATAACTTCATATCCCGGATCCAACAAAAGTGGTTTCGTCGAATTCCGAGGTCGTTTGCAAAATGACCATTTTCACGGGCTATATAAATTCCATAGCGACCTTTCTAAAAATTCATTTGGCCATAACTTTTGCTTCCCGCTATGAAACTTCGAATTTTCAGATTCGTTAGAAAGGTATTCACTAACAGATTTAAATATTTTTGGTTTCACTCAAATCCGTTTTGTTTTGCACCCGGTACAGTCAGTCAAAGTTTGAAATGAAAATTTGAAACTGCCGCGCCATTTCAGGCCTTGTTTATAATTAGAATTAATTATATTCGTTTCCTATTGTCAATTCAAACTCAGTTTTCATCTTTATTATTTAAAATATTTATTTTAAATATTTAAAATCCACTATTTTAGCCAATTTTAAAATTTTAAATTGGTTCAGATTTTCCGGGTCGTTACAATGTATTTTTTTTGGAATGGTTGATGTTAACTATGCACAAACATACATAAATCTTTGTTTGTAGATGAATTTACACAACCCTTCCCTTTTTGTTTTTGTACATATTTCTTATTGATTTCAAATAATGTCTTTTTATTGAAAAGAAACAAAATGGCATATTTACAATAATCAAGTTAAAACCCAAACAAAACTGAATACAGATAGACTTATTTCTTTCTAACAATACTGAATACAGATAGACTTATTTCTTTCTAACAAAACTGAATACAAATAGACTTATTTCTTTCTAACAAAACTTACATGAACCACAAATCAACACCAAAACTACAGATCTGATAAAACAACACTTTAAAAATGATTTATGGGACTGATTTCCAAATCTATGATGCTTACCTTAACCACAATATTTTTAAATAAAAATGTAGGCAATAATATGAGCAATCTAATGAGCCTACATAATAATAATATTCAAAGCATGAATTTTCTTTTAGATCTGAACAAAACTGTAACAGATCTACTGAACATATATGCATACATTTTGGATTTTACATATATACTATGTATATAAAATTCTCACTCACTTGAAAGCATCCAAATCTGAATATGAAAGTCTTTTAGGCCTACAATTCCTAAATTCTTACAGATCTACAGTTATTTTGAAAAGGGGATGCTTTCAGATTTGAAGATTTGCAAGAAAATAAGAAAAAAAAGGGAATAAATTTGATGAAGAAGAACCTAAATGTCAATCCATGCCATTTTCCACATGAATCTGATTAATCTCCTCAAATCCACGTTGTTTATGTTTGTATATGAATATATTTTGTTTTAGAATTTGTTTAAGGAGAATAGAAATGGTGGAGCTTCGCTGATGCTCTCAGAAATTTGTGGAAAAGAATGTGGGCCTAACCCATTATTAATCGGAGTTGAAATGGCCCTGAACCATTAGATTTGATTTAATAAACATCCGCCCATTCGTTATATACATAATATATAAAAACCCTAGTCACTGAGTTGTTCTGGGATCGACCTAGCTGTCGACCGCTAGGGGTTGATCGTTGCAACGGTGCCTAAGTATCAATTTCTTAATATATATGCTTTATTCCATTTTAGTTATTTTCTGTCCATATTTGTATTCCATAACTTTTTCATACGGACTCTGTTAGTGAAACTCTGAACATGAAAGTTGACCAGGTGCAAGTTTCGTGGTCAAATTTCGATGTTTGCAAAAAATCTTATTTGTGGAAATCTAATTAAATAACTAATTTATTTATTGTTGAAATTCCAGATTGTTTCATTCTTCCCTCCTTAAAAGAAATATCATCCCGAAATTCTAGCACCTACCTGTCCCATCCTACACAACAAATTTGTGTACATCCATTTTATAACCAAGCACGCATGTGCATAGTGTACATAATGTATCACAAAAATAAAACATGTATGCACCATGATTCTATGTCGGATCCTCCTATATGCATGCATTAAATTTTTAAAACACTTTCAAAAACATGCTGTAAATCATCGTAAATATACTGGCAGTTCTATATGAATGCAAATTTTGAAAACCCTTTTTCGTCCATAACCCTCACACAACTAGGAATAGAAATATGAAGCAACCAATTTTTCATCCGAATTCCACCATCCAAAATGTCAATACATCTAATTGCTTCCTATTTGGTTTGTCCTAAGCCAAAAAAAAATGAAAGCGAAGAATTTTAATGTTCCCTTCGCTTATAAATATTCCAATTCCCGTTCTATAGTGGAATTTTACCTCAGTTCACCAAAATACTCCAAAAGTTTCTATTTGTAGTCTGCAAAGGAGGCTTGAAACAAATAATGAAACGTAAAACGAGTTAATTAACAACACGCGCGCACCAATGACAATGTATGGAAACAATGTTTACAAGGCTAAATAAACCTTTTTCTTTTGTCGTCAACATTTTTATCGCATTTTCGGCCCTATTGCACTGCTAAAACGCGCACACAAACCATTCAAAATCTATCTCACACTGTTCATATGTCCAAAAATTAAAAAAAATCATAAAAATAAATTTTTGCTTTAAAACTTCTTTTATATTTTTTGAAAATTTCCTTTCAATGCTATTTCACTTCCCATTTGAGATTTGTACAAAAACTAAAATTTCAGTAATGTGCGCTTTACGTTATTTAAATTATCTATTTTAATGTAAAACAGATGTTTAAACATGTGCAAACTGCCGTACCCATATCCATGTTTTCGTACAAACCGAAATAAAAGAAAGTAATTCAATAAAACATAAAATTTAAAAAGGATGTTTTTTCGAACAACGTTTGCAGAAAGTCTCAAAATTGTATTTTGCGGAAACTTAAACGATTCAAGTCACATGTTGGAAAAAGAGAAAGTCGGTCACACAAAAAGTGCGACAACCAAAACAATACATAAACAAAATAAATTTTAGCTTGACAAGGAACAAGTGATAAATATACCCATGACTAAAATGACGCAAAACCTGCCCTTTGCCAAAATTTGTTCAATACAGAATTTTATTCTTTCTAGCTTTAAGACAACTGCTAGTTAGACAAGAAAAATGAGATTTCAATCAGATATGTGTGAATGACATAGATATTTCTGAATATAGAAATCTCATTAAAAGTCGTGCAATTACAAACAAAACTAACAGTTACAACCCAACTACAACAATGAATAAAATGCTGTAAAGGGAAACACACAATACAAGATACACCAGGCACATGCTAACATCGTCTAAGCACTACGAGATTGTTGGGATCCGTGGCTGGAACTCGATCCATTATCTTGCCATTGCTAGGAATGTAGTATGGCAGAAATGCAACCAGTCTCGTGCGCCTGCCGAGCTGCTCCTTATGGACCTCACAAAGTTCATTTGGATACTGTGGAGGATGACGAGCTCTGGGCTATGCTGGCTAGGCTGTTGAGGCTACTGAACAGGAGAGGGAGGTGCATGAACAGAAGCATTAAGCAGCTGAATGCCCATCTTATGAAGGGTGGCATGGCTGACGGCGGTAGGCGCCTCTTCACCGCGGTCTCTCTAGTAAACCTCACATAACAGCGTCAAAAGATATGGACGAGAATATGACTATAAGGGAAGTGGCTCTTCAAGGTGTCGATGAAATGCTCATAAAGGTGAATCATAAGTACGCGTGCTCAGTTGACGGATATACCACCTAGAATGGGCATATGCGGCGCGACGCACCAAAGGATAGATCTGCACCAAGCTCCCCGTCTTCAAGATGATGTTTTGTTGAATGATGCGCACAACTAAACAAGAAATAGGTTGCATATTGGCGGCAGTCCAAACTCTAGGGGCTTCAAGGAAGATGTGCTCAAGGATTCGTGGGTCATCCATCTCAATGACTGCCAGCTCGACTCCAACAGCTGAGGCATCCAAAATCTCTGCTAAATCATCGTAAGGTAACTCAATATGGTTGCTCGTGAACTCAAAATGGATGACACAAGCCTTATCATGGATGTTAGCATCCATTTGAGCATCGAAGAGGCGGATGCAACACGGAAAATATTCACACTTGAAGGTATCGAAGCTTATAATCGATGCCAGGCTTGCAGCAATGAACAACTCCCCCAAATGAAAAGGGGCGAAATCAACGAACTTCACCAGTCGACCATGGTTAAAATCATAACTGTCCATAGCCAAATAATACTGAATCTTCTGCATGGCCATGCAACCTCCTGAAGTGTGAGGCTAGCGTGTTGAGCGACGTCGTTCCGAGGAGGGGCCATGGAGGAAAAGCGAGTCAGACAAAAGAAGTTGTAGATCTGGAGTATAATAGGCTTGAGGTCTACGCTAGGATGACTTTAGTGGAAGTTAGGGGCAAAATAGAGTGGAGGATGCTTGGACTGGATCTTTGGAAGGAGAAGGGTTTGGGTTTGCTGAAAAAAGGGAGGTGGAGAGGAAGAAGTCGGCTGGACTATATATATATATATATATATATATATATATATATATATATATATATATCATTCCAGCATCATTCGGTTGGGCTACGGGTCGTGCCCGAGGTGCATAGCTGTCGACTTGGCCCTCGAAGGACGGTTGATCGCTTGCCCTTGAATGAGTGTGGCCTGAACCTTGGCCCAACAACCCATTTTAATTTATAAAAAGTATAATAAAAATCTTTATAAAATTGTATCGACCTCCAAACCCCAACCGAAATCTCGTGCTAACTTCCACCTCTAGACGAGTCGAGAATTAATTTTTTAACGCTTTTTTCCTTGCCTCTAAATAGTTGGCGACCACCAAATGAACGAACGTATTTTCGAATAGAAAATCAACTTGAAATTTGAGATAAAAATTAACATGGATTCTCCCCTTACCTAGCTGGAAAATAAATAAATGATTCACAAATCAAATATTCCAAAATCAAAACGAAAGATTTTCCTTTGTATTTTTGAAAGAGAATTTGAAACTTTTTGAAATTTATTTATAAACTGAAGGTTTCATATTATGAATCCATTTTATTATTAGTTATATTCCAGTTCATATTACTAACTAGAAAATCTTTTCGCATTCCAAATCGTCGGGATTTTAAAATTCGAAGAGATTAATTATGATAACTTCGATAAATCATCCAATATATATAAAAAGAGGAATACTAAAAATCATAAGGAATGGGTGTTTAATATTCATAAGTTCTGAGGCACGTTCCTTGTCATTTCCAATTCACTTCTTTTTACCAATTGGATTATTTACTAAAATTACACAAAACCGAACAATTCTGAAATGCTAATAGATTTAAAATTTTAAAATCATACCATTACAAAACTATTTTCTGAAACCATTGTTTTTAAAACTATTTAATCCACTTTATCCTTTTAAATAGTTTTAAAAATGGAAATTCCTTCGAATACAAGACCAATGACTCAAACGAATATTTCCAACAAAAGAATATCCTGAATTTTAAAGAAGTATCAAATGAATATACCTCGTAATTCTATTTTCGGACAGATACGACATATTGACATGAATTTCATGTTTCAGACCAAGAAAAGTCCATTGATTGGAACCACCAACGAAACAAAAATCAGAAATATTTTCAAACTCAATGTAACACCCCACACTTTTCTAAGACCAAATTTCGACAAAAATCGAAGCTCGAACACATCCAAGTATAGAGCGCGTAAATCTACTACAAATAAATGAGCATGAGCATAATCAGAGCACGATAAAATAACTCACAATGGAAACAAATAGGATGGACTAGTATTAACTCACATAACTATTTTTTGAAAGCAAGGCACTTTACCAATACCAAGCATGAGAGAGAAAAAGAACCGAAAGCCAAACATAAACATCTGTGAGAACCCGACCTTCTCTAGAAACCGGGGAGATTGTAATGAGGAGGGGGTCAGAACAACAAGTTCTGAAGAATAAGAAAAGTACAACACAGATTACAATACACAAATGTATACTATTTGGTTCAACCCAAGATATATGCCAACCAAGACTAGTAATTTTAACCTAGCCTTGTAAACATTTATGCACAACTTTAACTACCCTTCCCAAAGTAGTATTCCCAATGATATCGATATCGATATAGAATGTTTACACATATATTTTAAAGCCTTTAAACTAATTAATAAACCGAGAAGGGAAATCCCCAACTACTTAGTTTACTTATTCATAAATATATATGCAGTCGCTTAATGCCTCACTATCTGATGATAGATAAGGTGGATTCTTCTGATCGCTTAAGACCCTAGGTGGAACTATTGATCCTCTAATACCTATCGATGATTTACTCAACATTATTATAAATTAGAGGACACTAGCTGCAAGGCCCTACTAGTTAAGGCTTCCGTTATTCAGGCATATAAACCTATTCTCCGCATACTACCAGAGATAGTAAGTAGCCTCTTAAGGTCGTCACTATCTAGCTAGCCTAATTGGATAATCTCCTTAGCCACTTAATACTTCTCATTGGATACGTAGTCTTATGAAATGACTACATCTGACGTTTATAAATCCAAGTTTAGGTAGGATTCGCACACCATTTAAGACCCTAACTGGATGACCTATTCCCAAGTGGACTCCTCGAAGCATAGCCATCTAAGACCTAAGGAAGTGGACTGCTTGCAAAGATTATAAAGCTCGTACACAATTAGCCTTTAATTCTTCTATTTATGGGAGGTGGGCTACGCGATCACTTAATTCCTTTTTATATGTGGATCTAACCACTTAAGACCTTAATCCCAAAGAAGGCTACATATTGAGCAATTCCCGTTCAGTTTCTCTTTACGAAAATACCATAGTACACAATTAATTATGGGTTCTTATGGTTAATGATATTTCACATCAATAACCTACCAAGTCCAATTCTAACTTTTAATTATAATTTCTAGATTAACTAATATAAACGAGGAAAGTTATATCCTTCTTAGGCTAGGATATTTATTTAATTATCTTCCTTATTGGACTTAGTATTTTAGGAGGAAATCAATACCCGTTAATCCCCTTTTTATTTCATTCATTTCTATTTAATACGGTTATTGCCATTTTTGACCATAATGGACATATTTTTCCTAAGGCAACCATTAATCTTTAAATACCATTTATTTCTATTATTAATAATTAATGTCATTTACGAGCCTAACGGTCGTAATTTTCCTAACACATTAATTAACAATGAAATATAATTATTTTATCAGTCCCAATATATCTATTTGTTGTACCCAACTGACATTTCTAATTTACTTACTTATTTCTTATTGTACATATATACTCATATATTTTTTTCACCAGACCCCTCACATTAAGCCGACCACTTGTGGATGCTGGATTTGTTGGGCGGTTCAAGGCAGACTGCTACCACCAATTGAGCTTAACCTCATGTCTTAGTGCGATTAAAATTTGATTCCCTAATTAGGGTTTAAAACAGTAATCCTAGCAAATTTATAAATTGCAACAATTAGGCTTAACTGCGTAATTAAATTTGTTTTCCTAAATCAATGTCAGTTACAATAGCTATTTATTTATGGCCCTATTTATAGCAATCAATTATACTAATTGCTACAACGGTCACTACAAATATATTCATTTAATATGAATTACATTTACATGTATAATTACATGAAATAAATATCATTCAAACATTCAAACATTCATTATTATATATATTTCGTTGTTTACGTAGATCAAACGGATAATGTATATATATTTATATTCAACTTTTCGCATAGTTAACGCAGTTATTTTCTTTATTATTATTATCGTTTATGTTCAATAATTTGGTTTAAGTATAACGAAAGATTCCTTTTTATATTCAATTTTGCATTAAGGTTCTAAATCTTAACAAAAGACTGTCAACTACAGTTATTGTAAAGTATGGGTGAATTTTGAATTAAACACATTTTTTGGCAAGGCGAATTAAACACATTTCAAACCACAAGAAATATATTTTACATATTTCAAGGAACAAATGATGTAAACTACGTATAAATATTTATATATTTATATTTATACGCGAACTTACGCAACTTTTCCCATTTTCAATATTTGACATATTTGTTATTGGTTTCAAATAATGTCTTATTATTTTGAATTAGCAAAAGGCATATTTACAATAATTGAGTCAAAACCCCAACAAAATTGAACACAAACAAGTTTATATCTTTTCAATCAAAATTATATAATTTATTATTTAACACTGAAACTAGAGCTCTAATATAAAACTTCATATTAACAGTGTTTATGGGACTGATTTCCAAATCTACATTGTTTTTTTATAACCACAATATAGTTTTAAACACAATTGCATATAATGGTTTAAACAATTACGTAATCTTACAAATTATAATATTATTCAAATCAAAAATTCATACTTTCAGGTTTTGACAACATTTATTAATAGATTTGATAAGCACTATTTCAAATTTAACAATATTATAAAATATCTGATAAATTTTAGGCACATATTTTAATATCTAACACAAATGAGATAATTAAGCTATTGTAACCTTGTATATAAATTTCCCACTCACCTGAAAGCATCCAAATCCGAAATTTGAATAATCTTTCAGGCCTATAATTCCAAATTCTTACAAATCTACAATTATTTTGAAAAGGGAATACTTTCAAATTTGTAGATTTACAAGAAATTTGGAAAAGTTAGGAGAATCTGATGAAGAATAGCTTAAACGTCAATTCACTCCCTTTTCAATTTGAATCTGATAATCCCTTCAAATCCAAATGATTTATGTTTGATTGATTGTATATGAACCTATTTTTAAATTAGAAATTGATTAGAAGAGAAAGGGAAATGGCAGAGCTTCGTTGCTGCTTATAGATTTGTGTGGAAAAGAATGAGACCTTTCCCCTTTATTTATAGGAGTGGAATTGACCATGAATTGTTAGATTTAATTAAATAAACATCCTCCCGTTTATATAATATTATAAATAAAACTAAACCATCTTAACCTAGCCGTCACTTTGCGCTTCAGGCCCAAAGCGGTCGACCACTCCCTCAGGGGTATCGACCGCCCTTCGGTTGATACACCCATTGCGGGATGGTTATAAATGGTCGGATATATTATATTTATTCTGTTTATTTATTTCCGTCTGTTTTTCGTATTTCGTCCGTAACTTTTTTATATGGACTCCATTCGTGGAAATATAAACATGAAAGTTGACCAGATTTCGGAGAGAACGCAACAGTTTAAGTTTTGTAGTCAAATTCCAGCGTTTTTCGAAATTCCTATTTTTGAAATTTAATTAAAGAACTAATCTATTGTATAAATTCCAGGTTGTTACATTCAAATCCACAGAATTCACCATATGTTGTCCCCATGCTCTTGACAATGAAATTACCAATGTACCGTGGGGTAAGACAGAATTGGTTAGAAGATCGAACTCAACATATTTCAATCTCTTAGTACCTTAAGGCCCATCTTAAATAAATATGCCCACGACTATTTCATTGTCGAAATAATTTAAAGCCAAGTTAGAAAGACAGAGAAAATTGAAAAGAAAATCGAACACATTCGAGTCCTAGTTTAAGTAATTCAACTGATCATCTAACATAAGCTCTAATACCAAATGTGAGACCCCACACTTTTATGAACCCAAATTTTGACTAAAATCGGAACTCAAACCCATCCAAGGTGTATGTGCAAATTTGGTACCTATAAATACATGAGATGTGCACAATTAGAGTACGATAAAATAAATCACAACGGAAATGAAATAGGATAAACTAGTATCAACCCGGGTCACTACCTTATAAGAGAAAGTCATCACGTCAATACCAAGCATGAGAGAGAACGAGAACCGAAAACCAAACTTAAACACCTGTAGAAACCTGACCTTCTCAAGATAACATGGGAATTGTAATTAGGAGGGGGTCAGAACAATAAGTTCTGGCGAGCAGAAAGAGTATAACACAGTCTACAATATAAAAATGTATCCCGTCTGGTTCAACCAGATGCATATGTCTATCAAGGCTAGTAATTCTAAGCTGACCTTGTAAACACTTACGCACGACTCTAACTACCATACCCAAGGTAGCATTTACAAACGATACCGAGATAGAACGTTTACGAATAATTATGAATCCTTTAAACCATCATTCAACCAATTACTAAAAACTAAGAGGTTAGCTCTCAACTGCTCACTAACCATATGGAGGTTAATTATTTCTATATAGCCGCTTAAGACCTCACTGTCTATGATAGTTAAGGGTAGATCCTTTTGATC